>LR538064.1:149042-261275 GCA_900883565.2 Caenorhabditis panamensis | reverse complement strand
GTTTTTTTGGACGAAACAAAAACCAAAATGTGCACAGAGACATGAACTTTCAAATAAAAATGTTTAAAGTACATAGAAGTAGAGAAAATTTTTGAGTAAAATCAAGAAAACGAAAGTGCTACCATCAAAAAACTTACTTCCAGGCGTTTTCATGAGCCCAGAATATTTTGAAACACTCTTTTTGGGCCTTAAAACCTATACACAAAGTCTCCAAACACAATCTCAACTTTTAAATTTTTTAGATTTTTCGACCCAAAAAGTTGTTTCGTTGATCCCAAATCTGGTAGGGACATGGTACAAACTTCTTGGTTACATTTTTTGAAAGACCTCATCTGGGTACATGTTTGTGCCAAAAATCAGCCAGATCGGAAAAACTTTCGGCGCTTGTGCCAAGCCTCTTCACAAAAAGTCCAGGTTTCTCAGATAATGCATCTTAATTTTCTCACAAGTTAGTTGTATAACACGCGTTGAACTTAGCCAAGTTGCAAATGCTGTCTACACATTCACTTTCATAGAAATCAAAATACAATTAAGATCAATCGGTAGCTTTTTTCTAGAGCTACAACTTTGCAGTTTACTGTTTGTGAAAATATTGCCTGGCCGCCGAGTTATGATCAATCTTGTGCACCCCACTTTTGGGCGCCGACTTGCCTCCGCCGCCCACCGACCGACCGGCTGCCGCGCCCTAACTTTGGACCCGTCTCGGGAAAACGGCTATAACTCGAGAACCAGAAGAGCAATCCAAAAGTGGTCAACTACAAAAATGATCAGCGAAGAATAAACTATTGGATTCCGTTTTGTTATTTTGTTTTTGACAAAAAATGAGAAAGTTTGTTTTTTGAATTGAACAGTTTTTTGAAAAATGGGTCACTTTCAAAAATTCGTAACTCAAAATGGGTCACGTTTTCACAGGGTTTCTATATACCAAAATGTGCACAAAGAAATGAACTTTCAAATAAAAAAATAAAATCCATGTAGAAGTGTAGAAAATTTTTGAGAAAAAATTGAAAAAGAAAAGTGGTACCATCAAAACTCACACTTCCAGATGTTTGTATGAGCTCTAAATATTTTCAAACACACTTTTGGTACCCCAAAACATATATACAGAGTCCCAGAACAAAATCTCAAACTTTGAATTTTTTAGATTTTTTGACCCAAAAAGTTGTTTCGTTGATCCCAAATCTGGTAGGGACATGGTACAGACTTTTTGGTAACATTTTTTGAAAGACCTCATCTGGGTACATGTTTGTGCTAAATATCATCCAAATCGGAAAAACTTTCGGCGCTAGTGCCAAGCCAATTCCGGGTTTATCGAATAACGCATCTTAACCAGCGAAACACGGAAGAATTGAGCGAATTGCGGGGTTATACAAGATATGGCTTTTTCGCAATAAATAACCTGGAAAATAAGATTTTTGGCTTCTTTCTGATGCTTCGAGGCATTCTCTGTTCATTTTTTATCAAATTTTGTCATAATTTTCAGCGAAAACCACTGAAAACTAGCAAAATTCATTCATTTCTCGAATTTCAGTCCTCCGAGCGGAGAGTTCGGTGGAGCGCACTTGCAGCACACTTGTCGAATTCAAAAAATTTTCAAGCCGAAAATCAGCAGTGAAAATTTCAGTGGAAGACTTTTACAGGCCGTGTAGCCTAGATGCTTTAAAATCGGTCACGAACCTGTCAACAACCGCTTCTTATACTTCTCCCATCCCTTCTGTTCGTATTCCTTCATAACTTGACTCGTCAAGAAGAACTTGTCCACTTTGTTGAGCTCTTTTGTAAAGTCTATGGGCTGGCAGGGCCGTAGTTCGTGATCATCGGCTCTTTTGTATTCTGGGAGCTCTTCGGAGTTTGCCAGATGCTCGGTGGTGGTGTTGATGCGGAAGAGAGAGGTGGAGGTGGTCGGAAGGAGATCATCTGATGCTGGAGGGAGCCGGGTGGGCAGGATGATGGTGACAACGTTTTCGGACTGAATCATTCTTTTTTTTTGTCAAAACATCCCATTTTCTATTGCTCACCTCCTTCAACTTGGCAATCTTTCTCTCCACAATCGCTGTCCTTTCATCGATTCCTACAGCTTTCTGGTGAATTTCCGTGATTTTAGAGGCGATTTTGTCAAAGATTTCATTGGAGACCTGCAATTTTTTTAACTTTGGTGAATGTTTTTTTCAATTTTGAAAAATTGGGTAACTTTTTCTCGCTTTTTTCTCGGAAGCTAGAGTTTTTTTAATATAAAAAAAACATGAAAAATACATTATCTTACCTGATTCAACTTGCCAAACGCTTGTTCGATGCGAAACACGGTCTCCTCGCGATCCGCATCGCGTGGCACCAACGGAACATGGTACATTGGTGGGAATCAATCTGAATATTATCAATGGGTCGAATGTTCAGAAAAAAGCTACAAGAAGAATGTTAAATATCAAAACTGCTCGGAAAACAGTTAAAAGTTCAAAGAATCAATTGAGAAATGCAAAGGAGAAAAAGCAAAAGGCAATATTACTCGAATCATAAATATTAAAAACAATCGCAGAAAATTCAGTAAAAAAGCACAAAGAATACAAGTGGTTTGGAGGAATTTGGAAAGCTTTAGAATAAGAGTTTCAGTCGAATCGAAGTGTAGAAATGTGTTCCGATGCTCTCATGGAGACATTGAGGGCGGGGTTGACGGGATTGACAGCAGGCTCGCCGAGCAGGGAAAGAGCTGCGATGGAGAAGTAGGTGTGCAGCAGGTCTGGAATCGTTTTTGCTTTTGAAGATTATTTTTTTTAAAGAAAATAACAATTTTCTAAATTTTTACGGAAATTAACCAATCTAGGTCTTCAAACTCCCGATTTTTAATTTCTCGAAATTTTGGGTGCTCAAAAATGCTACAAACGCCAAAAAAGTTGGCAGTCGGCGGGTCTCGCCACGAAATCAGTCTTTCGCTGTTTTCTCGTTTCTGGTCCGGTTCTTCCCGTGACCGCAGTATTACAAAACTTTCAGATCTGGTTGAAAAAGGAACCCACCAGAATAGCCGCCAGGTTCGGGATACTTGCAGAATCCTCCAATATGCGGATGCTGTGAAATCATGAGAAACTCGCGGAGATGTGTATGAGACACCAGATGATAGGCGTTCAGGATTTTGAGAGTTGCTCCGATCCAGAAGGCGTAGCACGAGTCATCGGGTTTGTGGGCTCTTCCGTGGAATCCGACGTGTTGTTTTTGAACCGCCCATTTGATGAGACGGTTTAGGTCTTTCCGGGAGAGAACTTCTTCGGTCCAGAGACGATTGGAGAGCGAGAGAGCGGCGATGGCGCAGAATGTGGAACCGCCGTGGCTTTCATCGAATGGCGCTTGTCCAATGCCTCCATCGATATTGATTGATTGTCGGAGGAAGTCGCCGAGTCGTTTCCAATCGATTACATCTTCCTTGTCGGCGTCGAGGATCTTGCAGATTGCCGCTGCACAGAAGACAAACCGCATATCGCTCTCGGAACCGGGTCCTTGACTCCAGAAGCTGGAAAAGCTTATGTGAAATAAATCAAAGAATAGTTTTCTCAAAACTTTTACATCATGTCAGTAATGCGCTTTCAAAGTCAGGTATACTGTATTACAGCGGTCACGCAAAGTGGCACTCGGCGGGTCTCGTCACGAAATCAGTTTTTCGTTGTTTTCTCGTTTTTGGACCAACTTTTTAGAGTTTTTCGAAATAAAAATGAATAGAGCAGTAGATTTGAAGCTCAGAAATAGTAAATTTGGCCCGAAGTATTGAACTTTTTATAGAAAAATGTAAGATTTTGTGTTTTTGTCTGTTTTTTCGGAAAAGTTACAAAAACGGGTAGTTCGCAATGAAAATCTAACTGAATTTCGTCAAATTGGCTGTTTTTAGGTTTCAAATATTATTTTCTATTCGTTTTTATAGAGAGAATTCAAGAAAATCGGATCAGAAACGAGAAAACAGCAAAATATTGATTTCGTGGCGAGACCCTTGTCGATTTTTCGATGATTTCATAATTTTTCGGCAAGGTTTTTTGACCTGCATTGTTGTTTATTGGAATAAACAGCTAAAACACTTATTTTTTCCAACAATTTCCTGGAAAATCATCGAAAAATCGACTCGCAAAAAAATCTCGGAAAAACTTGAACAAACCATCCATTATCCCTCTGCGCCTTCTTGACCGTCTCCAGAATCGCTTTCCTCTCGACTCGCTTCAAATCATCACCCAGAATCGCCAATGAGAGGAGTGCCGAGTAAGTCTGCGCCAGATTCGCCTCATCATAATCACTGTTTTCGCACGAATGCGAGCCACGGAATCCGCATACAGCACCTGCAAAATGAGCAGAATTAGAGAATAGACATTGGAAACGATTGAAGGAAATGTTTGGCTTGAGAAACCCATTAAAAACGCATCAAAAACTAAAAGAATTGGAATTTTTGACACAACAAATTACGCAAATAACAAGGTAAAACAACAAGAAAATGGGTAGAAGGTGAGGTTTTTCGAAAAACGTTCAAATCTCGTGAACTTTTTGCAAATGCTCCAAAGTCTCTTTGAAATTGTCGAGCACAATCTCCGACAGCACACTTTTCACGTCGTCTAGTGGTTGTACCGGCAGCTTTTCAGTAGCAAACTGGGGATTTTGATTTCGAGAGTTTTGTATCAGAGACGAGCATTTCTGGGAGAGATCTTCACTGAAGTAACGTGTTATTCCGTGGACTTCAATGTGATGGTGGGTTCTGGAAAATGTTCGGTTTTTCGATTTACTCGTTTCGGCGTATTTGTACTTTTGAAATGTCAATTCATTTTCACTAAATATTTACGGGTCCCCAACTGGAAATGAGCCATTCGCGCGCCTTGCGTTCTTTGATGACTGTGCCGCTCAGGAAGCCATCAATCTTCGTCTCTTCACTTCGCGTCAAAACAATCGGGAATCCAGGGAATCTTGTCTGATCGAGTCATGTGTCGCCGGGATCCGGGATCGAGAATCGTCGCCGTGTCTCAAAACAACAGCTGGTATACCCCGTGATGATTCAGTATAAAAGGCTTCTCGTTCCTCAAGGATCCATTCATTCACATCCCCACTTCCCACACCACATCCCCACTCCCACAACCCCACTTCCCCACACCTCGTCCAATTGTACTGTCTTATTTTCCTCTTGAATAAATTCTTATATTCCTACCACCACTGACCACTAAAATGACGCATCTCTCAATACACGATTTTTTCAAAGGAAACTATGACCAAAAATCACAATTTTGGCCGGAAAACATGGTTTTTCATCGGGAAAAGACTGAGTATGATGAAATATCAAAGAAACTTTGTGAAAAACGATTTAGACATGGCAAAACAATAGATTCCTTTGGATTCTAGGCGTTCAGAAGTGAAATTTCAATTTTCAAGATTGTATCGGAAACAAAGCGAAATATGATGGTATTGTACTATCAGGAGACTGAATAATCGCTCTACTAACTGTTTTCATACTTCATTCCCTGAAAAATGTGGAAAATTTCGAGTTTTCTGCAGATTTCTGTGAAACTTCGAATTTTTTGAATTCTTATTTCTCGGGATTAATTTCGCGCCAGTACGTACTGTATACTAGTACTTCAGCGCCATGATGCAAACGCGCTCTATGGTCAATTCCAGTTGGGGACACCGGGAAATAGGCTAGTCAAGCTCACCTCAACTCTCCGGGTTGTTCCCGGTACTCCTCGGCAATCCCTTCTGCATAAACCGGATTCCACGCCTGCCTTCTCCATCTCTCATCTGATTCTCTCGTCTCTCTGATCCTCCTCACACTCTCTCTCTCCAACTCGTTCTTTCTCTCCTCCGTGAGCTCTGGATCGTGACTGATGGTCTGCCACCACACGGATCCGTCGTCTTGTTGTCGGATTAGAAGGCTTTTCTGATGGTTCTCCTGACGATCCTGGATTCCTTGCATCAAACAGAATGCTCTGGTTGGCTCAGGGAGCATTCTCTCTCCGTGCGAGTATTTTCCGCGTCGTACTATTTCGTTGAAGTCGTGTGGTTCGCCGATTGAGTGGAATGGGGCGACAGAGGACCAGATTCCGGATGAGTGGAGGTAGATGGAGGTGTGCGAGACGCCGAAATGGAATTGGTCTAGTGTGTAGAGCGAGTAGACCTGAAGAAATGCTTACTTTTCCATTGTTCGATAGATAATTTCGAGCTGGTCAACATTGCATATGGTAGAATATGTCAAGATCTATCTATTCCACTATTTGAAACCCTTGGAAAATATCAGGAACCCATCAAAATCGGTCTTTAAACTTCAGATGTTGGGCTTTTTTGAGACATTGAAGGTTCGAAACGGGCTTTAGGAAATTCCGTTGGAAAAAAATAAAACTCACCACTCCTCCCATCTTCTCATCCTTGACTCCACGACTCACTACCATCTCATGAGTTCCCGAACCATAACCATGGTTGACATGAACTACAGTTTTTCCCGGAAATCGATCATCCAGAAGGTGCATCGCATGGTCCGTCATGATCACGTACATATTCGCTGTCCCGGGCACCTTTTCCAAGTGTCTGATTTTCGCCGGACGCGGTGGAAACTCTTGAACTCGTTTCGGTTCTTGGGTCTCTCGTGCTTCGAAAACCGGACTTTCCCACAGTCGACAACAGGTCCGGGAAGGGGCGGAGCTTCGAGCATCCACAGTTTCCACGTGAGAGAGACTGGAGAGAGCGAGGAGTTGAGGATGGTCGGTGAAGGCGACGCGTTGGTAGATCTCGTCGTCGTTGGCGCGCAGTTTTTGAGGGTTGTCAGGAGAGTCTGGAAGATTTTGAATGAGCAAATGGTGTACCAGAGACTAACAGGGCACTGTTTAGAAAGCAATCTAAAGGGTCCAGAGACTTTGAAAATCTTCAAAAAAATAGTGTCAAGACACGGTGTCCTGGAGTGAAAATCGCAAAAACGAAAGTGTTGCTAACGCTTTTCTTGAGATATATATATGGCGCAATTTCAGGTTCAAAAGATAGGTAATCGGTTCTTCTTTGAATCTACGGTTGAAAATTTGCAAAAACGGTTTTTGTTACTTTTTTATTTGAGAAACCAGCAAACAAATTCATTTTTCCGAAGCTGTGACAATAATTTCAAAAATTCTCAACCGTACGATCGAAGATAAGGCTCTGACGCATCTTTCAAGCTATCAAGCTTGGAAAAATATCCAGAACCGGCTGAGAAATGTGAATTCCTATTTTGTGTCGCAAGAGAGTTTCGGGGCTGTTTCGGGACGAAGAAGAGTCACAATGATCTAGACACTTGAATGTTTCGTTTCTGACCCACCAGACTGCACATCATGCATCCAAACACGTCCTCCATGATCCACCACTGCCAATTGTCCATTGTTCAAATCGGATTCCGCGAAATACTTGACAGCCCGGTTGAAAATCGGCACCAGATCATATTTAGTAGTTGGACTCTCTTCATCTTGACGCAGCATTCGGAGCAACGTGGGACTTCGAAGGTAGAGTGTCGTGGATTCCAAGTCACTCCACACTGACGTCCGCACTTCTAGAAGTGGCTCTCGGGGAAAATGTTCGGCATCCGGATATAGTTTCGCGGGTGGCGTCATTTTGAGTTTTCGATCCGAGAGAAGAAGACGGGAAGCAGGGAGAGGATGGCCTTCCGGTGAGATTTCCACTTGAAAACACTCCAAATAGTGTCGTTTCGACCGCTCGTTCACTGTCCAAATCTTCAATTTCCTCTCATTTCCTCCATTTTCTTCGTAATATCGAACCGCCAGAAGATTCCGGTAGTACAGTTCGGATTCTTCAGTTCTGTAAGAGAACGAGCCGGGTAGACGGTCGTGGTCGTTGGCCTGAAAAGTTCAGAGTGTGAAATTTGGCGGCTAAATAGGAAATTTTTTAAACGTTCACTGACTAAGAGTCCATAAAATTGAAAACTCACTTTTCTGAATCTCGGAGGGATCAGAGGTTCGATAAGGCCGACAGGAACTGGTGGAATTGAGCGTCTGGAATAAAAATCGTTTGAAAAAAATCGAAATGACATCTAATTACCTCCAAAAATTTCTCAAATTGTACTGCGGGATCCAGGAGTCTTTCTCGGATAGGATTCCTCCGAATCCCCGAGCGCCAAGCCATCTGACACCCCATCCACGAAATTGAGGTTCGTTGAAAAGGGCCGGAGCCGGTGGAACAGGGGAAGGGAACATTGGAGAGAATGGGGGGGACACAATAAAATACAATAAAACCAGGGAAAAAAGGATGTGATGCGTTTTCAGGGTGGGGAAGTTGGAAAAAGTCTACGAACCGTTGGTAAACTGAAGGCCGTAGATTGCGTCTATGTAGGCGGTTCGGCGTTCTGGAGTCAGAAGATTGTCGAGTTCACCGAGCAGATCCAGAGAGGAGATGGCGAACAGGAAGATGGTGTTTCTGGAGGAAATTGCATTTTTAATAAGAACATTTTGGAGTTTTTTGTTTCAGAACTTTACTATTAAAAATTAAAAAAATAACTGTAGAAATGTTTTGAATTTTTCGGAAGGGTTCAGGATTTTGATTTTCTTAGAAAAAAAAGACACTAGAATTCTTTGAGTCCTTCCTGAATTTTTTTTTTGAAAAACTGAATATTACCTACCGACTAGTCTCCAAACTGTTATACGGCTGCGGGAAGACGTTCAGGTGGCGAATGAGAAACGCAATGTGCTTTTTGAACTCGAATTTCAACGGGATTCCGGTTTCGGCGGCTGCAGACGGCTTTTCTAACTTTTAACCGAAAAACTTGAAAAAACAACTCACCACTTTTCGCAATTTCCAGCAGTTGTTCTTCCGTGCTGATATCGCACATTTATGCGATTCTGGCCAAAAAATGAATAAAATTAATGAAATCAGTTGAAATAGAATTGAATAGATAGAAAATCGGTTAGAAAACCATTAAAAAGAAAGGAAAAAGCGAAAAAGACTGATAGAAAATTCAAATTTAAAAAAGTCAGAAAACAAGGAAAGAAAAACAATAAAAACAGGAAAAGGTCTACCCTAGAAATCAATAACTACACAATTAATGAGCATGAACAGCATCGAAACCGAGCATTAGAGCACAGAATTTGCGGAAAACGTTCATGTCGAGCTTCTCAACAACTTCCATTGGCTCGTAGTAGGGTTTCGGCTTGTAGAGGCGGAGTCCTGGAAAACAATTTGTAGAGTTTGCTCATTTTTCTCATGAAAAACGCACCTTTTTCGATCCACACAATATTCTTGACATCTTCACCGTGTCCTGCAATGTTGAGAGTGTTCAGTTGGAATGCCACAAGGTCGAGACGTCCGTTAACAAGTTGAACTCCTCGAACCAGCTGGAAAATTGAGGGATTTCAGTTTTTCACTGTTTTCTCGTTTCTGGTTCGATTTTCTTAAAGTTACTTTGTAAAAACGAATAGAAAATAGAATTTGGAACCTAGCAATAGCCAATTTGACCGAATTCAATCAGATTTTCAATGCAAACTACCCGTTTTTGTAACTTTTCCGAAAAAACAGACAAAAACACAGAATCTCAAATTTTTCTATGAAAAATGTAATATTTCGGGTCAGATTAACTATTTCTAGGCTTCAAATCTTCTGATCTATCCATGTTTGTTTGAAAAAATTAAAAAAAAATTGGTTCAAAAACGAGAAAACAGCAAAACTGAAAGTTCTGAAAAGCTCACCACCGGCTTCTCCAGTTCCTTTTGTCCGTTTCTTGTCGCCTGAGCCACTGCACCCGCATAAGTCGTCAAAATGGCATTTGCCATATTCTGCTCAGTGGTCCACGGGTACTTCTGATCTTGCTCCCGAGCCCAGAGCAGTGAATGGATGTTGGTAGGCTGAGATTTACGGGTGAGGAGGGTCTCGTCGTGGTAGATGGTGTCACGGTACAAGTCGATTGTAGGGCAGATCGGGTAGATGTCGGGGAGGGGCTCCACACTGAAATTGATGGTTTTTAAATGTCAAATCCCGATAATCTTCAAAACTCACCTAGCCGCCTGAACATCTAACGGTCCGGCCCACGGTTGTACTGGACCTGTTTGAAGGGACTGAACTGTGAGATGAGGTTGAGCACGAAGAATAAATGGAGCTTTGGAGAAGAAGTTGCCACCGTCGAGTTTCACGGACATGTAGGCGTCGCGGTTGATTCTAAAGCATCATATTTTCATCTATTATACATTTTATTTCGGTTTCTTACTGTAAGTTCTGCGTGAATGCACTGGTTCTCAGTCCAGCAAACAGAACTTGTCGCAGCAAATTGTCCAAGATGATGTTGCTGAAAATTTTATGATTAAAAACATTTTACAATTAGAGTTTCTCAAAACAGCATAAAACTAACTAACTTTCTCTTGATAACAGGTGTTCCGTGGAGTCTAACGTGTCGGATCCAGAACATTACTGGATCAAATCGAGCCGGCAGCTTTTCCAAAGTTGGATCGTAGCGCTCGCCGTGGAGGATTGCGTCACGAACCATCTCCTCATCGACATCCAATTTAGCCCCAGAATTATGCAGAATCGCCTCGGGAAGTCCATTTCTGACGATACTTCTGCTCAACAGTGCTGCCTGCGCAATTCCATCACTCATCGGTTCTTTTCCCTCGAACACATAGGCTTCTCTGTCGTGCTCTTCAGGCATTTTCATTTGTCGGTGCTGTAAAAAGGTTTTTTTTTAATGAACGTGGCGTTTTTATAATTGTTATTTACCTCAGTTTGTGCAAATTCCGTGAAACCAGGAGATTTCAAAATCTCGCCGTCTTTCTCAAAATCCTGAGCCCCACGAGTTCTGAACAGCTCATTCGGCTCATGGACCCGGACTCCGAGGGCTTTTACGGCTTCTGGGATCTCGAATGCTGGCATTTTCCGCTTGTTTCGCGAGTTGTAGATTTCTTTGAAGATGCGCGTGTCCATTTTTCCCCATTGTTTGACGGCACGGTATTTTCGGAATACCATTCTGGAAAAAAACAATTGTTGTACGAATTGTGGTTTTTTGCCGATTCAAACACGAATTTTCGAAGATACAAATGATGAAATAAAGTAAAAACTAGAGAGTTATCTATATTTCAATATTTTTACTGAAAAAAATGGGCAAAAACAGAGAAAAAACTACGAAATTTGACTGGAAAATGACTGAAAATGCCCCCAAAAAATTCGAAATTTTCAAAATTTGTTTTCGTGGCGAGACCCACTCCACAAATCGTTATGCGCCTTTAAGGTACGGTAGGTACTGTAGACGTTTTCAAAGTTTTTCGGTGATTTTTTCATTCATTTTTTTTTCTTTTTTCGTCTGTTTTCCAAGTTTTTTGTTGCCTTTTTCTGTTGAATTGGATAGTTTCAGAGTTTTAAAGTATATTTTAATCAAAGTATATTTTAATAATCAAATTGAAAGTTCATAAAACTCAGCCAAAATTCTTTCAAAAAAAAAAAAAATCAGAAAAGTGTAAAAACTCGTGTCGCCCGCCGGAGGGCCCCGCAATTTTTTCGAAATAACTAAATAATTGCCACAAATTTCTTACAATTAGATCAAAACAAAAAACCATGTAAAAATAAAAATATTCTTTGAATCTGCAAATCTTCAAAAAGTCGACCCTAAATTTGGTGTAAGTTGACATAAAACTTTCGAAAATAGACTTTTTAAATAAATCCAAATAAAATAAAGCAAAAGAAACAAAAAAAACCGTTGATTTTGAGTCATTTCCCCTGTCCTGTCTGCGCCTCACTCTCTCCGTCAGTAAGTGCGCTCCACCGCACAGAAGGTACCCAAAGGGTCCTCCAAATGTACACAAAGACCTTTTCCTGCTTTTCTCGCACCCTCCAACACCCATAATCTCTCGCCGACTCGTGTCTATTCGCGCTCCGTCGCATTCAGAAGTCCCGAGTTTTACGCGTCAATTTAAATTCAGGTTTTTTCAAAAAATTGATAATTTTGTAGAAACTAAAATTTATTGGATACTAGAAAATGAATAGAAACTCCTGGCGTCTTCGAAAAATCAAAATTTATTGATTCGAAATTGAAAAATTTTGAAAAAGTCTCGAAATTTTTTTTTTCCAATTTTCGTCTAGAAAAATTCAATAAAACGGTAATTTTTCTTTAAGTTTTTGTTTCTTTTTCTTTCTTCACAATTTGAAAAAATTCAACGAGAACTTTTCAGATACGAAAATCAATTATTTCAATGCAAAATTTAGAGGATATGGGTGAGTCGAGTTAAAAAAATGTTATTCATTTTTTATTTGTCTGCTTGAATTAGTGAGAAAATAAATTCAAAATCAATACTTAAGTTCTGAAATGTCGAAAAAATACGAATTTCAATATCAAATTGAAATTTTTTTTAAAGGCAAAAAATTTGATTTTTTTTCGAAAAAATTTTTTTTTTAATTAAAATCCAATTTTCTAGACTCCTTCCCCGGCGCCGACGATTCCGATGGTCTTTTGGTGGATCCGAACATGATACCAACAGCGGCGAGAGAAGTGGTGATGGGTGGCGATGGAATAGAGCGTGTAGGTGTTACAAATTTTGTAAACCTTTCAAAATATCACGAAAAATACCCACAAAATCATGTTTTTTCAGTTTGAAGAGTTTTCCGAGAACCCCGGCAATCCGGAAGATGAAGAAGCTTATCAGTATGAATACGCGTTTGAAGAAGATGATCCAGAACATCCACCGATACATCATGAAATGATGGAAGAAGAGGTGGTGGTGGCCGAAGAGGAGTTCTCGCAGGATTGGAAGGATCCCAGGCACAAGTGGGTTTGAAAAAAAAAACAAAATTTGAAAATTTGAACAGAAAACTAAAAGAAAACTGCTTCATTTTAAAAAATTGTCTATCTATCGGCTCCAAATACTCTGCTCAACTCAATTTTATGTGAAAAATATGAGAAAATCTGTTAAAAATTGAGAACACCCCGAATGCCATTTTGCCAGTAACCATTTAGAGGAATTTCCTATTTATTTAGTTGTCAAATTTCAGTTTTTCAGCTCAATTCCAACTTACTAGGGAAGTCCTCGAGGAGGCGGTTTTAGAAAAATCTGAAAAAAAATATTGAAAACTCGACCATTTTTTTCTCAATTTTTTGGCGTTTTCAAAAGCTGCAAAAAACTAATTTGAAGCAAGTTATGACCTATTTTAGTGCTGAAAACGTCGTTTTTTGCCCTCAAAATCGCCAGAAATGAAAAATTTTCAAAAATGTTCATGTTAAATTATCAAAAAACATGAATTTGATGCAAAAAGACTGCTTTTTCAGCACTAAAACAGGTCAACACTTGCTTCAAATCACTATTTTGCAGATTTTGAAGACGTTAAAAATATCAGAAAAATGCGATGGATTGTTTAACATTTTTCTCAGATTTTTCTAAAACTACCACCTCAAGGACTCCCCTAGTCAATAATTTTCCAGAAAAATCAACCTGTACGAAGTGCTCGACGGCAAGATGTACCTCCCTCACAAAACACCTCCAAAACGTGCTCGTGTCGACGAATTCTCCGATGTCTACCAAGCAGATCATCCAGATAACGGAGCAGCCGACTACAACTTCCATCCAACAGAAGTCGAAGAGTATCGCGAGTACGCAGTCTACTCGGCACCCCCAAAACAACCTCATAACAATGCGGCTGATCGAAGCTGTCCGGGATGTGGAATGACGTTGAGACGCAGTGTGTATTATCATCATGCCAGAATGATACGAGAGAAAGGAGCGTGTAACTTGTTCACTCCGCAAAGATTTCCGTGTACCCAGTGCGATCTGAAGATTGGAACCCTCGAGAAGCTGTGTCAACACATGGAACAGATCCATCAAGCACCCACTGAAATCAAAACCGTCATTTTCACGAATGAAGAGGACTTTAAAACGTTCCGCATCGATTTGGAGGGAAAAGGAGGCAATTTCCGAATGGCTAGAGGCAATAAAAAGAATAAGAAAGGCGTAGTGCAATACTTCCGTTGCAATCGTCTCCAAACGCTCGCCAAATCACAAACATTCCGTCCCGTCGACAATGTGCCTCTCAGTGATCTTCCGTCGAACCGGAAACGCGGAAGACTCCACCAACAAGAGCTCAGAAGCAACAGTGCCAAACAGGTCATTCGGACGGAGAACTCGTGTACCGCTTTCTATAATAAGGCGTATTTGGAGAATGGGTGAGTGGTTTTTGAAATGATATAATTCCAAAAAATGTTTTAATTATTCCAAATTAGCGAAAAGCAACAAATCCAGAAAAGTTTCACCAAAAACCCGTTTCCTTCCTTCCAGAACAATTGAAGTCCGCTATTGTGAGCATCACCTTCACGACGACGAAAAGCTTCGACTACCAGATGCCGTGAGAAAGAGAGTCATAGAGCTGGCCAGGAAAAACCTGCCACATGTGGTTATTCTGATGATTGTCAAGGGTAACAATCTCATAGTCAATCTCTATATGTTCTTCTAATTCTTTGTTCAGACGAACGCTTCAAGTACTGTGACCGTAACTCTGCGAACGATCGCCGCATCCAGGACATGAAGACGCAGGACATACGACAAGTCCTAGCTGGAAATAATCGAGCGGAAAAGAGTAAACATCCCGGAAATCAGTGTTTCCATACGCAATAACAAGATATTCCAGCTCGACAAGCAAGAGGAGAGATTCCACGCGAGGAGATGGTCGAAAAACCACAAATGGCGGAAGTTCTCGAGGAAGATCCGACGAAACCGTGGACAGAAACAAGACCAATCATCAAAGTGGATCGTCATCAACTCACACCAACAGAGCTTCGCTATCTGGACTTGTTTGATAGTAATCGAGAGGAAATTATGGCGAAACTGAATGAAAAAACGAGGGCCGAGCAGGATAAGAAGTGCGTTATTTATTTATTTGAAATTTTTTTCTTTTTTTCGAAATTTCATAAGTTCCCCCTTCCAGAATCCTCTACGACTCGTTCATCCATCGACTCTCTTCTTCCCAAGAAGTCGTCAAACACATTCACTTCCGTCAACTCGTCCCCAACGAAGCGACAACGACAAAGCTGAAGAAAACGGCTATTTATTTGGCGAAAATCGAGGAAATCCTGCGGAATCCGAAACGAGAGATCCTTCAAGTCAGCAGATTCAGTTCGTACATGCGCATGATGGAAGAGGAGTTCCGAAATCATCCGGAGAGAAATGATGGGCAAGGTAAAGGGTTTTTACAGTAACGATTTTCTGTATTTTGCTCCACACGGTGTCCCCGACTGGAATTGACCATAGAGCGCGTTTGCATCATGGCGCTGAAATACTGGCGCGAATCTTGATTTTCGCAGTTTTTCGAGCTGTGCTCGCCGTCTTCAACCAATTTCATGGAAAACTCATTGACCGTTTGTAGAGAATTTGATCCTATGCACGATGATACCAGAAAGAACATCCAAAACCACGTAAAATAAGATTTGATTTCTTTTGAAGAATTCAGAAAATTCGAAGTTTCACAGAAATCTGCAGAAAACTCGAAATTTTCCACATTTTTCAGGGAATGATGTATGAAAACAGTTAGTAGAGCGATTATTCAGTCTCCTGATAGTACAATACCATCATATTTCTCTTTTTTTTCCGATACAATCTTGAATTTGAAGTTTTACTTCTAAACGCCTGGAACCTAAAGGAATCTGTTGTCTTGCCATGTCTAAGCCATTTTTCACGAAGTTTCTCTGATATTTCATCTTATTCAGTCATTTAGCGATAAAAAAGTATGTTTTTCTGCCGAAATTGTGATTTTTGGTCATAATTTCCTTTGAAAAAAATCGGTGTATCGAGAAATGCGTCAGCAAAGAACGCGAGGCGCGCGAATGGCTCATTTTCAGTTGGGGAGCTCCAAAATTGAGAAAAACATCTGAAATTTCACCCGAAAATCAACAATTTTTGCAGGCCTCGAAGAAATAGACGTGGTCGGAATCGATGAAGACGAGTACGACACCTCGGCCGCCGCCCTCCACCACCATCACCTTCACAATGTTGTCGGAGAAGAAGAAGTGGGATATCATCAAAATGCCGAAGACATTGACGAACTGCAAAGAGGCATTGGAGACGAGGAAGGCGAGTATATGGGAGTAGAGGAGGAAGTTATAGAAGAAGTGGAGATGGAGGAAGAGGTGCATGAAGAGGTTCATGAGGAACACGTGCAAGAGACTGGAGAGCAGGAGCAAGAGGGAGAAGGAGATGGGGAGCAGCAGGAAGAAGAGGAGGAGCAGATGGTGGGTTTTTAGAATTTCTGAAAAATGAAAATTTAGGGAATTGACCGATTTTCTTGAATTTTTTGAATTCGGAGCCTAGTTTTTTTTGCCTTTTCTCTCGTTTCTGGTCCGATTTTCCTGAATTTTCTCTATAAAAACGAATAGAAAATATTTCTAGGCCCCTTATATTATTTTTACAAAATTTTCTGTTTTTTCAGAACGTCGACGGCGAAGAGGACGATTCGGCAGAGCCGACAGTAACCAGAGCAGGGCGAATTGTGAAGAAGAAACCACTTTTCAACTCCTAATTTTTTTTTCATTTTTGAGACCAATTTTAAAAAGAGTTCAACTCTTTTTCTTCTTTTCAATTCATTTTTAACACATTTTCCCAAGAAAAACTACCGTCTACCTCGCGATTTTCTAAAAATATTTCATTTTTCTAATTTTTTTGTCAATCTGATTAATCAACAAAACAATTAACGGATTCTCTTGGCCTTTTTTTTTAATTTTTGATCCATGATTCAAAGTCATTATCGATTTTTCAAATTTTGAATTAAAAAAATCATATTCTTTTCTAGGTTGCGTATAGCCGTTTTTGATTTTTCCAATTTTAGCGACTTTTTATTCGATTTTTTCAGTAAATTATGGCTCAAGCCCAACTAACCCAAGCAGGAGCACCCAAATTGCCAAAAGTGTATTTGTGAGTATTTGTTTTTTTTTTTTTTGAAAAAAAATTTTAAAACAGGAAAAACACTGTTTATTAGAAAAAAAACTCGCTAATTTTTGTCAAGTTGACTATTTCTGAGTTTCGAGTCCTCTTTTCTATCAAGTGAAAACACTAATTTCGTGGCGAGACCCAAAGGTTGGCAGTCGACGGGTCTCGCCACGAAATCGGTTTTACATTGTTTTCTCGGTTCTGGACCAGTTTTCTTAAACTTTTTTTAAAATAAAATCGGATAAACCAGAAAATTTGTGACCGATGTGCACACAGCAATTCAGTGGTAGATATTTTTGGTTATATGAGTTTTATTCTAATGGTAACTTACTAATGATATTACAATATAATAAGCGTGGATAATAGAAGATAATAGGTAGAGGGACGGTAAGGACGTGGGGAAGGGATTTATCTGGGTGTTGTGGACGGTTGTGCAGGAGGAAGATAGTCAATTTCACAAGAATCCATCAGTTTTTCAGCTTGAATTTCTCGTAATTTTCAGTTCAAAAACACAAAATTTAGAAATTCAAGCTGAAAAACTGATGGATTCTTGTGAATTTGACTATCAATCGGTCACAAATTTCATGTTCTATCCGATTTTATCAAAGAAAGTTCAAGAAAATTGGTCCAGAATCGAGAAAACAACGTAAAACCGATTTCGTGGCGAGACCCGTCGACGCCGTAATAAAAAGGCACACCTCCAACTGTGATAATACGCACATTGCGCAACACATGGTCTATGCACACCTGGGCCTCTTCGGGTCAGTGGGTCCCTCAACAGGACCATTCACTAGGCAAACAATACATTGTCGTTGTGTTGTACATTCATTCCCATTTACCTGACCCTAGATACCGCTAAACAACGCTAGATTTGAAATGTTCAAACCGAAAACTATTGTTTCTGAGAGGTTCGTATGCTATTCTTAGGATTTACTACGATTTAGAAAGATCGGCACTCTCTGCCAAAACAAAAACCTGTAACGACCCGAAAGATTAAGGCCACGTCTCGCTCCGGTCGCTCCGACTGTCAAACTGCTCTCCGGCTACGAGATGCCGCAAATCGGATTCGGAACATGGCAAATCAAACCAAATGCGACTTACGACAGAGTCAGGGATGCTCTCGACTCGGGATATCGACACATCGACTGCTCGCCGGCGTGGAGGAATCAAGACAAAGTTGCCGAGGCGGTCAGAAGATGGGCGGATGATCGAGGAGTTGAGGTGCGTTTTTTAAAAGGGGACTTCAGACTTTCAGCTCAGTTTTTAATCGGAAAACAGGAAAAAGAGAAAAAAATTGCAATTTTTCTGCAGAAATCGGAAGTGTTCATCTCGTCAAAAATCTGGAACACGTATCACTCGCACAAAAACTGTCTTGCTGAGGTAGATCGAATCCTCGAAGAGATCGACATGCCCTACATCGACCTGATGACGATCCAATGGCCGTATGGATGGGCTGAAGACAGAAACGGAGACGGAGATCACTTCTATAGTCCGAGAGGACCGGACAACTGGCCCGCACAGTCGAACATTGACTACCTGGAGACGTGGAAGGCGCTGGAGTCGGCACAGAAGCGAGGAAAGATCCGATCCATCGGATTCTGCAACTTCAACTTGCAACAGGCCGAGAGGATCTGGCAGAACTGTGAAATCAAGCCGTCGGTGGCGATGGTGAGTGCTTATAGTTAGTTTTTTCAAATGTTCTATTTTTTTTTGAAAACTAATGAAAAATATTGTTTTAAAAAATAGGCAGTCAATTGTCATTTGATTCGTCCGTTTCCAGGTGGAACTGCATCCCTACTTCAACCAACTCGAATACCGTCGTTGGTGTCAGGAACGTGGAATCTGGCTGGTTGCTCACGCTCCGTTGGGGAATCCCGGAAGCAATTTGTACAGAAACCACACGACTCCGAATCTCTTGCAAAATGAGACACTACAGAGAATTGCCAAAAGTCATGATAAGGTGTGTTAGAGTACAGTAATTCAGGGGTTCATGAAACTTTGAATTTCCCTGATTCTTTTTACATTTATATGAAGTATTAGGCGTTTCAATAGAGTGTTCACAGGCTTTTACAGCTGGAACAATTTTAAAAATATTCAGACCGTCCCCCAAGTCATCCTTCGCTGGATGATCGAACACGATCTGGCAGCCGTCGTCAAGTCTTCGCAATACAGTAAGTGACCAGGGTTTTTTTGTTGATGAAAACATATAGAAACAGGGATTTGGAGCCTAGAAACATTCAATTTGACCCAAATTAGTTAGATTTCCATTGCCAACTACCCGTTTTTGTAACTTTTCCGCCAAAAACACAAAAACTCAAATTTTTAAATAAAAAAAATTAACATTTTGGGTCAAGTTAATTATTTCTAGGCTTCAAATCTTCTGCTCTTTCCATTTTTATCTGAAAAAACTAAAAACATTAGTCCAGAAACATGAAAATAGCAAAAAAACCGATGTCGTGGCGAGACCCAACGAACAAAATTCCTGCTGCGCCTTTACAAGATTACTGTAGAAATTTCCAATTTCGATCGAAATTTTTCAAAAGAAGAATCTGTACCGATTTTTTCGAAATTTTTAAAAGAAAACTGAAAGAAATATGATTTTTAGCAGAGAACGCGTCGATTTCCCTTTTTACACGAAGTTTCGAATGATGCCTCGAAAAATTCGAAATTGACAGTTTTTAGGCTCCAAATATTTTATTTCAGAACCAATCCGTGACAACATAATGGTGTTCGAGTTCAAGCTCACCAAAGAAGACATTTCGCGCATCGACAACCTGAACCGCAATCTTCGAATCATCAATCCACAAGTCGGCAACAATCACCACCCCCACTATCCGTGGCCACACAAGAGAACCGACTGATAATGTTATTCATTTTTCTAGTAGTTTTTCGTGATTTTTCTTTCGATTTTCCTGTGAATTTGTCAAAATTGTATGTATAGAAATCTCAATTGATATTTTTGATCTCAAAGTAAACATTTTGAGTCTTGATTTCCAATTTTCCTATGACATTGACCCGTTTCCGCATACTTCTCTGCCACCTCTCGACCTCAGCAATCTCTCGTCGTCTCTCCTCTCATGACGATGTTTATCGCGGAAAACGATACGATTGTGGACAGTTTTGCGGACAATTCGGCATCACAGTTCTCTTTTTCCTGCTGTTTTAGGTGGAAACTGCTAGAAAATGATTGTTTTCTTTGAAGTTTTATTTTAGGAACTAGACCTTTTTTTAAAAAAATAATTCCTGTTAGTCATATACCTTTTTAGACTAGTTAAAAAACTGTATGACTTGACAGAATAAACTAATAAAAAATTTTATACTACTGCGGTCACGGAAACTGGCTCTCGGCGGGTCTCGCCACGAAAACAATTTTTGCTGTTTTCTCGTTTCTGGTTAGATTTTCTCAAATTTTCTTTTTAAAAACGGATAGAAAACAGGATTTGGAACATATAATTAGCCAATTTGACCAAGTTCAGTTAGATTTTCATTGCCAACTACCCGTTTCTGTAATTTTTCCGAAAAAAGACAAAAACAGAAATCATAAAATTTTCTGTGAAAAATGTAACATTTCGGGTCAGATTAACTATTTCTAGATTTCAAATCTTATGCTCTATCCATTTTTATCTGAAAAAACTCAAAAAATTGATTCACAAACGAGAAAACAGCAAAAAAACCGATTTCGTGGCGAGACCCGTCGAGTGCCACTTTGCCTGACTGCAGTAATAATTACTTTGAAACAAACTTTTTTTCCATTTCTTCCTTTTCTACTTTTCTAATCTCTATCCTCCCTCCCTTTTTTGCAGCATGACCATCCAATCAATCCCTCTAAATTCTGGCCATTCCATGCCTGTTCTTGGTCTCGGAACATGGCAATCGAAGCCTGGAGAAGTGGCAGCTGCCCTGAAAGTCGCTGTGGCTGCCGGATATCGACACATTGATTGTGCGCATGTTTATCAGAACCAAAAGGAAGTTGGCGAGGCGTTGAAAGAGATTTTGGAAGATGGAACGGTTCAGGTGAGGAAGAACGAGAAGTATACCCTTTTTCACCCTTTTTGAACCCGAAAAGTCCGAAAAAGCCCAGAATCGAGAGTTTGGAGACCGATTTTGATGGGATCCCTATAACTTTTAGACCTCTGAATCAAACAACATCGAAAAAACGTGTTTCCAGCGTTCTGACTTGTTCATCACTTCCAAGGTCTGGAACACCTTCCATTCTACCCCAAAGGCTCTGGAAAACGTTCAACAGATTCTTTCTGATCTTCAATTGGACTATGTCGACATGATGCTCATTCATTGGCCACAAGGGTAATCTCTTATTCCGATTATACATAGAGCGCTGAAATACGTTGCAGGTACGCCGAGAACGAAGGCCTCTTCCCACCAGGAGAAAACGGCAAAATGCGCTACTCCGATGTCGACTACCTGGACACCTGGAAAGCCCTGGAACACGCTCAAAAACAGGGACTCGCTCGATCGATCGGCCTTTCAAACTTCAATTCGAAGCAAATCCAACGTGTTTGGGATCATGCGGAAGTGAAGCCGGCTTGTCTTCAAGTCGAACTTCATCCTTATTTCACTCAAGTGAAATTGCGGGAATTCTGCAAGGAGAAAGGGATTGTGGTGGTCGGATACTCGCCCCTCGGCAACCCGGGAAGCGCGTTTTTTAGAAAGGACGGCGATCCGAATGTGTTGACGAATGAGGTGGTCGCGGAGATTGCAAAGAAACATGGCAAGGTGAGCATACTACCAACACCAAAACAGTTGGCGGGTCTCGCCACGAAATCGGTTTTTTTGCTGTTTTCTTGTTGTTGGACCAATTTTTTTGAGTTTCTTTTAATAAAATCGAATAGAACATGAAATTTGTGACCGATTGATAGTCAATTTGACAAGAATCCATCAGTTTTTCATTGAAAATTGACCATTTTTGTAATTTTCAGTCCAAAAACACAACATTTGGAAATTCAAGCTGAAAAACTGATGGATTCTTGTGAAATTGACTATCCATCGGTCACAAATTTTCTGTTTTATCCGATTGCATCAAAAAAAATTCAAGAAAACTGGTCCAGAATCGAGAAAACAAAGTAAAACCTATTTCGTGGCGAGACCCGTCGACTGCCAACCTTTTTGGCGTCTGTAGTATCAGCTATTCATGATAAGTTACAAACCCTTTTTCAAATTCCAGACCCCCGCTCAAATCATTCTCCGTTGGTTCGTCGATAGTGGACTTGTCGCCATCCCGAAATCAGTTACTCCACGTAAGTTTTTGTTTGTTTGATTTTCTTTTTTTCCCTTTTTAAACTAACTCTCTCGTCCCCCATTTTCCCCTGGCTTTTTACAGATCGCATCTCTGAAAATCTCTCCATTTTCGACTTCCAATTAACTTCTGAAGACGTCGCAAAAATCGACTCAATCAATAAGGGATGGAGAATTGTGGACTTGAGTCAGAGAGACGGCGATCATCCGTTTTGCCCGTTTTTGGAGGAGTTCTAGGTCGTAGAGGACTCCAAACACATGCTTAACCTGAAAATTGCTAATCTAACTTTCCCTAATGTACCCCCTGAATTTTCCTAAAATTGTGATGAAAACTTTTTGAAAAAAAAATTTCGAAAATTTTTTTTGTTAATTTCTGAATAAAAAAATTCCAGATCGCATTTCTGAAAACTTATCTATTTTCGACTTCTCCCTTACTCTCTCGGAGCTCCAATCAATCGACAATCTGAACCATGGCTGGAGATTGGTGGACCCAACACCAAGAGATGGAGACCATCCACATTTCGGATTCAATGAGGAGTTTTGAAAGTTTTGGATGGAAATATTTGATTTTTGTTGAATAAATAAATGAATAACGTTTTTCTTACATAGAAAAACGAGCAATATTTGTGGCCGTTGAAAAAAATGTGAAATTTTTTAAAATAGCGCATACATTTTAAACTTTCCTAGAATTCTGGTTGAAGATATCAAAAAGCAATTAACTAACAAATTGTAGAAAAAAAATTCCTATTGAACGGTATATTTATCAAAACACAAAAGTCAATTTTAAATTTTTTATTAAAAATTCAAAAACCCAAAAAACTTCCTCGTTCGATGGTCATGGCTGGTTCCAGAACAGTTTTTACAGGGCACTTGGCAGTATCCGCATGTCTTTTTGCAATATTTCATTTTTATTTTGCAGCTGTACATGCAACTAGTGCAAAAACCATTTGAAGACCATTGTTGGCAACTGAAACTTGAAAAATAAATCGAACCCTAGAAATTTTTTTTAAATTATGAACTCACAATTTTCCTTGGTCCTCACAGTTATATTTGGGGTTTTTAAAAATTGTTAGAAAAATAAGAGACACTAGAAAAGTAGTTAATAATAAAAGTAACACGTTTCTCATACTCTAAAACTATTCCTCTAGTGTTAAAAAAATGGGTGGGGTTCAAAAAAAGTGATAAGAGAAAAAACAGGCAAAAACTCACAAATCCCCGCTATCCACACAATTTTCTCCTTCAATTGGTGCTGCGAATTTCCAAAAAATAATCATGAGGAATAGAAAAATTGATAAAGCTAGGAATCCGGAATTGTTCATTCCGAGAAATACCCTCTGAAAGTTTGGAATAAAGGGTGTGGTTTCTGCAGACAGTTTGATAAGAACGAGTCGTGCAAACCGCAGTGATAACCTGGTTGTAGGTTGTTACATACTTTTTTCTATTTTTCCTGGCTCTCGATTGAGCCACTAGTGAGGACATTCCTCATGTTGGAAGAGTTGCCCGAAACCTCGGTGAAATTCCAGGATTTTCTCTCAACTGAGGAGTGAGATGCAGATTGTCAAGAAAATAAACTTTATTTCCAACCTGTACAATAAAGAAAAGTTCAGATGAATGCTGACACCTTCATTTTCATAGTCAAACAGTTTTACGAGCTCTCAAAATCCTCATCATCGGCATAAGTCTTGAAGAATCCAGTGAGTTTCGGTCCACACGGATTTGCATAGCAGAGACCACAAGACTTTGCACAATACTTGACACGATCCTCGCATTTGTAGAAAGAGTTGGTGCAGAAACCGTTGTGGACCCAGTTCTTACAGCTGAAACGATTTATTTCAAAAGGTTCCTGATTGGGTTGGAAACAAAGTTCGGTTTTTTTATTATGTGTACTTTACATTTTGGAAGTAGTTTGAAAGCATGTCTCCACATTTCAGATTTTTAGCTCAATTCATAATCGAGAACCAGCAAAAAGAAAGAGACTCACTTCGAGGACATATCCATACAATTCGGGTTGAGTGTAGTCTTTGTCACTGCCACTGTAGTGGCTCCAGGACACATGTTGCAAGTCACTGGACAGAACTGTTTGAGCATTGGAGCAAACTTGTCATTGTCACAGTAATCCTTGAGATCTGCACAGTTTGTTGCGGGCTGGTCGATACAAGCTTCTGTCGTAGTTGGCGGCTCCGTTGAAGTGGTTTTCTTGTCATCTGCTGGGGGGTCATCTTGGCAAGAAGCGAAGATTAGAAGGGTGGAAAAGAAGATTAGGGAAATCGAAGAGGAAGAGAGCATTTTTGGGTGATGCTTATCAAATTTTAACTTTGTTTTATAGCATCACTCACGAAAAAGAAAAGGGTGGGGCCATCGGGTTAATTATAATGATAAGCTGGGTGTAAATGCGTGGGAGACAAGAAAATGATGAATTGTATAGTAACTGATAACCTAGAAAAGTTGTGCAATACACCGGAAACCCGTCATTTTTGAAATCGCTGGTCATATTTTGAATTTTTGCGGGTTTACGGTAAAAGGAAACAAAAATCTGTCAACTAATGAAACAAACATTTTGACCTTAACTTGAGAACAAAAAGCTCTGAAACCCTAAACCCTGTCCAGAAATGAGAAAACACCAGAAAGCCAAACACTACAATGATCCAATTGGTTTGGTTCTTTTGGTTCCACTAATCTTCCATTGAATTCACTGTTTTTCTCCTTGTTTCTCATAAAATTATACAGTTCTCAACAGTTCTAAACGTGTTCAATGTTTATGTTGAAACCAAAGGATTCAATGCGAATCCTTCTCGTCCAATTAGTATCAACATACTAATCGAGAATTCCATTCCCACTTTCCAAATTTCCAATCCATCCGTCCGCAATAATTGCATATGTCCTTTTCTCTGCTGCCAAATCCCAAATCCACCGTCATACGCTAGAGGTTAATCGTCGGATTCAACCCGGTTTCGAATGGAGGTGAAAAATCGGAAAATCCGCTTGTTATGTGGCTATGTAGCATGGCTTGCTTGTTTTCGTTGTCTCCAACTTTGATTTTTCAAACTCATAATCCCGTTTTCTTTTCCTCTTTTCTCGGATCTTATCATTTTTGGGTGTGTGAAGAAAAGAAAACGTCATTTTTACAAGCTTTATAAGAAATGTTCCTTATCACTGATAGTGTCTGTGAGGTGTGAAATAAGAGGATTACAATTTGAAACATTTTCAGAAATATTTGAAAAAGGAAAACTCAGGCTTCAGCTGCGGATTCTAGCCTACAAACGTGTGTTTGTGGATTTTTGAGAATGTGATGTTGCGTAGGAAAACTTGATAAAGAACTGTGGATTGGATAACAAGAGAACAAATCCGGAAAAAAAGGGAAAATTGGATGGAAAGATGATTTTGTTGCGGTATTTGATAAAAAGAGATGAAGCTTCATGAAGAATCAATGTCATCACGGCTATCACATACATTCTTCCCGTAATCCTTATCATATCGTTATGACCGTTATCATTATCATTATGAGCGTGATAAGATCTATTGACATCATGAAACATGAAAATAAGCTAGGAAACGAACATTTCAAGCTTCTCTTTCAAAAAGTGTACAGTACCTTCAAACTGTTCCTAGAAGTTCAAAATTTTTTTGAAATCCCTATTTTTCGGTTTCATTTTCCTCAAAACGAGACATTCCCCTTTATCCCGATACCCCAGACGCAGACATATCTGCCGACTGGTCTTGGATGCGTTCAGCCGGTTCCTGTGTGTGGTCATTTCAACATCTTCTCCCCTTCCCTTCGTCTTCTTCAACCAACCATCTCCCCCCTTTTTCCTCTTGTGTTGAAGCTTATTATCCTTCTAATTTGCTTTTCCATTTGGCATTCGATATCTGTCGAGAAGTGTGTTTATGACTTCCGTGTT
The DNA here is from genome assembly GCA_900883565.2 of Caenorhabditis panamensis. Taxonomy (NCBI): domain Eukaryota; kingdom Metazoa; phylum Nematoda; class Chromadorea; order Rhabditida; family Rhabditidae; genus Caenorhabditis; species Caenorhabditis panamensis. The sequence continues at coordinate 235,261 of LR538064.1, read as the reverse complement.
TTGTTTCTTGGTGGATGCCTTACGTCTGGTTCAAAAGTTTAGGCATCAATAGTAATGTAGTAAACTTATCTGCCACCCCGTATTACAGTAGGTTTATTCATAAGTGTGTTTGTTTTCTGTTTCTCTTACACTAGACACTTGAAACTTTACATATTCGGAAGTAGTAACAACCCAAGTAACAAAGTTTCCTTTCAAAGTGTGTGAGAAAGTGTATAAAAGAGTGTATTGGGTGGGAGATCGGGTTTTAGATCAAATTCAGATCGGATTCAGATTGATTCTCTTTTTTCTCTCTTTTTTCTCTTCTCTCACGTGGCCCTCGGCGGGTCTCACCACGAAATCAGTTTTTTGCTGTTTTCTCGTTTCTGAATCAACTTTTTTGAGTTTTTACAGATGAAAATGAATAGAGCAGGATAATTGTAGTCTAGACATAGTTAATCTGACCCCAAATATTGCATTTTCCATAGAAAAAATTAAGATTTTGGATTTTTGGCAAAAAAACTACAAAAGGATAGTTAGCAATGAAAATCTTACTGAATTAGGTCAAATTTGCTATTTTTAGATTTCAAATCCTATTTTCTATCCGTTTTTATGAAAAAAATTTAAGAACATCGGACCAGAAACGAGAAAACAGCAAAAAACCGATTTCGTGGCGAGACCCGCCGAGTGCCACTTCGCCTGACCGCAGTAATATTTTTCCAATGTTTTTTTTCAGATGGACGCTCGTTTCATTCTCTTTCCCTTCCTTTTCCTCTCCCCTATCACCGCTCAATTCACCTCTCAAACCTATCCGGACCCCCGTCTCGACCCTTTCTCCTGTCGCCTCGCCCTCCCTTCCCAAGTCTGTGACCCATCTGCCATTGTCTCTGACGAAGAACGCACCCGACTGGTGCAAAGAGTCAATCAACTGCATTCGTTGACTTCTGGCATCAAGAACACTTCTCCTTCTTGTGCTCTGATGCCAGATAGAAACTTGGAAATCATTGTTGCTATCATTGATAAGATTGGGTCTGTTCCGGGAGTTCCCGTGGACATTGAGAAGTTTGCGAATAATTTGAAAAGGAGGTATCAGAATTTCCAGGTTTAGTTCATTTCAGAGGATCCTATTGATAGTGTTTCCACTTTCCAGGACGTCGGAATGTGTGACACGACTGTCCTCATCGTCAACTCTCGCCAAGACCGTCAGGTCTTCACTGTCGCCGGAAGAGATGCCAAAATCTCCAAGGAAACTTTGAAATCCGCATTTGAACGGAATATTGGACACTTCAAAACTGGAAGATATGCTCTTGGTCTTGAAGGAATGATAGAAGTGATTGTGGCAGCGTACTCGAATTCGCATATCGTCCAGGTTCCGACTCCAGATGCGTTTAGGCCTACCGAGTGAGTGTAGCGCTTTCTATTTAACTCCAAAAGCGAGAGAAAAATCTGAAGTTGTATCCAGATGTAGAGCAAACCTGTTAGCATTTGCCAGTCAAGTTACAGCTCTTTTAGAAAATCGGAGAGGTGTTCACAAAAAAAGAAACTAACTGTTTTTGATGTATTGGTAGTTAGTGTATTTCATTACATCAATCCTTTTTTAGAATCAACGTTTTAGAACCAAAAATCATGCAAGAAACAATACCCTTAAAAACCCGTTTTCCAGCTTCATGCCAGCCCCCTCCGCCTCTGCCATTGAGAACCAGCCATTCCGAGCAGCCGGCCTTCCAAACAGCGTTCAACCCGTCAAGAAACCATTCGCCGCTTTCAATACCGTTCAGGAGACCATTGAAGAGGATGATAAGGTGACAAAGTGATCTCTGATCTCTCTAACTATCCATTTTTGTAAAGGTGTGGGTCTCAATCCTCCAGCAAGCGATGGCGCGTTGCGGACAGAATGATGCGGACTTGCCGAAACATGTTAGAGCCGTTGTTGAAGGTGGGAATGAAGGAATGTTCTCTTTGCATTTGCACAAAAACTCTTTCAGAAGCTATGAACATCTCGCTAAAGCTTATTTCTGACTCTCGGTACAATAAAATCGAAGAGGAAACCGAGCAAAACAAGGAAGTCCTTGGAAGTCGTCAAAAGTGAGTTTTTCTGCAAGTTTCGTAAAATTTGATGCATACAGTAACTCAAAAACTTTCCAGAGCCTGGGACACAGCAACAAACGACTTCATCCGTCCTCTTGTTCAAAAATACCGGAACACAATCCTCGGAGGCGCCTCCCAAACATGTCCAGTCAGCGCCACAGTTTCCCGAAAAAGAAAGCATTTGTAAATTGACTGGTTTATCATTGTTTTCTTGAGCTCTGTGTGTATATCCGATTCTTCTCCGATTTTTCTGATTTTTTTTGATAACCTACGGGTGATTTTCAGTACTTTTTTCCCTCCCCCCATTTTTCAAAATTTTTTTCACGTGCAAATTTTTCTGTTTGAAAATCAATAAAACGTGAAATTGACCTTTGTTATCAGAGTATTTTTTAAAAAATCTACGTGTCGACAATGAGAAAATTCATTATTTTTATTGAAGAGAGCCAACTGTTCGAGCAACATGCCACGTGGAGTTCAGGTGGGGAGTGTTTTTGAAAAATTGATGAAAAAAACTGAAAGAAATTGATGAATTAGAAGTGGGCTCTGTCAGAAAAAATGAATAAACGGAAATTTTTTATTTTTCAACAAGAAATGGGAGTGGGAGGTAGAACAAACATTGGCGAGAAGCCCTAAAATGGAGAGGCAAAAGAGGGGGAAAATGATAATGTGATGAGAAATTTTTTGTTTCGAAATTTTTGAAATCAAAGTTATTGATAAAAACACACAATTGCCCTGTTTTCTAACACTCTGCGTCCCTCTTGTACTCTCTAACTGATTCCTGTTTTTCCGGTCCCCAAGGTTCTTCTATTACTCATCATACTTTTTTATGTTATTCTACCTGTATCTTAAGACACGTTCCTTGAGATTTTTCAACATGGCCGGGAACCGATCCCCCAAATTATCTCCAAAAGTGTTTATGTTTTTATCCTAGATTTTTCTAAAGTTGAATTACATGTTAACACAAAAAACTAGTCAAAATAATGTTTTCTTGTACTCCGACCAGACCGACTAGGTGAAAAATTCAAAAAATCATAACTTTTTTCAAACTCAAAATTGAATCAATTCCTTTTGCCAAATGTTAGTAGACGTTTATATGTGTCTATTAAAAATTATTACGTACACTTTGCATCACTGGAACATGCTGAACTAAAAAAGCAGACATGCATTTTTGCTTCCAGTTTTGTTATTTGCGGAGGTCCAACTTTTTTATTTGTTTTATTAGAAAGAACGTTCTTTTTTATACATATTGGCAAATTTTAGTGTCAATTCATCGGCCGCTTCAGGTTCGCAAAAATCGCCAAAAACATGCTACCAACCACTTTTTGACACATTCCATGCCAGATAATGCATTTTATAATTTTTTGAAGAGGTTTTCAAACTTGGAACTGATATTTCATTGATTGGACTATGTTTTTACATAGGTATTTCAAAGTTTGAACAAACGAGAAGACATTTATCTCCCTACCAAAAAAGGAACACATTTCCTACTTTCAGAGGGTCTTTGCACCCTGTTGCGGCCCACTAGGGCAAATGTGACCAACTGCAATTTTGTACCCTCATTACTACCCTACATAATGCAAAAAAGATCTAGAACGGATCTCAAATACTTTTTGAGAAATCGAATTTTTCGTCATTTTCGTCACTTTTTTTCACTTGTTCACATGAGACCACGTATAGGGGTACGTTCGAAAAAGTCTCGAAAACTGATCATCTGAAAATCGTGTTTTGTCGCACTCACAATGATGTTTTATCAACAAATAACCAAAAAATTAGCAATCCGAGCTCATTTATTTTTTTCGATTTTCGAGATTTTTTCGAACGTACCCCTATACGTGGTCTCATGTGAACATGTGAAAAAAAGTGACGAAAATGACGAAAAATTCGATTTCTCAAAAATTTTTTAAGATCCGTCCCAGATCTTTTTTGCATTATGTAGAGTAGTAATGAGGGTACAAAATCGCAGTTGATCACATTTTGCCTAGTAAGCCGCAACAGGGTGCAAAGACCCTCTGAAAGTAGGAAATGTGTTCCTTTTTTGGTAGGGAGATAAATGTCTTCTCGTTTGTTCAAACTTTGAAATACCTATGTAAAAACATAGTCCAATCAATGAAATATCAGTTCCAAGTTTGAAAACCTCTTCAAAAAATTATAAAATGCATTATCTGGCATGGAATGTGTCAAAAAGTGGTTGGTAGCATGTTTTTGGCGATTTTTGCGAACCTGAAGCGGCCGATGAATTGACACTAAAATTTGCCAATATGTATAAAAAAGAACGTTCTTTCTAATAAAACAAATAAAAAAGTTGGACCTCCGCAAATAACAAAACTGGAAGCAAAAATGCATGTCTGCTTTTTCAGTGTAGCATGTTCCAGTGATGCAAAGTGTACGTAATAATTTTTAATAAACACATATAAACGTCTACTAACATTTGGCAAAAGGAATTGATTCAATTTTGAGTTTGAAAAAAGTTATGATTTTTTGAATTTTTCACCTAGTCGGTCTGGTCGGAGTACAAGAAAACATTATTTTGACTAGTTTTTTGTGTTAACATGTAATTCAACTCTAGAAGGATCTAGGATAAAAATATGAACACTTTTGGAGATACTTTGGGGGATCGGTTCCCGGCCGTCTCCGAAAAGTTGACAAATCTCAGATAACGTGTCTTAACTAGAATATTTGACACTTTTCTATCTTTATTTTAACAAAAAACTGTCAAAATTCCACGTGGACAAGTGTTCCCGACGGGGACAACGGACTCTGTCGTCAGTAGAAGTGAGCAAATAGTTGACGAGGAATTTCTAAAAGCTGTGAGTACTTTTTTGTAATTTTTCCGACGTTTTTCGATAGAAACTGTTTTGCTCTGTTCCAAAAAAGAGGGATCTAGAAAATAAAAAGTGATCCTAAAAAAAGATAGAAATATTGATTTTTAGCCAGAAATTGATGTAAATGATACCTGGCAACTTATCGTCGCCTATTCATTGCCTGTTGTCTACTATTAAAAAACATAATTTTACAATGAATGAGCCTTTTTGACAAAATTAGAAAGACTTTTAAAGAATAAGAAGCCATTATCGTTTCTGGTAGGATAGAGACAATGTACAAGAGCCATTTCATAGTTTTTGGACCTCAAACCCGCATTTTTTGTTGAAAAGTGGAATTTGTGTACTAGCAATTAGATAACATAAACATCGAATCGGGGCAATAATTGTAGGTTACGTTCTTTCTATTTCCTGACGATAATCTTTTCTTTTTCACATTTTTTAGTACTCCTTTTTTCTAGATCCCTCTTTTTTGGAACAGAGCCGAAGTTTTTTGCTGATCAGCATCCTAGCTTTGGTTTTTGGTTTGGAAATAAAACACAACCCTAGTCACTCTTATCACTATTTCTCAAAAGAATAAAGTAATTCTGGCCACATGCACTCTTTCCCCTCTTCTCCTCTTCTATCCTAATACTCTCTGCAGCATAATCCCCTCCATATCTTCCCTCCGTGAGTATCAAAACGTATATTTATACATCCTCAGTGAGCCAAAAAGAGCGAAAACGGGATTTTCCACCTTACAATTTGGACTGGATGCCTCAAGTATTCCCAGCTCTAAGGCCTCCAGGATCAGCTAAACGGACCTATCCACCTAATGTTTTTGGTCCAAAAGCTTCTGCTGAATCAGAAGCTTCTGAAGCTCCAATTCCTCAAAGGTCTCAAGCATTGGTTTTTGTCGAAAATGATCCAACTCCCTCCAGTCCCTCCACTTTCTCCACTCCCTCCAGTCCAGAAGCTTCTGCTGCTGCAACTCTTCCACTTCAACTTTCCCAAAAATCAAAAACTCTCTACTATGTCGCCGAACTTGCATCTTCGAATCCTCCACCAACTTCCTCCAACAACCAACACTTTTATCCATCAGTCAGGGCCATTTCGGAAGCTGCCATATCACTTTTCACACCTCCACCCATTCCTTATCGGGTACTAGGAGAGATAGCAGATCTGCTAGCTGAAGTTAAAGAGGTTAAAGGTTCAGTGAAGAAGAAGGTAGTTTCAAAGGTTCTAGAATCAAGATCAGAACCCCTACCTCTACCTCCACCAGCTCTAGCTCTAATCGATACCGGTCTCCTTCTATCAGTCCCGGCACTCGCTGCCTCCTCGGCTCCTCTCCAATCGCAAGATATCCTTTGTGCCAGCTGGCAACCCTCCAAACCTCCGTCCCTCACCTCGTTACTCCTCCTTCACTACCGCAACAAACATAGCAACAGTATTATTGTGACCCAAGACCATCTAAACAAGTGTCCTGCTAACCAGGACCCGAGATTCAATATTAACGGAGGCAACTATCAATATTTTTTGGCAGCCGACGACTTGAGAATTGTCAAATTGTGTCTAGAAACTTTTAATGTGAAAGTGCCAGGCTCGTGGAGATACCCGATGAACAGTAAACTTTTGGTAAAATTTTCTGCAACTCAAGAACTCCAAAAATATAAAAATCTGCTACTGCGGTCTCCCCACGAAGGCCGTTTTTCGCTGTTTTCTCGTTTATGTTCCGATTTTCTCTGATTTTCTTGATAAAAACGGATTGAAAATAGAATTTCTGCTCTATCCATTTTTATCTAAAAAAACTCAAAAAACTTGGTCCAAAAACGAGAAAATAGCAAAAAACGAATTTCGTGGCGAGACCCGCCGAGGGCCACTTTGCCTGACCGCAGTAGCTACGTACTATTAAAAAAGCCTTCCAACACATTTTCAACATTTTCAGAGAGAACCTGACCCGGCTCCAGGCTGTTGTGCAGTGTTCATGGACGTTCTGCGAGCATGTGGCCTTGTGTGCTACGTGGCGTGTCCCCCTGTCCCATCAGTCATCACCCGAAAACTCGCATTCCACCCGCCGCAGAAAGGTGTCACCTATCGGATAGCTCTCAAGGAGGACCCGCAAAAGGAGTTGAAGAGCATTTCGCAGTGCAAAAACGATCAATATCAGCTGATTGTCCGCAACTTTCACAACGGCGGCGACTACATGCACCCGGAAAAGGATGTTGAGGTGTTCTCGGTGAGAACTGCCAATCGGAATGAGTTGGTGTGCATCAAGTGCTCTCCGGATCAGTATTCGAGCAATCCAGCTGTGGCGGATCAGGTATGAGCCTTTGATATCTAACTAAGATATCTAGTAAGTTAGGAAAAACTTTTTGATATTTTTTATAAAATTTGCGGTTTAACCCAACAAAACCTACATCTATCTTGGTTCCAAATCAAAAAATAGTGAACCCATTTAATTGGTTTTTCTAAATTTCTCACAAAAGATATAACAAAGTTGTTACCTAACAGAATAATCTTTACAAAATTTGCTTTCTAACCCAATTATTCACTGTTTTCTAGGTAATCCTATTCTGCCAGCCAAACTCTTCGGATCTTGGTGGTTTCCTTCAGCCAAATTCGATGAACTTTGTCACGTATGCCAATGTGTTTGAGACGGATTTCTATGCATTTGATTATTCTGGGTATTGTCAAAAAAACAATAGTTGATTAGTTATTAGACTGTACTTCCAGATACGGTTTCTCTTCGGGTACCCAAAGCGAGAAAAACATGTACGCGGACGTTCGGGCAGTGTATCAGAGGATCCGAGAGACGCGACCGGACAAGAAGATTGTCATCATGGGCTACAGTATTGGAACGACTGCAGCAGTTGACCTGGCAGCCACCAACCCCGAAGGACTCTCCGGAGTGGTCCTCGTCGCTCCGTTCACCTCGGGTCTCCGACTGTTCTCGAAGAATCCCGACAAGCCGAACACGTGTTGGATTGACTCGTTTACTAGGTGAGCAGAGGGGAAACACGCAATGACTTGGTGACTATGATAGGTAGCAAAAAGTTAACAACTAAAAAAATTGTTTGATGTATTTTATGATTCGTTATTTCCAGTTTCGACAAAATCGGCAACATCGACACGCGAGTGCTCATTTGTCACGGAGACCTCGACGAAGTGATCCCTCTGTCACATGGAATGGCTCTTTACGAGAAACTCAAAAACCCGGTGCCCCCATCTGTGATCCATGGAGCCAACCATCAAACGATCCTCAGTGGACGGTACTTGCAGGTGTTTACCAGGATTGCAAGGTACTTTCTCATTTTCGATCCTAGAACTCTAAACTTTGCAGTTTTCTCCGCAACGAAACCCTCGTCAGCTGCCGATCCACTGAAGCCGAATCGCAAAGTTCCCCATCGAAAACTTTGAAAACCAACAAGACGAAAAGTGGGCAAAGCCTGGAGCAAAACTCGAATAACTCGATGAACAACTGACTTTTCACACTGATCTGATGACTATTTATGTGATAATTGATGACTTTATAAGAATAAAAGTGTCATTTGAAGATATTGTTTTTTTTTAAATTATTTTTTAAATTAAAACTTTGAAACTTTTCTGCTTCTAATTTTTTCACCCCATGACATGACACACATAACATTGAAAACGGCACGTTGAATAGTACTCCTTATCATTAAAACTTGTGTACTAACCAATTGATATCATCAGTTTTTGATCATGACCAATTTTTGTTTAGGAAAGGCTCATTTTTCTGTTTTTGACTTATTTGGCGGATTTTTCAGTCTTTCTAGACCTGTATGAACGTGACATGTAAAAGTACAAATGCTCTAGAAAACCCAGCAAAATTATATTTGTCATTGACACGGAAAATCAACATTTTCGATTGTTATCAGTGATAAAATGGTTGTAAGAAGTTGTACTTTTCCTAGTTTTTCGGGCAGTTTATAAGAAACGTTGGTTTGCAAAAATGTTGATAAACATTTCAGTTCAAACAGAACATTTAATGGTCTGATTCGAATTTTTTTAAACATAATTTTTTCCATGTTTTTTTTTCACAAAACTGTCAAAACTTAACGTTCGAAAAATTTCTTAAGAAAGCAATAAACAATTAGAAAATCTATTAAAAAATCTAAACCACCAAAATATTTCTCTAGTCAGTGTACCCAAAAAAGTAATCAGAAAGTTATCACATTTTTATCAGCTTCATCATACTAGACTAGAACATGTGGACTATCTGTATAAATATAGGGGAAAATTTGAACATATTGAGAATTTTTCAGAAAAAAAATGGGTGCCGCAATTTATTTACTTGCTGTTTTTCTTGTTTATGTGATTTTCAATTTTTCAAAAATTTGGAGCTTTATTAAGGTAATCAACAAGTTTTGTTAATTTACTAATCAATTTTCGTTTTTTCAGAAACGCAAAAGAGTTTATGATCTAATTGGAAAAATTGATGGACCCCTTGCTCTTCCGATAGTTGGAACCACTTTTCAATTCAAGTTGGATGCTGTTGGTCAGTCTTTTTTCCTTTTTTACCAGAAAAAGTTGGCAGTCGACGGGTCTCGCCACGAAATAGGTTTTTCGGTGTTTTCTTGTTTTTGGACCAATTTTCTTGAATTTTTCAGATAAAATCGGATAGAAAAAGCAATTTGTGACCGATTGATAGTCAATTTCACAAAAATTCATCAGTTTTTAATTGAAAATTATCCAAATTTGTAATTTTCAGTTCAAAAACACGAAACTCGAAATTTTTCTATGAAAAATTGAATGCTTCCGGTCAAATTAACTATCATTCGATTGCAATTTTCCTGTTCTATCCGATTTTATTAGAAAAAAATCATGAAAATCGGTCCAAAAACAAGAAAACACCGAAAAACCAATATCGTGGCGAGACCCACCGACTGCCAACTTTTTTGGTGCCAAGTAGCCAATTTTAACTTTTCAAGACTTCTCCATCCAACTCTATACCTGGGGAATGGAATATGCTGAAAAGGGAGCTTCTCTTGCGAAATTCTGGATTGGTCCTCATCCAATGGTGGTGGTATTAACGCCAGAGGCCGCTAAAGTGGGTTGACGAGTGTTGTGTGTGTGTCCATCACACAAAATCTCTTTTAGAAAGTCCTCGAAAGCAATGTGCTTATCAATAAATCCAGTGAATACGATATTTTCCTATCTTGGCTCGGAACCGGACTTCTTTTGGCTGGTGGTGAGAAATGGAGAGGCCGCAGGAAGATGCTGACCCCTTCCTTTCATTTCAATGTGCTCAATGACTTCCAGGCGGTTTTCGATTATCAATCCAAGGTAGAAAATGTTGATTGTTCATCAATCTGGCTTGATTTTTGAATTTTAGATTCTGATTGATCAATTAGAAGAAGCTGCAAAAAAGGCTTCAGATCGAGTAGTGGATGCTTTCCCTTATGTGAAAAGGTGTGCTTTGGATATTATCTGTGGTAAGTTGAGAGGTGTTGTTTAAAATACCCACTCTACTTGAGAAACCGCAATGGGATCCACAGTGAACGCTCAAATCCACCATGACCATCCGTACGTGCAGGCGGTCACAGAGATGAACAATCTATCGTTCAAATACCAGAGAATGCCTTGGTTGTGGATAAAACCTATTCGGCAATTGACTGGATTTGAAGCGAACCATCAGAAGAATCTGGAGATTGTGACCTCGTTTACAAAAAACGTTATCGAGAAGAAGACTCGGGAATTTGAAGAGAGTGGACCTGTTCAGGGAGAAGAAGGCAAGAAGAAAGCGTTTTTGGATATGTTGATTGAGGTTAGCCTAATATTAAGCCGAAACCTTTTCAAAATCTCAGATGAAAGAAGAAGGCGGCCTCGGGTACGAAGACATCCGGGAAGAAGTCGACACGTTCATGTTTGAAGGTCATGATACCACGTCCGCAGGCATTGGATGGTCTCTTTGGTGCCTTGCTACAAATCCAGAATACCAGAAAAAGTGTCACGACGAGTTGGATGCCATTTTTGAGAGTTCCACCCAAGATTGCACGTTTGAAGACATCAAAAAGATGAAGTACCTGGAGAAATGTGTAAAGGAGGCATTGAGGATTAGACCTTCTGTACCGCAGTTTGCCAGGGTCGTCAATGAGGAGTTTGAGATTGGTAAGAAGTTATCTTTTTCTTACTGCCCTAGTTAGATTTATAAACATTCAGAACCTGGCATGATCCTCCCCGAAGGTTGCTCCGTTCTGGTATCCCCTGCCTTCATGCAAAACAACCCCCGAACCTTCCCCAACCATGAAGTCTACGATCCTGAACGATTCTCGGATGAGGAAATCTCCAAAAGACACCCGTACTGCTACATACCGTTCAGTGCTGGCCCCCGCAATTGTGTCGGTCAGAAATTTGCAATGCAAGAGGAGAAAACTGTGATTTCTTGGGTTTTACGAAGATTCAAAGTGTCTACTGATATGGATATGCTGGAGAATGTACCACTTCCCGAGACAATCATGCGCCCGACGTTAGGCTTCCCGTTGAAGTTTACTGCTAGAAAATAAGGCTCTTTTTTCGAAACAAAAAAAATTTATTTTATTCCATGAAAAAAGCACCAAAAACAAACATAAACCCGTTCATCAGTCGTCATGAAAAAATTTGTTCGTTGGATAAGAAATAAATTCAAAAATCTATAGTTTGTATCCAAAAATGGTATAATCATGTTCATACAAATACCTAAAAAGTCTCCATAAATCCTCATCCTTTCTGATCGTTTCCATAATCTTCAACTCGGGTTTCGAGAGCTTCAAAGGGATTTCTGAACTGGAGAATGAGTCAATGAACCCCTTAAAAAACTCACTCATAACCTCCTCTTTGATAACTTTCTGATCCTTCCTATCAACTCCCTGTTGATCCAAAACCGCGTTCAAGTTCTCAACAAACTCTAACTTTTCTGTTTCATTTCCGCCAATTTTCAACGGTTTTATCTTGTAGAATTCACGATTGAAGTGGCAATTCCTGAAATAATCACTAGCTGAGTATCTGCTCAATTTCCAAAAATTAGGGAACGTCCTCAGACAGCCAAGGTGTCTCGACATGTTCTCATTTCGGCTGTTTTATTAGCGAAACCGAACCTTTTTCTCTCATCACCAGACGTTAACCAACTGCAAGCAGTCTCCAGAGGTCTACGCCGGCAGCAGCCGACAGTTGACGGGTTCCGCCGCTCGCCGTAAGAGAGAGTGGGTCAGTGGAGAGGCGCAGAGTAAAGAGCGCTAAGGGTTCATGTTTTATCAAATAACTCAAGAATGTGCCAACATTGTCATTTGAAATTTATATCAATCGATAGCTCTAAATCAGGCGGTCATTTTAATAGTTTAACTTTTTTCATAAAAACTACTTCTAGTTTGTGAAAAAGCGGCTTAAAGTTTTCCTTACCAAGTTTGCGGTGAAAATTGATTCGACAAATACGACCGAATATGTCCTTCAAGCCCTTCTGCCAGTTTTTGATGCTCTTTCAGGATTTTTCGCATGAAACACGCAATACTGTCTTTGCAATCGTAGCATTGCAGTTTTCTGAAAACAATCTTGGCTTTGTCAAATTCAATCAACCATATCTCAAAATCAAAGAGTTTTCATATGAAACTGTTAACTCACTGTTCACAAATATGATGAAACTGTCTCGCAAACCGCTCCAATGGGTTCTGGACAATCGCAACTCGCTGAACATCACTGTCCATTAGCATTTTCCATTGATCCCAGTTGACTAGTGTTAGTGGAGGGTTTCCACCGCATAATCTGTAATACAAACACTTTTCTCTAAAAATCAATAAAACGCTCACCCTCCATGCTTCAAATCTTCAGAAATAGTCTTGTTAGCTGTCCGAAACTTTTCCGAATCGAACAAATAACAAAAAATGGCTGCGTTGATTTCCGGAAAGTTTCCATTGATAAAACAGGACGATATGTTGTATTTTTGAACGTACTGTAAGAAATATAAAAAATTCAAAGTTTTTGTACTTCAATCAGGTTGTTGTGATTTAAAAAAAAACCAACCTTTTCAGCTCTATAACCATCTGCAAACGGTGGAAGGGTTTTCAGAAGATCCGGCATCCACCAAATTCGTTTTTTCACTAAAAATAAGAGAATTGTGTTAGAAAAGAAAAAACACCGACCAGTAGGATCGTCAACTTTTCTCGGCTGCTGTAGTACTTGCGGTGGATTGTGCCATTGTGACCATGCAAACCATAACAAACTTATACAAATCAACATTGGAATCATCATATAAAGCTTATTTGAAGGCGGAGGAGCCGGTCGCGATTCTGACATTTTCTTGTAGTCAATTGGCAAAGTTCCAACTCTTGTTGGCAAAGGAACCGGGATCACGGTCTCGGAGGGATGTGATGTTTCGGAATTCATCTGAAACTTTGGAATACTTTTGAGATTATATACATGTCAAGATTATTGTAATAGAGATGTAATACGCTGGAAAACTTCAAGAAATTCGAAACTTTTCACGAGAAAAAAAAGATTGGGTTTACGACAAAGATCAGGGAGAAAAGATGGGTGTGAAGAGTGAGATCTTTGCGATAAAAATAGGAAAAAATGTGAGAAATGTGAGAATTTGAACGGATCAAGTGGCCTATATAGGGCCTATATAAGGCCTATATAAGGCCTATATAAGGCGTATATAAGGCGTATATAAAGCCTATATAAACCCAAAAAGCAAAATTGTTTACAATCCTTTTTCGTTTTTCGTTCTTTTTTATTCCAAAAAGTTGAAAGTTTGGGTTTATAGGTTTCAAAGATTCAAAACGAGATTTATCAAATTTTTATCACGATACATATCAGTCACTAGAAAATCCCGTCTTTTTTGAAGAACATACACCAGGTGACCAACCATCAAAAATCCTAGAGATAGTGGGGGATTTGTTGTGGATGTTGAAGGGTGTTTGAATGGGATTATTATGCAAATTAGGACAATTTAGAAACAAAATGAAATGTATTTCGGAGACATCAGGAGCACAATAAAAGATAGTGCAATTTTTTAAAACACTTTCAATAAAATCAGTGTGCTAAATAATGCTAGGTCTAGTTTTTCCTCTTTTTCTCTATATTTTACGCATCTTGTCGGTTCCGATTGAATCATCGAAACAGACACACATTGCTTCATTGCCTCACTTGAGAAGGAAGCAGGAAACATCGGTTAAGCATGACGTTGGCAAAGAAAAAACAGGATAAACACATTGACAACTTTTTGATGATGCTTTTGGTTTTCGAATTACAAGATTTTAAAAAAATCAATGAGTCGAAGAAATCAAAAAATCAAAGATCTTGAAGTTTTTTCGTCAAGATCAGTGTAAAACACTTTAGACACTTGAATGTATATTTTCAAAAATTCAATACAATAATTATTATTTATTTGTGTTTCCGGAAAAGAGAAAAGGATGTACAAGCGGAGAAAAAGTGAAAAAATTGGAAATTTTAGAACACCTCTCCAATTTTTGAGCGGGATTTTAACTTGATCAAAAAATGAAGTTGAGAGCTGTAACTTGACTGGCAACTGTTACAAGGTTTGCCCGAAATCTGGGTGAAATTTCAGATGTTTCTATCAATTTCGGAATCAATGTAAAAGTTGAGAAATCCCTCCTCGACTGATAAAACAAAATATCTAACAACCACTAAAAATCCCGTGGCGCCATGGAAGATAGATCATAAACCTGGGATGCAGTGTGTCTTCTAGAAGAACATTCCAATTTTTCGTTTTCCTCCTGTCTTTTCCAAACGGGATTCCCTCCTGCTGCCAGTCCATAGGCGATTTGGAAATACACAAGGAGAGAGAGACAATTATTCGCTTCGTTTCAATGGCGTAATCGTAATCAAACAGTCGCCGACAACCCGTGTTACGCAATGGATCAAGCTGGCGGATGGGAAATTGATGAAATGATGAGGGAAAAACGGAAAAGAACTTGTACTACAAACGTCCAAAACAGTTGGCAGTCGGTGGGTCTCGCCACGAAATCGGTTTTTTGCTGTTTCCTCGTTTTTTGACCAATTTTCTCAAGTTTTTTTTGTATAAAATCGGATAGAACAAGAAATTTGTGACCGACTGATAGTCAATTTCACAAGAATCCATCAGTTTTTCATTGAAAATTATCCATTTTTGTAATTTTCAGTTCAAAAAAACAAAATTTGGAAATTCAAACTGAAAAACTGATGGATTCTTGTGAAATTGACTATCAATCGGTCACAAATTTCCTGTTCTATCCGATTTTCTTCAAAAAAGTTCAAGAAAATTGGTCCAAAAACGAGAAAACAGCAAAAAACCGATTTCGTGGCGAGACCCGCTGACTTATTTGGCGTTTGTAGTAATGTTTATCTTTGGAGAAAAACAAAACAATTTGGAGGTGTATGTAGATGATTTTTTAGATAACATCACCTATTGAAGACGGTGTTTGAATAGTGTCTAGATTTTCAAAAGAGATTTAAAACATGGAAGTATTGATTTTTAAAGGAACGAAACCTTTTTTTGGGAAAAAAAGGAAAAGTAGAGAATTTTCGGTGAGAAACGACAAAAAAAATTTTCAAAAAATTCTACACCAAAACACCAACTGAACCTACAAAAAATGAGGTGAAAAACCCGTCGGAAAACTGAAGGAAAAGTGGGCGGACTCCCCCCTCATTCCCTCAATTTCCTCTTCATCTTCTCCTCCAGATTTCCCTTTTCCCATTTTCCTCAAGGTCAACAGCTTTTTATCAGAAATGTATAATACATTGAAACCCGGTTGATAGGACAGCTTTCACCTTGTTGTCATTTGGGAAAAAAGTCTGGTTAAGTCCAACTTTGAGATGACGAAACAGGTCTTTTGCTGATTTCTCGTTTTTGGACCAATTTTTTGAGTTTTCTCAGATAAAAATGGATAGAGCAGAAGATTTGAATCTTAGGTATAGTTAATCTGACCCGAAATATTACATTTTTCATAAAAACTTTGAGGTTTTGTGTTTTTGGCGAAAAAGTTACAAAAACGGGTAGTTCGCAATGAAAATCTAACTGAATTTGGACAGATTAGCTATTCCTAGGTTCCAAATCCCATTTCCTATTCGTTTTTATAGAGAAACCTCAAGAAAATAAAACCAGAAACGAGAAAACAGCGAAAAACTGATTTCGTGGCGAGACCCGCCGAGTGCCAACTCTTGAAAAAATCTGGGAATATTTTTGAAAAATTAACAAACAATAGTTAAAACAGTATAATCATTCATTCCTGTTTGTATTCACTTTTTGAATATAAGTATTTAATTATCTTTTCAATAATTCCAAAATAAAATTTCAAAAAAATACCGATAATAGTTGAGAAGGGTCCTGACAGTAAGACGATGACAAAATAGTTGGGGGAAACCGGATGAGACAGATGAAGGTGATTATTGATTGATTTAAAGAAGAAGTAGAGATTATAGGTTAACCGAGGCAGAATAGGGGTACAAGTTTTTGGCGTAGGTTGGGGGGTTCGGGGTGTCAGGAGAGATACATGTATGCATATATGGACAGGGATTGGTAAACTGGTAGAAAGGAACAAAAAATGAACAAAAACAGGAAAGAAAATGATTAGAAAGAGAAGAGGAAAGGAAGAGGTACCTAGGAAACAGTATGGCAAGGAAAGGGGGCGGAGCCTAAAATGTTAGGGTCCCGGTAAAGTGCACGACTAGCGTTATTCGATTAGACATGTTTGGCTGAGAGAAAAAAGGCAAAAAGAAAACAGGAAATTATGTACAAAAAAGCAATAATTAGGGGAAAAAATGGGATCTAGCAGTACTCGTTTCTAGCACATTTTCACTTTTTCAAGCTAAAATGTAAGCTAATTTGGAAAAATTTGTACAACTTTGTTTGAGGTAAGATTCAGTGGGGGAAAGGAAATGTTTTGGGATGAGATGGCAAGAGAAGTGATTATCTTTTTGAGAGAAAGAGGAGCGAAATCGATGTCTAGTTAGTTTTGAACAGAAGTGGTTTTGAGGAGTTGGCTGAGCTGTTCATAGTTTATAGCCGTAGGCAGTTTCGGGTTGAGCACCGGGAAGAGATTCGGGTTTGAGAGGGCGAGCATGATGTGTTGTTTCTGGAAAAAAGGGAATCGTTGATACCAAACATGATCAGGCTAGGCAAAAAATACGGCGATCCCCCACTACTCACCATAAGCTCCACATTCGGAGACATTGGCGTCGTTGTCACCGGTGTTATCGGTGTCATTGGCGTTTTTGTAGCAATCGGAGCATGTATCACAGGACTAACAAGTGGAGTGACCGGTTTAGGAGTCGGGGTAACTGGTTTGAAGGCTCCTGATCCAGTAGAGTTAACTAGCGATAGCGACAACGATCCGAATGGCATTGGATTAGGGGCAACGAGGGTTTGAGGAAGTTGGAATTGAGAGAGTTGGGAGATCATATTGAACGTTGGAAGAGCTGGTTGATTGTCCAAGGCTCTCGTAGCTTCATCGGAAAGCCCTCGGAGAAGTTGTTGCTCCTTGATGATACTCTCCCAAGCACCACAACTCTCTCTCTCCCTCTCCACCTTCATAAGACCCTCTCCGAAGGTCTTGAGCTCTTCTTTCACTCCTTTTGAAGCCTTTTGAATGTTTCTCAGGTTCTCAAATGTCCCATTTCTCGGGTTAAAGAAAGCAGAAGCAGTGTCCCGATAGTTAGGGTCTTTTCTAGCAGCATTCCATTGTTCTTGCTGCGCCAAAACCTTCTGCTCAAAATCCATGTCCTTAATCCAACGGATGAATTCTTGGGGACTCTTGAGGAACAGCATTTCTAACGTAGTATCATCCATCTTCTTCAGGGCTCCCAGAATAACCTCTTCCAACTCGTCTCGAGGCTTGATAAGATGAAGTCCTTTTGCTCCCGTTGGTCCCAGGAAATCAGCAATGTGGAGGTTCTTCTTGGTCTCCGAGATATCCGCTTCGTGATCAATAGACACCTTCTTCACTAGCGGAGGCCCTATATCAGTTTCCGGATCCTCTTCCTCTTCCTCTACCTCCATAACCTCTTCCTTTCTCTCTTGTGGCTCCGCCTCGGCATACGACCGTTTTCCAATACGATGCGAATTCATTACAAACCTCCTCCACGCAGTCTGATTCTCCTCTGTATTCGAATCCCGGTGTACCTCGATGTACTTGTACCAGAGATTACTTGTAAGGCCGTGATGTTTCATGTCGACGCCTGGAGGCTTTAGGGTGTTGTGATGATGCATAACAAAGTCGGTTGGAGTGAATTTTCCATCGCAATCACGGCATTTTATACAACGCATGTTCCGCCGCGACTTGTACCAATAGCCGTGGGTTCCGGCCTGGAAATAAAGGATTTTCGTTTTTCTTTTCAGAAAATTTCTCGTTTCAAACCTCTAAAAAATCCTCCTCTAGATCATCACTCTCTAGCCAAGTATCACAGAGATCCACAAAATTGACATGGACGACGTGTACGCGTTCTTCATCGTTCCTGAAACATGGTCTTTTGTGCTTTGAACCAAGGGTTGGACACTAATCATATCCCCCTACGTGAATTTCTTGCGAGACAACGTGCAGTGGATAAACAAACTTTGTCGCGCATTTCATTTCATTTCCTCAAGTCTAATTAGGCTTGTGAGAAGGGGGAAATAAGTGTTTTTCTTTTTGCTGGTTCCCGATTATAAATCGAGCTGAACATCTGAAACCAGGCGAAAAAAAAGGAAATTCCTCAAAACTCTTACTGGCTGAATGGAATCACTCAAAAAAATTGAAGGACATCTGGGTGGAATTTCAGACTTTTCTTTGAATTTTAGAGCGAGAGACACCCCACCCCTCTAACTAGCGGAGTCCTTGAGGTGGTAGTTCTAGAAAAATCTGAAAAAAATACTAAAAAATCAAACACATTTTTCTGATATTTTTAACGTTTTCAAAATCTGTGGAATAGTGATTTGAAGCAAGTTATGACCTGTTTTAGTGCTGAAAAAGTCGTCTTTTTGCATTAAATTCATGATTTTTGATGATTTGACCTGAAAATTTTTTGAAAAATTTTAACTTCTGGCGATTTTGAGGGCAGAAAACGACTTTTTAATTGAGAAAAAAATGCCCGATTTTTCAACATTTTTCTCAGATTTTTCTAAAACCGCCTCCTCGAGGACTCCCCTAGTAAAACCTTCCTGATCATTTTGTTGTTTGTGCTCCTACGTCTGCATTTCTGTCTTGCCACGCCGCTCTGCGCCAATTCAATAATCTCTGTTTTTAGCTGGTTCACTAATACATTTGGTTTGGTGCACTGCCTGCCCCCTAATAGAATTTCAAGTCTAGGAAACGGTTCTTGGAACAGAAATAAGCAACAACTTACAAGTTCCAAGCCATAGATCTCATTAAATGTACGCTTGCTATTTTCAAAGAATAACAAACTTTCTAGAAGTCTGCTAGATATTAGACATGCACCTAATCACAGACTATCAAAACAAAACAAAAGGGGCATTCATGGGAATGCCCTGAAGGTCTTGTTGTTGTTATGAGGTTAGCGAAAAAACGATTGAAACCATTGAAAAATCGACGAAAAAACTACTACGGGTCTCGCCAAGAAATCATTTTTTTGCGGTTTTCTCGTTTCTGGTCTGATTTTCTTAGAGTTTCTCTGTGAAAACGGATAGAAAATAGGATTTGGAACCTAAAAATAGCCAATTTGATCAAATTCAGTTAGATTTTCATTGCGAACAACCCGTTTTTGTAACTTTTCCGAAAAAAACAGACGAAAACACAAAATCTTAAATGTTTCTATCAAAAATTTAACATTTCGGGCCAGATTAACTATTTCTGGGTTTCAAATCTTCTGCTCTATCCATTTTTATCTGAAAAAACTCAAAAAAGTTGGTTCAAAAACAGGAAAACAGCAAAAAACCGACTTCGTGGCGAGACCCGCCGTTGAAATTTGCTAATTTCGCATTTCAACTCACCACTTGTGATGTTCCACCTTCGTCTCCCTGCTATCCTTCCTCAACTCTCCCATAATCCTCTCGATATCACTCCTCGACATCATACTAACAGTGGTGATCTTCAACTGCCGACACACATCACTCTTCTCGTTAATTGCATTGAACTGCTCCTGCGAACCCATTTTGATGTAAACGTTTTTTGTTCCTGAAGTGAAATAAAACAGTTACAAGGACAAAAAAACATGCTTACGCAATAAATCTTGAAAAAAATTGACATCCTCTACTTTCTGTCTTATTAGAACTTCATCAAACACCTCTATGGGCATATTTGGCTCTCCATCTATCATTAGAGCAGGAACTCGGATTCTGGAAAAGAAGAAAGCGTTATTTTGTATTTTTCAACCTTATTTAGAGCCATATTTCAGGACCCCCAGAAAAGATGAAGAAAGCAATGAAAAATAACAGACTAAAAAACCCGAAGTACCTCTGACCTATTTGTTGATCGGTTAGCGCCCTTGTTTTCCGGGTCGCCACGTCCCTAGACACGTTCTGGATAGAAAGTGGATGATCAAAAATTGCATTCCGCTTCTCTTTTTTGTTTTGTTTACCCCACCGGGGTCTTTCCCCAAGTTTGTTTCGGTGTTCGTCACGTAGAAAGGGTAAGGGAACGGATCTTTTGGACTTTTTGAAAAAATAGGCTCTCTAGGTTCTCTAGGCTTCAATCCCTTTCCAAAACGTTTTTCCAAGAAAACAATAGAAAGTTTAGTTTTCCTTTTCCCTCTTTTTTCTCTCCCCTACCCCCTCAAATCCAGTCTAGCCATCTCCATCCTGTGAACATCATTATGCATTCCAATGTGCGTCGGAGCGGCGGCTCCTCGAGCCCGTCGCGCGAAGTAGGGTCACATGAGGCATGTTGCAAAGTGTGTCTAGTTCAAAAGAGCACTCAACAATGCTCCGAAAAGCTTCCCGAGGTACAAAGGTTAGAGCTTTCCTGACAGTCCTAGCACAGAGATCAGAAAATGGATTCTTCTTGAAAGAACAGCTATCCTGCTGAGCATAATCCCTCAAAGATCTCACACTATTCTGTAGCCTCTGATGATGTCTAGTCACGAAAAACATGAAAAACAAGCAGCTGAAGGTGTCAAACTATTTACGTCAGACGGGGATGCAGAAAGACCCGGAAGAAGAGAGATTTGTGGTCATGCGGGTTTGAACTCGTGTTTTCTCATTCAAAAGTTTGCAACTACATAAAAATCAAAACACAACTTTTCGTCTACAAACCAAAGAAATCCGAAATTCATAAGCCCTAATCCCGACCGACTAGACGATGATAATTGAATTTTCAATTTTTTCAATTTTTTTCAATACCCTTTGATTACTAATTTAACATAGTTATAATCAAAAGTTCATCAAGTTCAAAACACAAATTTCATATTCACATGAGTAACAGGGTCAGGCGCCTAATGAGCAGGTGGAAGAGATGGAAAAGGAAATGGAAAGGTTTCGAAAAATGTCATAAACTGGATTTTGGTTTAGGATTTTCTTTTGGGGTGTAGTCTAGGCTCCAAAAGGCCTAATTATAGGCTAAGTTTGGCTTCCCTGGAACAAGATTTCTGATACAATGTTTTAATAAGAACTTCAAGATTCAAAATTTAGGACTCACCCCAACATCCATATCCACAGAAACTTTCCCGGAGGACTTTTCCTTTTCGGTCGAAAAAATATCCCATCCGACTGCTGATACTTTTTCTCTGACGTCGACGGTTTTGATCCATCTGGCACTTCTTCATCGTCTGATTTTGTCTCTTCGTGTAAATCTTTGAGGTACTGCATAAATGGGTCCAAATCCATGAGGTCCGGTGTTCGATGCTCTGGTGAGGGCGGCGGAAGCGCCGCGTCGGACATATGACCTGGAAAAATGGGAATTGAATGTGTTTTGAAATGATATCCAGAAAATTAGAGCTGAAAATAGTAAAGATAACAGAAAACAGAGAATGAAAAGTCAATGACCATTTTTGGCTTCATCTTTGCCATTTTGATAGAGATGTCAAAAAAAACTTCAAAAAAACGTAACCTAACCTAACCTAAAGGAGCATGAGCCTGGGGCGTGGCTTTCCCCTAGATTTTCAACACGTCTATCCATGTCTGTTTTCGACAACACACATCAAGCTCCGCCCACTCGAGGGCGAGACACATTGCGGATTGAACTCTTGACCGTCTCTGTCTCTCAACGGGCGCCACATGTTGACGACATAGTAGCACATAAGTTATTTGTCTGGCAATTGGGAATGAGAAAAAGGAAAGGACTAACAATGTTGAGTACAAATTGAAGGAAAACAGAGAGAAGAACAAGAGAAGAAGTGATGATGAACTTTAGAGAGCGCTTTTTTCAAAACTCAATAGAAATCTCCCAAAAAAAATGTTTTCTCTAATTTCGAGCCAAACTACAGAAATGAATCACGTAAGCCCCATAATCCGAACAGACATCATAAAGCCCTGGAAAAACCAAAACATAGCAAAAAATCGGATTATCCTTGCACGTGGGTGAGCTAAAAACACTACACCGAAAAATCCTAAAAATGGTGGGAAAACAATTTTTTATTTTTTTCGCTCCGAAAAATATTTTGATAACTTTTTTTGTTGAAGCTAGACACAAAATATAAAGATCAGGAACGAAAGTTGTCAAACAATTTCCAAAGGTCCGAGACCATTTTTGTGTATCTAGTCTGGTTGATCGGGGTCTAGACGGGCGGAACATGAACATCCTGCTTGCGCAGTGCCTCCCGTACGCACACTGCATACTTCGGCCCGAGATAGCATAGAAAATTGATCTTTCGAACCCTTGGAAATGTGTTTGTGTACAGGTGAGACCGTTGCACAAAAGAGACTAGGGCGGTTACAAAAGTTTGGTCGCGTTTGGGCTTTCATAAAAATTATTGGAAATTAGAAAAATAGAAGCTATTTTGTATTGTTTAAACAATATTAAGTAGAATATTCTGTTTGTTAACAATTTTTGTTATCTATTATCAGAAACTTGGAAAAAATCGATAATAAGTGATGGCGCCAAGTTGGTGCGGCGCCTCTGGCACGTGCATTATTGACTGTAACTCAGGAATGATAAGAGATATTAAAAAACTGTCAGCTACAAAAACAATCTAATTAAAATGATCTTTACTTTGTTAGTTGACAACTTTTTGATACCTATTACAGTAACCCAGATAATCAACTGATCAGCTGAACACCCTAGGATCCCAAGTGGTCAATTAGCAGGAAAACCACTGGAAACTTTGCAATTTCAAAAACCTTATGACGTACGTGACAAACTAGAGCCAGTCTATAGGCTTGGAAAAGAGAAGAATGGGATAGAATAGACGGGTGTAAAGTTGAGGTGGGGGATGGCGGTTTTTTGGGGGAAAACGAACAAAAGTTGAGAAAGAAAGTTCAAGAGTGCATTTAGTTGGTTTCAATATTTTAGCAACAAATTAAACTAGACACAATATCTTTTATTTTTTGGCTAGAAAAAAACAACCTCCAAAAAAAACTTTTTTACAAATTTTTCAAAAGGAGCCCGTTTTTGTAGCTTTTTTGGAGCCGGAACTGGGAAAAAATGGAGCTGCAAAAACAGGAAAAACAGTGGAACAACGGGAATACTGAATAACAAATGAAATTATGATGGGGAGCAGAAAACAGGAAAATGAGAATAAGCAGCAAGTTTTGAAATTTATCTAGAAAACAAAAAATGATATCGAAAACGTTCGACTGATATCTTACAAAGCTTAAAAAGAGCTAACAAATGCTATGTTGATTTTAATTCATCAATCAGATACAGATCTACAAAGTTTCCAAAAAATCAAGGTTAATTTTTTTCATTGATTGTTTCCCTAAATCAAAGGAATCGGAATTTTTCAAAGAAAAGAACACAGATGAGAATCTCAGTGATGACGTTTTACCAAATGGTCTAGACGTCAAGGCCCAATTTCCCATACACTTTCCACCGAAACTAGTCGAATGCGAGTTTGATAACACAAAATGGCCGAGACAGTTTCAAAGACGCATTACAATGTCAAGTCTGTGATAAGTGATAGGGAAAAAAAGAGATAAGAAAGAGTTGGAAAATGGTTTGAGCAAATAGAAATGTTGAATTTCGGGGTCTAGACCAGATTCCAAAGGTCGACAGTGTGTCAGTATGAGAGATGAAGCAAATGATCAACATTCTATTTTCTCTATTTTTTTCAATTTTCTATGAGCATTTCAAGCGCATAGTCTAGTCTGTTGAACGGAATGAAAACAAAACAAAAAATGGAATGGAATGGAAAAGAGCAAAAGGGGAAAACAAATAGAAAAAAGAACACAAACTAGACGGACGGGAAGAATCAGAAAGATCACGATGAAACAATGGGTTTGGTTAGGCGGGAATTTGGGATTGTTTAGTTTCTTTTATGTTTTCTCAAGAACCATGAATGGAACTTGAGGTTTTGAATTCTTCTAGACTTTAGGGCTCTTTGGTCCTAGACTCCGATTCAAGTTCAAAAACCCAACTCCCCTCATGTGACTCCTCAAAGGTACTCTTCCAAAACCAACAAAGTTCCTAGTGAGTTCAGTTCAAACTAAACAATCCGCTCGTTCTCCATCTCCTGCGCCTCCTAAGATCACCCAGAAACGCGTCAGCATCACAAGGATGTGTCCTTGTCGGAATGGACGACGAAACATTAGTGGGGGGGGAGTCTGGCGCCACCCCCTTCCAAACATATAGACTGCTAGATGGGGATGGCGGGCAGTCGGAGAGGACATGTGACCGAACGACACTCTCCATCTCTCTCTCTTCTACGTCCATGTTGCGGGGCGCGTCGGCCGCCCGCCCGTCGCGGCGCCCATCTCTCGTTGAAAAGCGACGCGAAGAAGAGAGACGAATTTCTCGTCTAGACGTAAGCGCAGTCTCTCTGCGACGACGGTTCCTCTGCAAAAACCAAAAGACTCGTGTGCTCTCCCTCTCTCTCTCATGAATGAATGAATGTGCGTAGCGCGTTTTTTGCCCCCTTCCCAGAGGGATGGGAGGAGGGGGAAGGGCTCTTTTCACATTCCACAGAGGAGGGTCTGGAGGGTCTAGGCCCCGCGTTTCGAGAGCGATGGGTAATGAGGGAAATTTGAGTGAGAGGGAAGCCGAGGCACGAGGTTTTTGCAGCAGAATTTGGAAGATTCGTTTTGGTTAAGTTTGCAGGGTTCTGGAGGGGACCAAGGCCTTGGATCCTGGGGAAAATCCAGGAGGCCCTAATCATGATCTCCTTGTCTACTGATAACAACTTGACCTCGGGCTCTAATCCTCATGAGCACAATCTGAAATGAGCGAGAGCAAAACATAATAATCTTCGAAAATGTCACCAAATCCTCTCAACAAGACTAGACGTAGATATGCAATAGAATGAATGGCGCGACAGGATTAAATTATTCATGTAATAAATAATCCTCTCTCATCAATTCTCTGTGAAAGTTCACATAAAACAGAAACAAATTATAAGGATCAAAAAATGACAGGAAAGGTTGGACCCTTCTAAAACTGCTCTTTTGATCATTTGTGTACTCCGTGCTTCTCCATTACATTTTCCATTCCAAAAACAAAAGAGCCAGAGACAGACTATCAATTCTTAAGACCCCCTTCCTCTTTTTCGTCTCGACGTTTTGTGCTTCAGAAGACGTGAGAAATGGAAAGAAGACGTCTGCGGGTTCAAATTTGCAACAAACTGAGCAGAAATCTCCCTTGCCCCAATTTCTGCCCCCGGGCAAAGAAGGGTCTCGGGGGAAATTGGATGGAACATTTTTTAGAAGACTCAAGACTGACAAGGACACAAAAAGAGATGGGACGGATGTGATGACGTTTAGAAAAAAGGGAAAAGAAGAGCCTGGGCGGGAAATGGGAAGGAATGGGAGATGAGGAATGGGGGGGGGGGCGATGAACGAGGGGACTGGAATGGCTTGGTATAGTTGTTTTAGAGCATGGAAGTGACACGGTAGTTTTGTTGATTTTTCTATGATTTTATGGTTTTTTTTGACAAAATTTCAGAGTAATTTTGACAATAATTGTTATTTACTTATCGATATGAATAACTAGAAAGTTTTTTTTTTTAATTTTTTGGAGAAATAACCAAAAAACGATAACAGCGTCGAAAAATCGGCACAACTACAGTATCCCCAATTTTGAAGGCGCATACAACAATTGTATCTTACTAATATTAAACGACAAATTCTGTGTGTTTGTCTGTTTGTATGTATGTCCGCCGTAGGATCTTAGAGATGACTGGACCGTTTGGTTCCAGATTTTGTGGGAAAGTCAGGAATGTCCGCCTGATGATGCACGACTAAATTTTGAACAGTAAAGTCCAGTTTGGCGCTCTCGGGAGCCGAAAATCTGTTTTTCAAGGGCATTTTCGCTTCTTCATTTCTAAAAATCGGAAGTCGGACACGTCAATTTTCTCCAATTCTTCTTTTTGAACGTGAAAGAAATGAATACAGTTAAGCACCAGAAAGAAGGGGCGGCTCAAGCCGGCGCAGCCCGGCTGGTCAAACTAGTATTCGAAAATACCCAATTCTCTTGTTTTCCCAATCAGAACCTGCCATTTCGACTTACTCTCATTTTCCCCAATTCAGGGCCATTTAGACCACCCGTACCGTTTTTCCAATACATCTTCATTTCGCATTTTCTCACCACTGGAGGTCTAGACCAGGACTGTCCTTGACGCAACGATCCCGACTGATTTGTGTGCCTTTTTAGTGGATTTCAAGGTTGCGAATAAAGAAAAACAAGGTGTTTCATTCAAAAAGAAACGAGGCGAGTTCAAGTAGTTTAGACTTGTATAGATCAAGAACTTGACCAATTTTCTTTTTCCGGGCCGAAGCCTAGGCCGAAGATTCCGGATCCTGTTCCAAACATCAAAAAGACTGAAAGATCAGTGTTTTAGTCGGGTTTTTTGGTGTTTTTGTGCAGTTACAGACTGATTAAAAACACGAAGAACGAGATTATCAGTGAATGGAATGACGCATTCTAACCACCTGTTCGCGGTGTTTGATGTTGGTTTTTTGAAGTTTTAGGAGGTTTTTGACAGTATTGGAGAAAATGATGAGAAAACTGTGAAAAAAATCTAGACAAACCCAGAAACTACCAAGTACCACATGATTCACCACAGTGTCAAAAGAAATTGGAAACAGGTGAAAAATAGGACAAAAAGTTTCCCTTTTTTTCTCATTTTTCCAACCTGTTTTTTAGCCAAAAATTACAAGAAAACCAGTAAAAAACAAGAAGAACTAAAGGTAAATCAATATTTTGTTAGTGAATGTCTGAGCCGTTGTACGGTGTACGGGATAATAACGGGTGACAAGAAGGGGCCGTTCGGCAAAATAGTGTCTAGTCTGGCCCAGGTCGAACAGATGGACCTGGTTAATCGTACAGGGGGTACGGTTCACATACAAATCACGTGGACAATCTTTGAAAAAACAAACTCCCAAATTTCGAAATGTTCTTTTTATTTCAAGAAATGAAACCTCGGTCTTGAATGCTTTGAAGTTGCCAAGCGTCTAGAAGAAATTTCATGGAAAAATTTGAACTCAGCATAGCAAATGAAAAGTTTTGATACCCATATTGACTAGGTTTGATGAACTTTGAAATTTGGGTCCTGGGACTCCTCCCTTCAGGTTTAATGGGATTTCAGCTCCCCAATTTTTCCGAAATTTCAAATAGCCTTAGTCATTGGGACTTTTTTGGGGAATTCAGACAAATGAAACTTTAATTTCCGCTGAAAAAAAAATGAAAAAAACTGATAAACTCGGCTAATATTCTAATTTCCTCCTCCATTTTCCACCCCTAGAATGATCTTCTGATCTTCCGGACCAACTCGAAATTTTGTAGCTGTTAGATGGAAAATGACAAAAAAAGAAGATGCTCTGTATGTATTTCATTAAATTTCTCATTTTTCAGACTATAAGACATCCGGCAAAACACTCCGAGACACCCACGTCATCCGGTCCTCTTCTCCATTTTGTAGTAAACATAACGAAACACGTACGAATAATTCTCGAGTTTTGCACGAACAACCTTCCTATCCGTTTCCCCTCTCTTTTCCCGCCATTTTTCAGAGTTCAGTAGAGAGGGGGTGTCTAGTCGAAGGGTGCCTCACGTGCCCTGAGCCAAAGAGCATCTGGAGTCGGGTTTCACAAGGAGCTCAAGGAGCCAGAAGACAGCTGCCATAGACCCGGGACAACTTTATGTTTCACCGGAAGTAAAGAGGCGAAAAAAAAATGAAGGAAAAAGGTTAGAGGGGTTACGAGGGTCTTGGAGAAGTTTTTGATAAAATTTTGAACTCTATAAGCAAAATGAAAAGTTACTGCGGTCATGGAAAGTGGACCTCGGCGGGTCTTGCCACGAAATCAGTTTTTCGCTGTTTTCTCGTTAATAGTCCGATTTTTTCAAATTTTTCTTTTTAAAACGAATAGAAAATAGGATTTTGAACCTAGAAATAGCCAATTTGACAAAAATCAGTTAGATTTTCATCGCGAACTACCCTTTTTTAAACTTTTTCGCCAAAAACACAAAATCCTAAATTTTTCTATCAAAAATTCAATATTTCGGGTCAGATTAACTATTTCTTGGCTTCAAATCTTTTGTTCTATCCATTTTTATTTGAAAAAATCCAAAAAAGTTAGTCCAAAAACGAGAAAACAACGAAAAACTGATTTCGTGGCGAGACCCGCTGAGTGCCACTTTGCATGACCGCAGTAATAGCTTTGTTTGAAAATTGGAGAATTTTTGGTTTTTGGAGGGTCCAAAAGCAATGGGGATGTTTTGATTCAGAAGGCTTGAACTCAAAACAAAAGTTGAAAAGTTTTGACACCCATATTGACTACTTTTCAAAATAAAAATTTTTTTGAACTTTTAGGGTCTAGGGTTTTGTTACTGTAGGATTACTTTAGCTTTGAGAAACATTCAAATAAAGTCAACAAGTGATAATGATCAATCTACGAATAGTATTGTATTTCTATTTCGCACACAGGTTTCCTACTGATCTATTGATCTTTTGATTCCTTCCGAAACTTGAAAATATATAGACAGACAGAATTTAGTTTGTCCAGAAAATGAAAATAGAGGAGAAAAGTGTAATGGGACAAATGAAGAGGACACAATTAAGTGTCCAGGAAGGACATTATGGACGAGAGACGATGGGAAACGGGTTCGGGGGTATCCTCGAAAGGAATCGGAAGATCAGAAGGAAGGGGAATTGGGGGGTAATTGGAAGAACATCAGGTACAGATTTGGAGGAAAAAGAGGATTAGAAATTGAGCTGATAATTTGAAATTTGGCCACTAAATAGGCAACTTTTCTAAAAAAAAACGGAATTTCAATTTGGTCCAAAAGTTAAGTCTGTAACTTGACTGGGAGATGTTACGTCTTGCCACGAACTTTGTTTTTTGCTGTTTTCTTGGTTTTATACCAACTTTTTAAAGTTTTTTCAAATAAAAATGGATAGAGCAGAAAATTTGAAGCCTAGAAATAGGTAATTTGACCAGAAATATTGCATTTTTGATAGAAAAATTCAAGATTTTGTGTTTTTGTCTGTTTTTTCGGAAAAGTTACAAAAACGGGTAATACGCAATGAAAATCTAACTAAATTTGGTCAAATTAGCTATTTCTAGGTTCCAAATCTTATTTTCTATCCGTTTTCATAGATAAATTTTGAGAAAATTAAACCAGAACCGAGAAAACACCAAAAAACCGATTTCGTGGCGAGACCCGCCGAGTGCCACTTCGCGTGACCGCAGTAGTAATAATACCCGGAAAAAACTTAAGAAAAGGTCTAGACAAATCCTAGGCGCAGTCATATGTTTCTACCGCCTATCAGATGGTGTACCTTGTACTTTCCCTCTCTTTCTATTTCTCTCCCAGACATTCGACCAGACGCGCGCCGTACACACAGCTGCGCGCAATACTAGACTGTAGTTGTTGTGACTCGGGGGTCCTCTCCTGTTTGTCTTCCTCTCTCTCTCTTTGGAAAATTTTATGAGCGCCGATTGAATGAATGTGTGATGATTGTGTGGTTTGGCTGGTGTGGATTGATCCCGGTGATATGGAGGAAGGAATGACACGTCATAAGAAGGCGAAAAGAAGAGGAAATGATAGGAATACAATGCAAGAAAGGTCAAAAGATCTAGTACAAAAACATTCATTTTTTTCCAATTTGTGGTTTGATTTTGGTATGTGAAAGAAAGGCAAACAATGAACGGGTTTTGGTTTTGGGAGTTTGATCTCATTTTCCATTTCCGGTAGCTTTAGCTATCCAGAGCTTCTGTTCTTCCTGTCTGCCCTCTCTCTGTTATCATCAATCTATCTCTCCCTATCTGTCCTCTTCCGAACCGAAATCTTCCACTTTTCAACGAAATTTGCCTATTCCTTCTGATAAGTGCGCGCCGACTTGTCGGCCGGCAAAGAACTTTGTTCCCAGGTTTCACGGCATGATAAATACAAAGAGGAATAGAGAAAGAGACGAGGTTTCTGGCGTAAATGAGTGTCTGGCGGAGATCAAGTCCGGTTGATCGGAGAGAGAGAGAGGGAAATGGAAGACGCAGTGGGAGAGAGGCAATGTGTACTGATACTGATGTCTAGTGTAGCAGGTATTGATTTGTGAAGGGAGAAGCCTAGAAGAAGTATGACTGTTAGACGGAATACCTGGTTTTTTTAATCATTTTGTTGGAAATAAAGTTTGGTTCTTTTGATTCTAAAGGTTTTTGATGTACATATTGGTAGGTTTTTTGTTAGTGATTTCAACAACCCTCATTTAGAATCAAGGATCTAGATTCTAAAACCGAAAAGTGCAAGTTATGTACGTTTCGTTAAAAATTCAAATTTAATGGTCAAAACTGAAAGATTGAGTGTTGCCATTTAGCCAGTGCAACACTTAGCAGAATTTCCTATTTCCTGGCCAAATTTCAGATTTCAAGCTCAATCGAGAACCAGCAAAAAGAAATGCACCAATTTATAAGCATCACGTCGAAAAAAGCCCCAAGTCACATGAGACAGACAATTCAAAGATACACACGAGTTAACCTTCCCCGGAGAGAAATGAACGATTTGAACTATGAAACAGACTATGAGACAGAGACAGGAAAAACGAGGGAAGGAGAAGGTAAACAATGTCTACTTTCTCCTTCGGAAAAGGGGGCCGCCCGTAGAGAAGAAGAACAACAAGTGCACCCGTGCGGGAAGGAGGTAGTGTCGCAGACGAAGAGGTTCTAGAGAAACGTCTGGTTTCCAATGGGAGGAAACGAGGTTCCCGTGGTTTCATACTTATCAGGAGACTGTGACTTTTATCAGTTCAAAAATACTACAAATGCCGAAAAAATTGGCAGTCGGTGGGTCTCGCCACGAAATCGGTTTTTCGGAGTTTTCTCGATTCTGAACAATTGTTTTAAACTTTTTCAAAATAAAATCGGATAGAGCAGGAAATTTGTAACCGATTGATAGTCAATTTCACAAGAATCCATCAGTTTTTACGCTTGAATTTTCAAATTTTGTGTTTTTGAACTGAAAATTACGAAAATGGATAATTTTCAATGAAAAACTGATAGATCCTTGTGAAATTGACTATCAATCAGTCAAAATGTTTTTGTTCTATCCGATTTTATCAAAAAAATTCTAGAAAATTAGTCCAGAACCGAGAAAACAACGTGAAACCGATTTCGTGGCGAGACCCGCCAACTGACAACATTTTTGGTGTTTGTAATAAAAACGTTTTGGTGTCACATTCAAATCAGCTAGACTAAGCCTTACATCACATGACCATTTCTCTTGTTATTCACCTTCTGTTAGTTACCCTGATTTGTTTTCCATGTTTCTCTCATCTCAATTCATCGCTCTTTGATAGAGAAAAAGTGGGCGGAGCCAGGGTAGACACTAGACAGATGATAGGGGGGAACTAGTGGGAAATGTCAACGGGCGACTGCTGATTGAACGATTGAACGAAATGGGGGAAAAGAGATGGGAAATGAATGGTCATGTGGTTTTTGCAGAGAAAAAAGATGGAAAAGAACGTAGACTTGCAGAAGAATGAAAGGGAAAGCAAATGGAAATAGACCCCCGTTTCTTCTCGCGATTTTTTGTAGTTCACTCCGAATTTTGGAGAGAAATCTGAAATTTTACGAATTTTACAAATTATTTTTTGAAACTTTACGATTTCACGAATTTTAGTCAAAGACCACCGAAAACAAGAAATTCAGTAGTTTACTATTTTCGCCTGTTTTTTGCTCATTTTTTGCCATTTTTCTGAAATTTTTTTTGTGACAAAATTTGAAAAATTGTCATTTCAAACGTTTCTACAAGAAAGTTTGAAAAAAATGGTCGAAAATGAGCAAAATGAAAGCGAAAACGGTGAACGACTGAAACTTTTGTTTTTCGTGGCCTAGAATCCGACACTCCTAGTCCGCGGCCACAACTGAAATCTCTGGTTGTTTGACAATACCAACCTAACATCGATTTCCTAATAAGAGTCCTTTTTGTTAAAATCAAAAAAGACTTCATCATTTGTGGATCTAGTCACGTTTAATAAAAAGCGACAAAATTGTGGCAATTAGATCTCATTTTTTAGTCTATGTAGACTAAAATGATGCTAATTATTTGTAAAAAATGTAAAAATTGAGCTAATCTTACAAAAAAAAGAAAAGAAGAAAAACATAAATTTTTTAGAAAATTCAGGAATCTTCTGATTTTCAATTTCTCTAATTTCCAGAATCTAATAAAATGACGTTTGAATAGCCCTGACATCATCTAAACCCGCAAAATTCTTCAGACTTACGCTAATAAAACACGTGTGCTTGTTTGTTTTCCGCTCCTCTTCAGATTCTGATGACGTCGTCGTCTTCTAATGAATTCAGAAAACGGATTCTGAATTCAGAATCTGCAACTTCTAGAGTCTCTCTCTCTCTTTTTTCTTCGTGATGTTTGAAGTCAAAAAACTGCCTGCTGACTAACCTGAAATTTAGAGGCTTCAAAAAGAGCGTGAAAATGTGTGAATGACGGAAATGAGTCAGAAGTATGTAGGAAGGCTATGGAGCTTCGGCTTCGGGAGCCGAAAGTGATAAACAGAAAACAGGGAGGAGACTAGACAGCAATATTTCGAGTGATCAGAGTACATACTTTTAGATTTTAGGGTTAGAAAAGGGTTAATCGATTATGAATTGAGCTGAACATCTGAAAATTGGCCTTTTTTTAACGGAATTTATACTTGTTTAAAAGTTGAAGCTGAGAGTTTTAACTTGACTGAACCTTCAGTTTTAAAATCGGATAGAACAGAAAATTTGAAATCGAATGATAGTTAATTAGACAAAATTTGGAAATTCAAGCTGAAAAACTGATGGATTATTGTGAAATTGACTATCAATCGGTCACAAATTTCCTGTTCTATCCGATTTCATAGAAAAAAATTCAAGAAAAATGGTCCAGAATCGAGAAAACACCGAAAAACCAATTTTGTGGCGAGACCCTTTTTTGTAGTACACAAAATCAAGGAATGTCAAAAGCCAGAGCTGCGAATAGAACGTGCTACGAGAAAAGTGACATGTATTAGTGACTGTGAATGAAATGATAATCATGATAATGAGGTGTACGTGGATAATGAGTCAGATTCTTTGGAGACTAGACTATTATTCTATCACATGTGCATGCATTTAGAGAGTGGAAGGTGGCCTTTCTGGGGCTTAAAGGACAAACGAAAGGACATGGGAAGGTGGAGGAGATCAAGAGATGGAGCAAGGGAGTTATAATGACCATGATTCTAGATTTTTCAAATGTTTTTATTACTGTGGTCACGCGAAGTGGCACTCGGCGGGTGTCACCACGAAATAGGTTTTTTGCTGTTTTCTCGATTTTGGACCAACTTTTTTAAATTTTGCTAAGTAAAATTGGATTGAGCAAAAAATTTGCAGCCCAGAAATAGTTAATTTGATCCGAAATATTGAATTTTTGATAGAAAAATTTTGGATTTTGTGTTTTTGGCGAAAGAGTTACAAAAACGGGTAGTTCGCAATGAAAATGTAACTAAATTTGGTCAAATTAACTATTTCTAGGTTTCAATTCCTATTTTCTTTCCGATTCCATAGAGAAAATATGAAAAAATCGGACCTGGAACCAGAAAACAGCAAAAAACTGATTTCGTGGCGAGACCCGACAACAAAATTATCTCTGCGCCATTAAGACCTACCGTAATCCAATTTTCAATTTTTTTTCAAAGTTCAGCGTCAATTTGACTATTACTTGGTTTCAAATCCTATTTACTATTGGTTTTTCCGGAGTAGTAAAATTCCGTAAAAAAATCGTTTCGAATTTTCCGAATGTTTTCAGCTCAATTTTTAATCAAAAACCAGAAAAAAACAAAGACCCACGGAATACTGTAGCCCTCCCCGCTAACTATAACGTACCTCAAAAAATCAAATATTGACCTCTAAAGACCCTTTCTTTTTATACCATTTTTTGCACCAAAGCACCTCACCTTTTGTACTTTGGACAAAAAATGAAACAACACAACAAACATCGCCTAAAAACGTGCAACTCCACCTCCTGACTGTCTCGAATTACCCGGGGGCTTCCCGGGAGGTACAGTAACCCAAGCTCCGCCTACTTTTTGAGACTTAAGAAATGTGCCCTAAAAGTTTGGAAATTGAGAGAAACGCGTTAAATTGATAGGAAAATTTGAAGACCATAACCAGGCTAGACGAGTAATTGTGAGATCAAAGAAATTGGTTTTGGGGGCATTTCCACCTGTTTCAAAAATGATTAATGGTGATTATGAGTCATTCAAAAACAGTGGAATTTATCTGGAAATCAAAGTAAAATCTTTGAAGGTGCATTCAGTGATCCAAAGCCAAAATTCCAGTACCCATGAACCGCACCAAGGATTACTGATTTTTTTCAATTATCCAGGATTTCTTCATTTTCTACAGTAATCCTACAATACCCTAACACATCTAAAAATAAATTTTTGATGATAAAAAAACCCAAAAAATCATCATCATCATCAAACATTTCGCTCAAAACGTTGATCCATGGCTTCGCGGAGAGACGTGCCAATTTGCAAAAAACTGGTAATTTTCTGATTTCCAGCTGTCTTTTTTGGCAACGTTGACACTCTAGATTCTGAATCTAAAATTCATGAGACGTGACATTGTCTGATTTTGTAGGAAAATTGGGTTTAGAAAGCAAGGAAGTAGAAGTAGACGTTCAGATAAAAACTGGTCGTTTCCGTTCGGATTACTGTATTATACTTTGAGTTTAAATGTAGTATTTAGTTTGATCGAAATCATGGGAGCCATTTTTGATAGTTTCGCCTTGATTCTTTGAAGTTTGGCCCAGTTTTTGAGAGACCCTACTACAAACGCCAAAAAAGTTGGCAGTCGGCGGGTCTCGCTACGAAGTCGGTTTTAGGTTGTTTTCTCGATTCTAGACCGATTTTCTTGAACTTTTTTTTTGATAAAATCGGCTAGAACAAAAAATTTTTGACCGATTGATAGTCAATTTCACAATAATCCATCAGTTTTTCATTGAAAATTATTCATTTTCGTAATTTTCAGTTCAAAAACACAACATTTAGAAATTCAAGCTGAAAAACTGAGGGATTCTTGTGAAATTGACTATCAATCGGTCACTAATTTTCTGTTCTATCCGATTTTATCGAAAAAAAAGTTCAAGAAAATTGGTCCAGAACCGAGAAAACACCGAAAAACCGATTTCGTGGCGAGACCCGCCTTGGCGTTTGTAGTACAATGGAATTACGGTGGCTCAAAGGTTACTTTTTACAGCAAAAAGCTGAAAAAAAAGCTGAAGAGACCAAAAAAGAGGTGGTCGCGGCGTCGAGACAAACAAAACCGTAGCCTCGTGGTCTGGTACAGCCCCCCGGGCCGAGCGGGGTGATAAAGTGATAAAATGGTTATGAGCGGTCGTGCGGTGCATGGTACAGCAGAGAGGGTATGCAGATTTTTATATTTTAAGGTGCGGAAAAGGAAAAAGAGTTTTATGGGCGGTTTCGGAGTTTTTTGCAAAGATGGGGTACTGTACATAGTAGAGAGTTGGATGGGTTCTAGGCATCATTACATTTTTGGAAAAAAGGTAACAAAAAATTGTCAACTAAAAAAATGAAGAACTCAAGGCGGGCTATGTTTTTGTAGTTGACAACTTTTTCATACCTGTCATAGTTCAAAAGTTATCAGTCAAAGAAGTCAGGGGTTACTGTAAGCTTTTTTTGAGTTGGTCAAGGTCAAGTTGAGAGCTGTAACTTGACTTGGAAATGATAGAAGGTTTGTTGTACAAAAAACACACAAAATCAAAGAAATACACTTTTTTCCAACATAATGGATCTGTTCAGTATCTCAGTCCAGAAAGCAAAGACAAAAAACAACTAAAAATACATAAATCATAACAAAACTATTGATAGCATGTCTGAGAACCGAACATTGTGAAGAGAGTGATACCAAAACTGGATACGGCGAAAGTTCATCAGGTGCAGGCAGAGACAGACATGTTTGTTCGCGACAGAGGTGTACTGTAGCTTGGACTTCTATCATCACAAGGTCGTTTTCACTTTGGATTTGTGATTGTGACTTTTATTGATCGTCAACTATTACTCTCACTGCTTGAAATACAAAATTTGATGAACCACACTACGTCACTTCAAATTCAGTCATGCGCCTTTAAATTCAGGGGATACTGTAGTTTCGTCGGTTTTTCGATTATTTTATCGTTTTTCGGCAAAGTTCCAGCGAGATTTTGACTAAAATTGTTATTTATCGATGTGAATAAGTGAATGATTTGTTTTTTACAACAGTTTCTCGTAGAAATCACCAAGAAAACGTTGAAATCAACGAAAAGTGGCACTGAGCGGGTCTCGCCACGAAGTCGGTTTTTTGCTGTTTTCTCGTTTCTGGTCCGATGTTCTTGAACTTTTTCAATAAAAACGGATAGAGCAGAACATTTGAAGCCTAGAAATAGCTAATGTGACCAAATTCAGTTGGATTTTCATGACGAATTACCCGTTTTTGTAACTTTTCCGAAAAAAAACAAAAACTCAAATTTTTCTATCAAAAATTCAATATTTCGGGTCAAATTATTTATTTCTAGATTTCAAGTTTTCTGCTCTATCCATTTTTATCCTGAAAAACTCAAAAAAGTTGGTCCAAAAACGAGAAAACAGCAAAAAACCCATTTCGTGGCGAGACCCGCCGAGTGCAACTTCGCGTGACCGCAGTAATACAGTACCCCCAACTTAAAGGCGCATGCTTGAAATCGTATGAAAGATTGCCGGCGCACTTCCCGCCCGCCTGCCACCGTTTTCGTGGCTTTCGGTCAAAGTAAAGTTGACTCTCTGCGTCTCTCCGCATTCCCATACTCTCTCACCCGAACTTCCTTGATATTGTGTCAACTTTATAGTAAGCCAAAACCTATTTTAAACCATTAGTGACCTAAAAATAGGAAAGTGTTTACTGTTTCCGCTATTTTTAGCACCTTTTAGTACGGAAAACACTTTCGGAAGAGACCTCCGGGGTCAAATTTATTAGGGTACTTTAATATAGCCTTGACTGTTTTCCAAGAGCTATTAATCCACAACCAACAGAGATATCAGAAAGTATTTCATCGCTTCTCTGTTTCTACTAGAAAACCACAAAAAAGTCGCAAAAATCCAACAAAACAGTGAAAAATCCCGAAAAAAGTGTGCGGGGGTGGTTTCGCCTGGCCTTTGCCGCCACACATTTATGATTATGAATAATAAAAACGAGCAGTGGGGCTTTGTTGGATGCTGGATTATGCAAAACGTATTGATTTATTACGAAATGAGTAGCTAAAAAATGCTGAAGCTTACTAAAACCTGATAAGATGATAAGGATGGCCCTAGAAAATGCAAAACCTCGGCGGCCCCTGTCTAAATTTAAAATTTCCTTGTATTCTTCTGTATTTTGACTGTCTTTTTTCTCAAATTTTGCAGTTTCATTGCTTGGTCTTCAAAAATACGGTAACACCAAACTCTAATCTCCGCTGAGTGGGTTTAGCAAATGTATCATCACGAAACCCCACGTTTGTCGTTTGTCAACACCAAAAGAGCCGATAAGTCATTTTTTATGTATTCGATTACTGTCATTGATGTCTTGGTCTCGTTTTTTGTGTATAAAACGCTGCTAAAAAGTGAGCAAACATCAAAATACAAACATTTCACACATTTCCAAAGGATTCCTATTTGAACTCCCGCGCAAAACGAGAAACGCGCAAGCGACACGAGAAATGCGTCAGTCAAGAGTGCTGACACTTTTTTCGTTTTTTCGAATTTGATTTTCATTCGATTTTTTTCCTATTTTTCTAACAAATTTTTCTGCCATTTCTGCATTGTTTTCGCTAATTTTTTTGATTCTTTGATGAATTGCACTAAAAACTATCAATCCCATCTATTTTCCAGCAATTCCCAACAAAAATGAACGCTCCAGCGGCCTTTGAGTCATTCCTGCTACTCGACGACAAGAAATTCTACATTGAAAAGGACACTAAAGTGGGTGTTTTGAATTTTTAAAGGTTTTTGATTTTGTTGGTTTAGGTACCGAATGCGGCAATTTTCACAATCAACAAGGAGGATCATACGCTGGGAAATATGCTGAAAATGTGAGATTTTCCAAATTTGTTTAAATTTTGTGGAATACTGCAGAAAAGTAGCGATTTCTGTGTGAGAAGTCGTTAAAACAACGTGAAAACCACTACAACAAATCAAAATTTGCAGCCAACTGCTCAAAGACCCGGAAGTGCTGTTCGCCGGCTACAAAAACCCGCATCCACTGGAGCACAAAATCCTGCTTCGCATCCAAACCACCAACAAAACCACTCCGGCCGACGCCTTGAACACCGCCATCACTGATCTCATCGGAGAGATGTCGCTTCTGGAGCATCGCCTCGACCTCGCCATAAAAAAGTGCAATCAGTCGAATGAGCACGAACGAGGATACAATTAATTGATAGATGGACGATGTTGATTTCATTATTTATGATCTTTTGGGCATTTTGTGCGAATTAAAAACAATTCAAATTCAAAAAAAAATTTTAAAATTTTTTCTATACTAAATTTTCGGGTTGTCAGTCGCCCTGAAATACTTCTAACTTTCTATTTTTTCCCCATTTTCCAACAATTTCTAGATGAACACCGCCCTAATCCGAGTGAGCCGAAAGCGATCAGCGGACCCGCGAGACGCGCTTCTCGTCAATTACAAAAGAGCAAAACAAGCGAGTCCGCTGGTTTTCACACTCTACAAAGCAGCAGTGGAGGAGAAAAGTGAGGAATTCGATGGAGCACGAGTTGTGGATTTGCCGATGGAGCAAGAAGAGAATCCATTGGGATTCGTGAAAGATGAAGCTGTCGGATTGGTTGGAGAGGTGGAGGTTCAGAAGAAGAAGAAGCAGGAAGTGGTTTCGGTGAGGAATTAAGAAAGTTTGAAAAACAAACAAAATAAAGCGAAACACGACGAATCTGATGTTTTGGTCTCCATAAATAGTCATTTCGGAACCCCGCAAGTCGTCATGACTGCTCCGACGGGTCTAGTCGTTGTACAATGCAGGAAAATATAGGAAAATGCACGTATAAAGTCGAATTTTCACAGAATTCAAAAAAATTGAGCAGAATGAAGTAAAAATCCAAAAAAAAAAATTTTGAGCGATTTCCTCAACGTACAAACTACAAAATATGTATGTATCATTCTTATTATATAAGTTTCTAAAACGTCCGTTTGTGCCTCTGTCTGTCTGTTTGTCTGTCCGCTTTTTTCATTTCTTAAAAAAAGAAAGTCACGCAGAAATTATGATTACGTGAAATGCATGGCGGCGCAAGCCGGCGCAGCCCGGCTGGTATTATATAAGTTTCTTAAACGTCCGTTTGTTTGTCTGTCTGTTTGTCTGTCCGCTTTTTCATTTCTAGAAAAAAAAGATTCACGTAAACTGAAAAAACACGTGAACTCTAGAAAAACTGAGGGGATGGCGGCGCAAGCCGGCGAAGCCAGGCTTGTGTATGTATACAATGTATAGTTTAGTACAATAGACCTCGTTTCTCATGTTTTGCATATTTTCCCACCGTTTTGTAAATAGTATGTCTTGGAAATAAGCTAAAATTGAGTTCCGGGTTCAAAAAACTGTTGAATGAAAAAATTGTTTAAAAAAACGTTTTTTTTTTCAATTTTCAAAATTGCAGCTCAACGGACGTCCCCTCCAACCAGTTGCTCCACCAGAAGACGGTGTCGTCTTCGATTACTACCGAATCCACGAAAAACGCGCCGTCGACTGGGAACGAGACATGGATGTCGAGGGTCTCGACGTGAAATTCGCGAATCGAGACGAACTGAATCTTTTGGACGACGAAAGAGATTCGGATGGACCACCGGCGGATGATGATGATGATTCGAATGATGAGGATAATTGGAGAAACGACTATCCGGACGAGGATTCTTATGATGAGGTGAGGGAAAATAATCCGAAGTTTTTTTTCAATATTTCCTAATATATCCTAATGCAAAAAACTATGTTTTCCTTTCAGAACAGTGACCACGACGATCCATACGGTGAACTAGTCGCAGAGAACTGGCACGGAGGCGGATTCCCAGAAGACAATCTGCACAGACGGCTTCAGAAGTGAGGACTTTTTGAAATTTTGGGAGTCCTTGAGGTGGTAGTTCTAGAAAAATCTGAAAAGAATGTTAAAAAATCAATCACATTTTTCTGATATTTTTAACGTTTTCAAAATCTGCGAAATAGTGATTTGAAGCAAGTTATGACCTGTTTTAGTGCTGAAAAGGAAGTCTTTTTGCATGAAATTCATGATTTTTGATAATTTTACAGAAACATTTTTGACAAATTTCCAATTCTGACGAATTTGAGGACAAAAAACGACGTTTTTAGCACTAAAATAGGTCTTAACTTGTTTCAAATTAGTATTTCGCAGCTTTTGAAAACACCGAAAAATTAAGAAAATGTGCTCGATTTTTCAGTATTTTTTTTTCAGATTTTTCTAGACCCGCCTTCTCGAGGACTTCCCTAGTCAGTCTTTATTGGTTTTTTGAATGAATTTCATTGCTATACAGTTGATTTAGAGTGAAAAAATACGGAGCTATGAAAAACAAGGAAAAAGTCGGAAAAACTTGAAAAAAAAACAAAGAATTTTCAGCATCGACATCAACGACCGCTACGAGGCATACTTTGAGGGAGAATCCACTGATGATGACGGAGAAAATGAGTATTAGACTCTGGAAAAATGGAAAAATCTGGAAAACCATCAATGATTCATTTTTGATAACTCTAAGATTTTGAAATTTTCAACAAAAAAAAATTTTATAAATAATTTTTCAAAAACTTTCGAATGTTTCTAACAAGGGAAGGCTTTATAGACGCAAACTTGGAAAATTCTGAAAAAATAACAGAAAAATCCGATAATTCGTGAATATGAACCCCAATTTTTTATTTTTTCCGCTCGCCACTCCTGACCGAGATAGAGTGGGTCAAAGTTTCAGCACTAAATCTCAAAATTTAGCATAGGAAAACTTTATTTGACACTGGCGCCCGCTCCCAGACGGCACCGGAGACGTCATTGCCTTTGTTCACCAATGGCGCAAGTGGTCGGTTGGCCTTGGCGGTAAGGCGACGGGACGGTAATCAATAGGTGAGGGTTCGATTCCTCTCTACTGTTTTTGTTTTTTTTTGTTTTTGGATGCTCAAAATTTTGCCAGAGTCCGAAAAAAGTGTTTTTTGACGAAAAGTGAAGTGTAAACACTGCCTACCTCATCGACAACACATTTTGAAAAATTGTAAAAAAAATTTTTTTTTTTTCAAAATTTCCTATGTCCTGGAAGGCAAAAAAAATTTTCAAAAAAAAGTCGGGAAATGAAATTTTTTCTTTTTGATCAGACCTCATAATGTGAACAAATACGGTTACAAAAAACTTGTTCAGGACTCCCAAACTTTTTTTTTCGATTTTTCCCGATTTTTCACAAAAAAATTTGCACTGATCCAGAAGCTTTTGGCTTCATATCTCGGTCAGGAGTGGCGAGCGGAAAAAATAAAAAATTGGGGTTCATATTCACGATTTTTAGGATTTTTCTGATATGTTTTCAGAATTTTCCAAGTTTGCGTCTATAAAGCCTTCCCTTGTAATGTTTTGACACCAATTCTTATCAATTTAACAATACCCCTCACTCTATTCTCCCACTTTCTTATCAAAAAATCACCACTATTGCTTTTTGTTTTTCGCTTTTCAACACCCCCATTGTCACTATGAAGTTTTTCATTTTCTCTCTATTTTTCCTGTTTTCCCTCACTTCTTCTATCAATTTGATGCCAGTAGCTGCTCAAGAACACCCGGAACACGAAGGAATCGGAGATATTATTCATAGAATTCAGAATTTTTTCACATTTTTATGTACCAGATGCAAGGAAGTTATCATGTTTATCGACGGAGCAATCGATAGTCAAAGTTTGAAAAAAGTGGGTTAGGAGTCTGAAATGACGTGAATAAGCGGGAAATTTGAACTTTCTGGGTAAAAATTTCATTTTTTAACATTTTTGGGTTACGGTAGCTCGGAAAGTACGCAATTTTGCGTTGGGCGCCAAAATCTAATTTTCGACATTTTCAGGATGCAAATGCCCTTTGTGAAGCTGTTCTGGGGTTTAATGAAATTGTAGAGAAGGTTTGCAAGTCAGTGGGTAAGTGACAGATATGCAAATGCGCTTCTTTGAGAAAAACTCAGGGCTGGGCAAAAGGCCGTCCCGGGCCGGCCCTGGCAGCACACTTACCTGGAGTTTGTGAATTTTGTTTTCTGCAGTCTGAATTTTTCACCCTGACAGGCTGAATTTCTCAAAAAAAAATTTTCGCCTCCGGCGAAAATTTTTTCACTTTTTTTTGTTGCGACACCCCTAAATCAAATAGGCATAACTCGGTTATTATGCGTTCAAAATGGCTGAAAATTTGCCAAAAAGTGTGAAAAGACTTGAGCAGGCTGAATTTTTAAGGCGCAGGCTGAATTTTGCTTCATCGATGTTTCCGGGGCAAATGTGAATTTTCTTCGGAAAACGTTATTTTTCATGTTCAGAAAAGCGCGATTCTCGGCCTACAAGCACTTTCAAAACTAGTCCTTTTGTGAAAAGATGCTCCTGGGGGTGTTCTAGATCACTGCCAAAT
Organism: Caenorhabditis panamensis; assembly: GCA_900883565.2. Taxonomy (NCBI): domain Eukaryota; kingdom Metazoa; phylum Nematoda; class Chromadorea; order Rhabditida; family Rhabditidae; genus Caenorhabditis; species Caenorhabditis panamensis. The sequence continues at coordinate 192,287 of LR538064.1, read as the reverse complement.
TTCATCGCAATCCGATGCTCCATACGCGGATCCCGACCATTTGTGAATTTTTCAACTGAAACGCCTTTTTCGTACAACTGAAATTCACATTTGGCCCGGAAACATCGATATCGAAGAATTCAGCCTGCGCCTTGAAAATTCAGCCTGCTCGGCGTCTTTAGCAAACGTCCACAAAATTTGAGAACAAAACATTACGATTTCGCCGAGTTATGGGCATTTTTGTGTTGAAGCCGCCGCCCTACCACGCAATGGTGCGGGCGGCAGCGGTCGGCCGACATGCGCCACAGCGCGCGCTCACCTATCCACTCCACACGGTGGTTTGGTGTAGTGGCGGTGGCTCAGTGGTGAAGAGGCGCGCGCTTCGCGCGATGGGTTAGAGTTCGAGGTTTTGCAGGCTAACATTTTTGCGAAAAATTTTTGCAGTGTGAATTTCACAACTACACACATGTGTGCCTGGCAGGCCTGGGCTCAGGCCGGCTTGGGCCGCAGTAAACGCGCTCTAACGATCAGGAGCCCGGGCCGAGCATGGCTGGCCCGGGCCGGCCTGGGTTACTGTAGTATTTGAATTTTGCATTGCAGAAATCAGGTCACTCTGGACTTCATTTTTGAAATTAATCAGAGCTGAGCGTTCGGCCGGCCCAGGCAAGCTTTGCTGTTTTTTAATAACATATTCCGGCCACATTGCAACTTCAATTTCTCATGGGTACATGGGTTTCAGCCTTAATTTTGAGATATTCCGGAGGTTATTTAGTTTTACAGATGAAATAGCATGTAAGATACGCAAACGAGCGAAGTCTGTTTAGAATTTAGTTTGCAAAAGAGAATGAAAATTCAAAGTTCAAGTGCACAGTTCAAATACTACAGTAAACCAGGCCATCCCGGGCCGGCCCAGGCCGGCCTTGGCCTCTGCAAGAGAGGCCGAGATTTGAAAAAGTCCGGCCCCGGCCCGGGCTTTTATCAGGCCGGCCCTGGCTGGCCTTCATTTTGCACAGCCCTGGAAAAACTGAAATTTTTGAAAATTTTGCAAAATTAGGGTTGAATCTAGGAAAAACTGATGTTTAAAAGGTTTTTTTAGAGTTTTCTAAATGTTGTTCACTTACAAACCCACAAAAACAAACATAAAAAACTCGAAAGCGAGAAATTTTCCAGTCGAAGACATTCTCGGCGAAATCTACACTCAACTGAAGAAACTTGAGCCCGATCACTCGGCTTGTACACATTTACATCTTTGTGATGCTTGTACAGTAACCCCTACGGTAACACCTGGGTAACTGAAATTAGCAGTAGAGCGAACTTCCATCCATTTTTCAGAAAACCACCGAAAAGCCCCAAAATCAAGGAAAATTACGAAGTAGACACTGGCAAATTAATTCATGGAATTGCGAAACTTCATCATTTAGCATTCACCTTGTCTCATAATCACACAGAACCACTTTTTGAGTATTATAATCGGAAATAAATCATTTTTACCTAGTTTTTGTTTTTTGAGTTTTTAATCAAGTTTTTAAAATTTTTAAGACTTGATATTTATATTTTTAGATTTCTCACAACTTTCTCTTTTCAACCATGTGCTAAATTCTTAAAAACACTGAGAATTAACGGAGAACAACCCTTCCAAAGTAGCCCCTCCCATTTCGTCAACGGAGTCAGCAAACGCGCTCCATTGCGAATTCCCGCCACCGCAATTCAAATTTCGCAACCTAAAAATTTTCGGCAATTCTTCGAAATTCGACCCATTTTCTTTCGTTTCCACCGATTTCACTCATTTTTTCGGCATTTTTTGATGAAATTTTCAATTCTCTATCGATTTCGCAATGTTCCCCATACAACATTATGCATTTTACAGCCAAAAATCATGGTAGACGTCGAGAAAATGTCCGACGCGGAGCTCCGCGCCCAATTGTCCGTTCGCGGAGAGAATGTCGGTCCGGTGACTGGAACGACGCGTTCGCTGTACGAAAAAAAGCTCAAGAAATTGATTGCTGCTGGTGGAAAGGTAATAACTTTTAAAAATTTAGTAAAATGAAACAAATTTTTGGTTTTTCCGAAACTCAGGGGTTTCTGTCTTTCAACTAGAAATTTAATTAAATCATCCAATTTTCAGACCCCAGGCCGTCCAGCTGCCTCAACTTCGAAACCCGCTGCTTCCGCCAACAAATCCATCTCCAAACCACCACCGAAAGTCACCGCACCAGCCAAGCCTCCGGTTGTTGCCCCGAAGACCCCAGACACCTCTCGTCGATCGATTCCACGAGCCGCCGCTGCTGCTGCCAATTCTTCGATCAACTCGACGTTCAACAGATCGGAAGCCGAGGAACTCAGCGATTCGGACGATGAGGAGGAAGAGGAGGAGATCGTGTCGCCGAAGAGCTCCCGGCTGAGTCAGAGCTTCCAGAGAGTTCCAGCTCGTCCTATTTCATCGACACCGACTAAGGATCTGGATGTGAAGCCCAAGATTGTTCAGAAGCCAGTTTCTGTCGTTCAGAAGCCGATTTCGGTGGCTCCGAAGCCTTCCGGACCGTCAGGAACCCCAAAGACCTCTACCTCGACCACAATCCGAACTTCCACCACCTCCAGCTCGTCCAGGACTCTTCCAACCACTCCGAGACGTATCTCCAGTGTCCAGGTCCCCAATCTCATCACCGACTTCACCCCGTCGTTCTCCACCTTCAATACCGCTTACGGAGATCGTCCGGGAGCCACACCACCTCGGAATCGAATCCCCGCGTCGAAGATCTACAGCACCAACGTCCTCCAAGACCTTGGGAACACTACTGGAGAGGAAGATGATGATTATGAGGGTCAGGAGAGCTCCCGGATCATCTATAAGAGCAAGGAGCCGTCGAAGGGACTCGTCAAGACTGCCTGGAACAAGGTCCTCGGCTACGGATTCAATGCCTCTCAGACTCCCGGTGACAGCTATGATCTACGTGCAGGATCTTCGCGAACCAGAGTTCAGAAGAACGCGAAAACCGGGAAAGTCACCGTCAAACAGTCGAATGTGTGCAACGACGCGATGCTTCTCGCCTTCTACGCTATCCTGATCCTCGCCGCCGTGCTCACTGTCGCCTACTTCCTCACCACTCACCAATCGGAGAAAGTCAACTTTTTGGGATGGTGGGGACTCGTGAAAGCTGCTGGACGCGATTCGCTGAACTTTTTCTACAATTACGCCATTCTGCCTGTCGTTTCGTTAGGACTATGTAAGTTTTTCAAGACGTTCGAAATACTTCTAAACTCCCATATTTCCAGTGTTCCTTCTCGCCGCCGGCCTCTTCTTCGGACACCGCAAATACAAGGAAGCTCTGGAACACGAGGAAACCCAGTTGTACGAGCTGATCGAGCGTATCACCGATCTCGTCCAGATCTCGGCTTCCGATGGAGATCCGTACGTCTCTCAGCCACACGTCCGTGATGTCATGTTCCCGCCAGCCAAGAGGTAAGCTTCATTTTGTGCATCTCACTCTGGAATTTGATATGTCAATTTCACCATTTTTCAGACGCTCCGCCGAAATGGCCCGTTGGGAGAAGGCCGTCCAGTTCATCGACACCAACGAGTCGCGCGTCGCCACCGACATCATCGTCCTGCCATCCGGAAACGAGTGCGCCGTCTGGAAGTGGATCGGAAATCAGACCCAGAAGCCACGTGGATGGTAGATCATTGTCCCCCTCCAGCTATTCATAATTATCCTCCTCGAATCTCTGATGAGTTTTCTCTGTGCTATTTATTTTCTCGGATTTTTTTAAAATTCCCCGAAATTTTCTAAATTTTTGACCAAAAATCGCCAATTTATCCCCGTATTCTCAAGTTCTCACCATTTTTTTCATTTTATTTTAAAACCATTTTTATAACTATCGATTGATGGCTTCCACGTGCCCCTCTTTCTGATGTTTCTCACAAATAAATCCTGCGTTTCTCCCTCCTCCACTCCACCACTTTTTCTACCCCAAAAGCGGTCATTCTCTCCGTCTCCGTCTCTCTAATTTTATTCTCTTTTTCTCGTTGCTTTCTTCTTTTTCTCTATGTCTCTAACCGGCCTGACAGCCTAGGTCAGAGGCGTTTTCTTGGGGTTCAGATAATTTTTTTGGAAGATTTTTAGAGAGTTTCTGATTTTTTCGAAATTTTCAACGCTTTTCTCGTGGTTTTCTTTGGGTTTTCAAAAATTTGTCGAGTGGATTCTTTGATTTTTTACAAATTGAACAGGTTTCTTTGGAATTTAAAAATTGTGAAATTTTACGACATCTAGGGTAATTGGAAAATTTTTGTAAAAAAGGCTGAAATATTTCAATTTATCGCTAGAAATTTTTTTTAAAGTGTCATGTTTAGCTGGGTGCACTTTTTGAAAAAAAATTAATGACATTTTTGTAGAAATTCGCGGTTTCGAACTGAAAAATTCAAATAACCAGCTAACTATAAAAAATTTTATTTTCATTATTTCTCAATCCAATTTTTCTCGATTTTTCCTCGTAACATTGTGATTTTCAGGTTAATCAGCAGCAGTTGCAAGATTGCACGAAACGCAGAAAGTTCCGTGAATCGTCAAGTTGCTATCAAAACTATCAAAACCAATCGATAATCATCCGAAATGGGAGTGCCCAAGTTCTACAGATGGACTTCTGAACGATATCCATGTCTTTCGGAAGTGATCGCCGAGAGCCAGATTCCGGAATTTGACAATTTGTATCTGGATATGAACGGAATCATTCATAATTGCTCGCATCCCAACGATGATGATGTCACATTTCGTATCACTGAAGAGGAGATTTTTGCGAATATTTTCGCCTATATTGATGTGAGTTTTTCAGATTTTCTGTATCTGCAATTGAGCCCGTAATCGTTAAAAAAAAGTCATATTTTGTGACCAACCTTCACATTTTTAGCCAAATTCATAATCTAGAAAGAACCAATATAATTTTCCAGAACCTCTACAACTTGATTCGCCCGCAAAAAGTGTTTTTCATGGCCGTTGACGGCGTGGCTCCACGAGCCAAAATGAATCAACAAAGAGCTCGGCGATTTATGTGAGTCTGCTTTTGAATTCGATGCTATTTACAGAACCTGAATAATGTCTTCCAGGTCAGCTCGAACTGCAGAAACCCAAATGAGAAAAGCTCAAGAAAAAGGAGAAGTGCTGCCCGACGAAAAGCGATTCGACTCGAACTGCATCACACCTGGCACGTTCTTCATGACTCGTCTTCACGAGAAATTGGGGGAATGGATTGAGAAGAAGTCGGCGGCGGATCCGAAGTGGCACGGAAGGAAGATCATTCTTTCCGGACATAATGTGGGGGTTTTTGGATGTTTTAAACGTTTTCGAACTAAATATTAGAAACAATTCTGAAAGCTCAGAGAACTTCAGAAAGGCTAAAAAATGATTCTAGACATCTAGTTTTCTTGTTTTTTCAGTGTCCCGGAGAAGGAGAACACAAAATCATGGACTTTATCCGCTCGGAACGCTCCCAAGACGGCTACGACCCGAACACCCGCCACTGTATGTATGGCCTCGACGCCGACCTCATCATGCTCGGAATCGTTTCCCATGAACCGCACTTCTCACTACTCCGCGAGGAAGTCACCTTCAATACTCGACCACGACGAAACGAGAAAAACAAGAAACCGCAGAGAACTGACTGCGTTGAGAAGACGTTCCACTTGCTGCATCTATCACTTCTCAGAGAGTACTTGGCATGGGAGTTTTCCAGTGTTAAGGTGAGGTTTTGGACTGAAAATTGAGCAAAAATCACGAAGAAAACCTTTTTTTCTCTGTAAACATGAAATCTGATAGAGAATAGAATTTGGAACTAAGAAATGGCCATTTAGTTAGTTTTTCGTGGCGAATTACTCCATTTCAGATGTTTTCTGCCAAAAGAACTAAGCTTTTGAAGCCTAAATGTTTATAAAACACCCAAAAATGTTGCTTCTAGGACGCCCTCCCATTCGCCTACGACATGGAACGAGTCGCCGACGATTGGATCCTCATGGGATTACTCGTCGGAAACGACTTCTTACCCCACCTCCCAAACATCCACATCCACGACGACGCCCTTCCTCTACTCTACAACACCTACAAAAAGGTGCTGCCCACTCTCGACGGTTACATCAACGAGGGAGGATTTCTGAACCTCAAGAGATTCGAGAAGTTCCTGAAACAACTGGCTCTCAATGACAAGGACTCTTTTATGGACAAAATGGAAGATGAGCAGTTTATGGACTCGAAGAGGATTCAGCCAAAGAGACAGAAGAAAGGAAGTTCTGGAGAACATGAAGAGGATGAGCTGGTGGCTTTTGAATCGTCGGATATTGAAAATGAAGAGGAAGATGAGGAAAAGGAAGAGGAGCAGGATGGAGAGGAGGATGCCGCGTTTGTGAGTGATGATGAGGAAGATGGAGGAGAGGAGGAGAGTGATGAGCAAGTTGGAACGACAGAGGAGAGTGAGGTGAGTTTTTTGAAAGGTTCTTTCTGCTTCTAAACTCTTGATTTTTCAGTTCTCCCAAAACTCGGACCTCTACGAGCAGGAATTCAACGACGAGCTCGCCACCCTCGCCCTATCCGGAATGGATGACAAGGACTTTGCGAACAACGTGGAGGCCTGCTGGACCCGAACTATCAACAACTCATTCAAACGTCACAAAAAATCCTACTACTCGGAGAAACTTCGCTACAAGAACATTAGCAAATCGGATCTGAAGGCTCAGGCGGAAGGATACGTGCGTGCAATCCAATGGAACTTGCACTACTACTACCACGGATGCGCATCCTGGTCCTGGTTCTACCCGCATCACTACGCCCCGTTCATCTCCGACGTCACCGGATTCTGCGACATGAAGATTGAATTCGAGCTCTCCGCGCCGTTCCGACCATTCGAACAACTTCTTGCAGTACTTCCAGAAGCGTCTTCTGACTGTCTTCCGAAGCCCCTTCAGAAGCTCATGACGTCCAACCCATCGGAATCGCCGATCCATGACTTCTACCCGATGAACTTTGAAACCGACTTGAATGGAAAGCGAAACGACTGGGAAGCAGTGGTGTTGATCCCGTTCATCGATGAGAAACGCCTTCTGGAAGCCATCAGAGTTCAAGAGAATCAGTTGTCGAAAGAGGAAAAGGCTCGGAACTCGCACGGAGGACACATTCAATGCGTCTCTTCAAAGTCCTCGAGGCCAGGAGAGGAAGGACAATGGATTGTGAGCCGGAGCATCCTTCAAAAGGATCTTTTCTGTATACCGAGATCCCAAGTAAAATGGGGACTCCTCCCGAACGTCAAAATGGACGTCTACTTCCCGGGATTCCCCACCATGAAGCATCTCTCGCATGCCGGATCGTTGAGATTTGCCAACTGCAACATCTTCGGAATGGCATCGCGGAAAGAGTCGATGGTTCTTACAGTCGAGGGGCCTCCACTGGACAAGGACATCATCGAATGGGGTGGAGAGCTCTGCGACGAGGAGGTTTGCATCGATTGGCCCATTCTGAAACTCGCAAAAATCGAATCGATTTGGGGAGACGACAAAATCGTTCGCAAATCGACGACTCCAGAAGAGGAGATCATTGTGAAGGACATGAGCGAGGAGGAGAAAGCGCAATGGGCTGCTCATACCAACCAGCTCCAAGAGCACATGCTCACTCGATACGCCATAGAGATTGGAGGACTCCGAGACAAACGTGGAAAGCATGTACGTCCGGCGATTGTTTGGGTTCGCAAGTTCACAGGTCTGGTCTACGAGACGGTCGCGGGAGCAGCTGGAGCAGCGCCGATGCTCAAAGCCGTCAAGCAGTGGTCCAGTCCGCAGCAGTTGGTGCCGGTTTTGTTGCCGTTGGTTGTGAAGGTGAGTATTTTATCTAGATAGTTACTACAAACAAATGCCAACAAAAAAATTCACGTGACCTCTAGCCTTTTTTCACTGGCGCTGGCCACGTTGACCGTCTCCACGTGTTCATCAAAATTCTAGAACGTTTTTTCGATGTGTTGGAGCTTATCCAGCTACTTAAAACGTTGACACGATCAGTTTGAGTTTTCTCCCCTCAAATTTTCCATTGAAAACATGTCTGAACGCTCCTGGAGCTCATTTGCGTCAAGGGTCAGTCATCTAGGCACTGAAATTGCTATTTTCTCCAACTCAACCCTCAATATTCCATTTTTCAGGACGTACTCCTTGAAAACTCGCGTCTCCTCGCGGATCTTCCCATCAAACAAGCCTACCCGGAACAGTCGGTGGTGTGGATCACGGATCCGAAGTGTGCGCTGTTCGGAATGCCCGGAATGGTGTCGGCGTATAAGAATGAGAAGCAGGAGGATTGTGAGTTGATTTGAGCCTTTCAAACCCGTCGATTCCCTATATTCCCAGGCCTTGTGAAAGTGATTGGAATGGTCGGACCGAACAAAGTGGACAAGTTGGAGAACCTTCGCAAAAAGTACGATCAAAAGTCGCTTCGCTGGATGGGCGGCCAGGATTGCGCCCGACAAATCCAAATCGACACCCGTCTCTTTGCCCGGATCACCGGAACCGTCATGATGTGGAACGAGCCACGTAGCAGAGTCGAGAAGGGTCAGCAACTGTCGTCAGACTCCAAAATCAACTGTGGACTCGCCTTGAAGTTCAGCAAGCGAGAGATCTGTCTGGCAGACTACACAGACCGCTCCGAGTTCATCAACTCGCGGGGAATCGAGCAGAAGACGTGGATCTACTCGAATCTGACATGCCGGCTCGTTCAAGAGTACCGAAAGAAGTTCCCCGAAGTCATCCGATACCTGGAACGTGCCTCGAATCAAGTCATGGACGACGTCTACTACTCGGAAGACATCTGGAGCGATGAGAAACAGAGAAACGAACGATTCGCCGAGCTGAAGACCTTCCTGGACACGCTGCCGAGCAGAGAAGCCGAGAACTTGCCGTGTGGGACGCTCTACGCGGATCGCAGCGTCATTTCAGAGATCGAGAAGGCTGTCGAGGAGCCTGTCAAGGAGAAACGAACCATGAACACGTTCTGGATTGCGCCCTCTCAGCTGTTCCGCTACGAACTCTACGACGGAAAAGTTCACGTGGACCCCGAGGCGGACTACCAGCTTCTGGATCGAGTTTCGCTGCTGTCATCGCATACGGTAAGCCTTCCTATGACTTCTTGACTCCCTTATCTCTGTTCTTGCAGAGATGCCCCAAAACCGTCCAAGGAACCGTCGTCGGAATCCATGGCGACAAAATCGACGTGCTCTTCGACAAGGCGTTCGAGGGAGGCTCCAAAGTACGAGGATCCACCCAATCCGCCGCCTATCGTGTTCCCCAAAGTGCTCTCTTCAATGTGACATACGGACTGATGAGAAAAGGAGTCGACAAGAAGGTGAGTAACCACTTGCTTGGTATAAGCTGAATCGATTTCCGTTTTTCAGAAGCAACAACAGAAGCAGTACGACGGAGCGTACGTCCAGTTGCCGCAGAAACACTCGAAGAAGCACTCGCAGGAGCCGTCGACGTCTTCTGGACTCCCCACCACGCCATCAACGACCTCCCTGACTTCCACGTCGTCGTCGAAGAACAAGAAGCAGAAGAAGGAGAAACCGGAGAAGGTGATCCTCGCGAAACGCCCCGCTGCCTCTGGAGACGAATCCGTTGAATCGCTGACGACGTCACTCAACAAGTTGCTGAACATAAAGCCACTTCCGAAGAGTTCTGAGAACCTTCCTGCCACGTCATCGACTTCTACGTCTTCTCAAGCCAAACCCGGAAAGCAGGTGTCACTGATGGAGCTGCTCGGAGGCTCAGCCGCGAAGAATCAGCAGCAACCGAAGAAGTTGGAAGGATCGAAGACTTTGGAAGAGGTGGAGAATCAGAAGAAAACGGCAGAAGTGCCGTCGATACTTCAGAAGCTCACGGATGCTCAGAATCATAAGGATCCGAAGGATCCGAAGGATCCGAAGGATCAGAAGCAGAAGAATCATCAGAAGGCGAAGCTTGCCAAGGAGGAACGATGGGGACAGAAGAAGAAGGAAGAGGTTGCAGCTCCAGCTCCAGAATCGATCCCAATGACGTCTCCAGAAGCTTCGATCCCACCACCACCTTTGATGATCCCGCCATTCGGATGCCCACCACCTGCATTCCCGCCACAGTTCAACATGCCACCACCACCAGTTCCACTGTTCGGAGGACTCATCCCACCAATGGGTGTTCCCATCGGAGCACCCGTACTCGGACCCAACGGACATCCACTCATCCAGCCTCTCCTCCAGCCACTCCTACAGCAACAACTCCAACAACAACTCCAACAACAGCAGATGGTACAAGAACAACGTCGAAAGCAGCACATGGATGCGTGAGTTTCTAAAAGTCCAGAACGTTGAACAACTTTTGTTTTTCAGGAAACGCGCCAACCCGACTGTCACTGACTTCAAGCCGTCTACGGTAAATGTGAACAACCGACGGCCCAACTATCACCGTGCCAACCCGCACGCTCCGAAAGTCACCATGATCACCAAGGAACCGAAGGAGCAGAAAGATCAGAAGATCCAGGAGTCCACGGCTTCCACCTCCACCCCTTCCCAAGAGCCTCCAGCAGCCGCACCAACAGCTAAGAAGCCGAGAAAGAAGAAGCAGTCGCGACTCGCCATGCAGTTCCAGAACACTGCTCCAAATGCATAAGTCTCCGATTAGGCCACACCCCCTATCTTTCATGTATCATCTTCATCATCATCTGTCAATCAAATTTCTCTCCATTTTCCCTGTTCTCTAAGTCTACAGTACCCTCTACAGTACCGGATAGTTCTTCTTGTCAGTCCCCGCCCCTCCTGTGGATTACTGTATCTCTCGTGTCCCCTCCTTTCCCCCAGTATCGTTAATAATTGGTATTCTAATAATGTTTCTGTGTTCCTCTTTTATTCATATTTATGTTTCTTTTTGTATTGTAAACGATGGATGGCTGTAGAATGAAAATTTTCTCTGAACAGCAGTTCTCATAGGAGAACATAACACAAACACTCCAAAACATACACATAACTGTTTTCTCACCCCAAACCAGTTCTCCTTTTACTTCTTACGCAAGTAATTACCACCTCCATTCCCTTATAAACCGCCTTCTCTTATCCCCTATACCCACAATGTTTCTCTTCACCCAATCCACTTCCAAATACTTGTACCCATTATCCTACACATCTACAGTACTCCTTATCACTGTTATCAGTATCATGGGACTATTTGCAGCAGATTTGTGGCGATTTGAAGAGGGTTTTAGGGAGGAGATGGGGGTGTTTCAGGTGAGGGTCTCGCCACGAAATCAGTTTTTTGCTGTTTTCTCGTTTCTGGTAAGATTTTCTCAAATTTTATTTGTAAAAACGGATAGAAAATAGGATTTGGAACCTAGAAATGCTTGATTTGAACAAAATTAGTTAGTTTTTCATTGCGAACTACCCGTTTTTGTAACTTTTCCGAAAAAACAGACAAAAACAAAATCTTAAATTTTTCTATGAAAAATGTGACATTTCGGCGCAGATTAACAATTTCTAGGCTTCAAATCTTCTGCTCTATCCATTTTCAACTGAAAAAACTCAAAAAAGTTGGTCCAAAAACGAGAAAACAGCAACAAACCGATTTCGTGGCGAGACCCGCCGAGTGGCACTTCCCGTGATCGCAGTGATATCTACGGAACACTTTCACATTGTTTCCAGAATTTCGAACAAGCCGCTTGGAAGGATATAATAGCCCTCGAAAAACTACACACAAGAGTGAGAAGAACGCCACAAAGCCCTACAAATCCAGTCAATAAAAAGAGGAAAACTCGGAAATCCAAGCTGAAAAAGACACGAGCACCACCTAAACAGTACGTGGCAGTGGCTGAGGAATTGTCGGAAGTTGATGAGTACAGGAATTCGGATTGGAATCAGTCAGAGAAACATTTGAATGGGAAAGGAGAGAAAGAGGTGAGGTCTTGATAGGAACTCGACGGGTCCCGCCACGAAATCTGTTTTTTTGCTGTTTTCTCGTTTCTGGTTAGATTTTCTCAATTTTTCTTTATAAAACGGATAGAATATAGGATTTGAAACCTAGAAATAGCCAGTTTGACCAAAGTTAGTTAGATTTTCATTGCATAACTACCCGTTTTTGTAACTTTTCCGAAAAAAACAGACAAAGACACAAAATCTTGCATTTTTCTATGAAAAATGTAAATTTTTGAGAAACCAGAAAACAGCAAAAAACCGATTTCGTGGCGAGACCCGCCGACTGCCACTTCGCGTGACCGCAGTAATATAATTTCCAGGTCACCTCTACAACTTCAGAGACTCTAGAATCAACAACAGAAGCATCTGAAACTTCAGAATCTGAAACCACGGATTCTCCATATGATTCTGAAGATTCAGAAACTGCAAAATCTTCTACGGAAGCTTCTGAGTCTCCAGATGACTCGTATTCAGAAGTTGAGGACATTTCCTCTAACGAAGAAGAAGACAAAGAAGAGGAGGAAACAGAATCACCAAAGACCAAGAATATGACGAGGAGAGAGATGAAAATGGAGAACGGTTACACGAATACAGGATTGGCACAGCTTCTCGAGGTTCATAATGATAAGAGTGAGGAGGAAGAAGAAGAGAAAGAAGAAGAAGGAAGTGGAAAGGAAGAAGATGAGGAGGAGAATGAAGAGGATGAGGAATGCCGTGAGTTAGAGGAAGTAGTATCCGTCCAGTTTGAAATGCGAAAGGCAGTCCTCTGAAAAGGTTATTTTCCAGCCTCCACCGCCACGAAATGCTATGGGAACCCTTGTCCTCGAGGACCCCCAGGTCCCCCCGGTCTCCCAGGACCTCCCGGCGAAGATGCTCCAGATGGAGTCGATGGGAACAATGGAACCACTTGGGAACTTCACGCAGAGGATCGTGTGATCGTACTAGGCTGCGTAAAATGTCCGCCTGGCCCAAGGGGTAATGAAGGAGATCCTGGACCTCCTGGAGACAAAGGAGGAGTTGGAAAGAACGGGAACCCGGGACTAGATGGGTATGAAGGATTCCCCGGGCAAACTGGACCGGAAGGAGAAGCTGGTTATGATGGGGATTATGGACCGGATGGATGGCCTGGACAACGAGGAGAAGACTCGAAGATTTATAGAAACCTTCCAGGACCACCAGGTCCAACAGGAGTCGCTGGGCCACCGGGAGAGAATGGTGATTATGGAAAAGGAGATGAAGAAGTGCCGATGGGTCCTCCAGGGATTGGAGGGCTACCAGGAGCGCCAGGACATCATGGCATTCATGGACCACCTGGAGCACCGGGAGCGGTAAGTCTTTGTGGGTTCCTATTCTTTTAAAATTGAATGATTCTCAGCCCGGAGAAGCTGGTCTTTCCGCCCTTCCTGTCGGCCAATGCAAGTGTCCTGAACGTCGACGCCCTATTGGCGGAGGAGGATCCTACCCGCTTCCCCCTCCTTCTTATTATCAAGTACCTCCTCGCTATCCTCCAGAAATCTACCCTACAACATCTGAATACCCCACAACAACTTCTGAGGTCTATATTGCTCCCCAAACAGATGCCCCCACGACTTCAGTGTATCGATACTTTGTAAAGGCGTCGGCTTCTGGATACGTGAAAACCTCTCCAGAATACAATGAAGAGTCTACGACGTCTGCTGGATATTCTGAATATTCCGTGGAGAAAGAGAGCCAGTATGTCGAGGGATTCAAGACTGAAGTTATGGAGGTGCAGACTCCCTCGGAGCATCTATCAGAGCACTTTGAGCCTCCAGAAGATCATCCTCATTTGGAAGTTGAGCATTTTGAGTCATAAATTGGTTTTTTTGTGGTTTCTATCGTCAATCCGCCAGAGGTTTCAATCGTGTCCGAGGACTAGGAGTGTCGGATTCTAGGCCACGAAAAACAAAAGTTTCAGTCGTTCACCGTTTTCGCCTTCATTTTACTCTTTTTTGACTTTTTTTTAAAACTTTTTTGTAGAAACATTTGAAAAGACAATTTTCTGGATTTTTTTCAAAACAGTTTGAGAAAAATGGTGGAAAATGAGCAAAAAACAGGCGAAAATGGTGAACTACTGAGTTTCTTGTTTTCGGTGGCCTAGAATCCGACACTCCTAGTCCGCGGCCACGACTGAACCCTCTGGCGGTTTGACAATAAGAATGTCTCATTTCGTGACCAAGTTTCAGATTTTTTTCTCGATTCATGATTGAGAAACAACAAATATAAATGTTTTGACCAGCTTAGTGTAACCTTCAACCATTCTCCAGTTCATTTTGACCCGTTTATTGTCTCTCTAACCAGAATTGCATTTCTCAATCTTGAAACCACGTGCTCAACAAAATGCCCTGATTAATTTTGTTTTCCTACTTATTCTCCGCCCAAGGCTGGAATTCCCTTCAGTTTCTCACACGAAAAAGGGCTTTGTTGGTGAGGATAATCCCTTTTTCGGGCGATTCGGTTCAAGTTGAAGAAAAATGAGAGAAAATGAAAGAAAAATGAGCAAAAGTGTGCGAGATGCTTTGGAGGATTTCATTTTTCGTTTCAATTTAGAGTTTCTGCCTGCCGATTCCAATGAGTCAGAAATTGAAAATGAAACATGTCATTGCAATTTTTGAACGTTTTTGTTAGGCTTCTCGAATTTCAGGCTTCATTGATGTTTCTTCTTTCACAAACACTTTTGTTTATAAGGTTGATAAATTGTTTTACATAAGAATGATATTTTTCATTTCCATTTGAAAGAAAAATAAAAACTGCTTCTAAAATGTTTGTAAGAGATTATGAGGAAAGCATATTGTTCCTCTTTCTGGTATTTGTCTTTCTTCTTTCTTTTTCTTTTTTCTCTTCTAGTACACCCTAATAAGCTCTAATAGCATCTGTTCGTCCTCCCGCAAAAAGGAAAGGACAAAAATAAATGTTCCGAATCTAGATAATTGTCATTCTTCTCTCTTTTTCCTCCTCTTTTCTCCATGTTTCTCTCTTCTACTATTTACAAACATTGTTTCCATTTTTTCCAAGTTCGAAATGCTCCAAACTCCTACACATACATCCTTCCAAAGTTTTGTCTAAATCGGAAAAATCCAATTTGTGTCTGCTTCTCTCACTTGCTATACTGTTCTCCCGTCTAATCACTCTTCCAGTTTTAACAAGATTTTCTATGGACTCCCAACAAACTCCACCTTTCTATATATGAGTAGGACTGTGGTTTTAGGACTCTAACCTAACTTTTCAGGCCACCTACTACTGGGGTCACGCAAAGTGGCCTTCGGCGGGTCTCGCCACGAAGTCAGTTTTTTGCTTTTTTCTCGTTTCTGGTCCGGTTTTCTCAAATTTTCTTTTAAAAAACAGATATTAAATAGGATTTGGACTCTAGAAATAGCGAAGTTGACAAAAATCAGTTAGATTTTCATCGCGAACTACCCGTTTTTGTAACTTTTCCGCCAAAAACACAAAATCTCGAATTTTTCTATGAAAAATGTGATATTTCGGGTCAGATTAACTATTTCTAGGCTTAAAATCTTCTGTTCTATCCACGTTTATCTGAAAAAACTCAAAAAAGTTGCTCCAAAAACGAGAAAACAACGAAAAACTGATTTCGTGGCGAGTAGTACACAAAATCAAAGAAACCTGACTTTTTCATGTTGAAAAAAGAGAAAACAGAGTTTGGAAGCTGGAACAATGTTTTTTCTCAGTTGGTGCCTGTCTCGTCCCAACGGACTTTTTGTTTATCCACAAACTCACCAGTTGGTGGAAGAGTCTAGGTTGGTTAGAAGGTCCCTTGAACTTTCAGAGTTTCCCACAAGGAAGACCCCCCGGACCTTCAGTTCAACTCCACGTCATTCCTCCATTCTCAAGAGTCTTGCCCCTATTGCCCTTTTAGTCCCCTTCATTATGTACATACATTTCCATTATCCATTCCATTTCCAGGACCATTTTCCATTTTTCTAGTCCTTTCATCTTGACAATTTCCGCTAATTTCCATGACTATACAGCTCATAAAATTTGAATTTGGGCAGGAGAAAGCTTTTAGCTTGGAAATAAAACAGGCACCGCCCATTTTGTTTGTCATGACAACTTTTCAAGGAAGAAGACAATGAAAAGGAAGTCTTGACACCGTTTGGAATTTTTTAATTTTTGACAATAAGAGGTGTTTTGTTGAACTTTGCAGGGTATTGTAGAGGCGAAAAACCTTTGTTTTTCTGTATCTCACTCCAGAATTGATAGAAAAATTTGAAATTTCACCCAGATTTTGGGAAAACCTTCTATTCTTCCCTATCCAAGTTACAACTCTCAACTTTATTTTTGGCCAAGTTAAAATTCCGTTTAAAAAATCGGAGAGGTGTTCTAAAATTGAAAACTAACTGTTTTTGATGTATTGTAGTTATTGTGAAACCGCCAGAGGGTTCAGTCGTGGCCGCGGACTAGGAACTCTTTTTTTAGAATCAATGATTTAGAACCAAAAAGTGCAAGTTGCATACGTTTCGAATTAAGCCAGTCGGCTTTAAAAAAAGTCTTATTTTATGACCGAACTCCAGATTTCCGGCTCAATTCAAACCTTTCTCATGTCTTTCTTCCTTTCCATTTCCTGCTTGGACCCCCGTTTGATTGATGTCTGTTATCATATCAGTTGGTCCTTCATTGCTTTTCATCAAAACAATCACAACTCGTTACATTTTTCCCCATTTTTCTTCGTTTTATTGCTTTTTTCTTTTACTTCCAGAAGTCTTTGTTTTGATCATTTTTCAATTTCTCAGCTTTTCTTTTTCAAATCTAGGATTCGGGTCAAAGAATTTAGTTTTCGTTGTAGAAATGACATCATTTTTATTGTTAGACTAGCCCACAAGTTTCAAATTTCACACCTTTTCAACTCATTTTTCAAATTTCCAGTGCAAAATGTACCTAACAACAAACCGAACAAAAATGCAACCCGGAGAAATCATCACTTGGATCATGTTTTGTTTCACTGTTGCCCTTGCTCTCTCTGTCGTGGCTTATTATAAGTTTTGTAAAAAAAGTGAGTTGTATCGGAAATGGCAACTATTATGCGTTCACGGCGGTGTGTCAGTTGGCCCCGCGTCGCCTTGTGGGTCCCGCCGCGATCGAGGCGTTTTCCGTCTGCGCCCTCCTCTGCCGCCGCACTCTCTCGCCTCGAATTGCGGCGAGACCCAAGCAGACGACCAGAGAACGACTGACACACCGCGGTAAACTCATAATACAGTAACTCTTTTTTAGATCCCTACGCACATCATCATCACTATCAACGGCCATTGTTGATTACCAAGAATTAGGGAAAAATTGGGGGAATAAGTGAGTTTGAATTGCTTTCAAAAGTTTATCAGCTAAAGACCATTTTTCGCGAAGTTATGACATTTTGAAAACAGAGACAATTCATTTTGTCCGTTACTGTATTACTGCGGTCACGCGAAGTGCCACTCGGCGGGTCTCACCACCAAATCAATTTCTTGCTGTTTTCTCGTTTCTGGACCAACTTTTTTTAGTTTTTTTTCAATAAAAATGGATAGAGCAGAAGATTCGCAGAAAATCGGGCCAGAAACGAGAAAACAGCAAAAACCGCCGTAATAGTACTAAAGAGGAAAAAATTTTTAAAAAAAATGAACGTTTTGAATCTCATCCAGCTTTTCTCGGACAGCTGTCCCCTCCAGCTTCTCCCCTTTCCGAACTAATGATGCATAGTGGTCCGCCGAGAAACGAGACATCCCGGAGTACGCAGAGACGACAGACACGCAAAGAGCAGCGTCTCCGGGCTTTACAGCGCATGCAAAATCGATAGAAACCTTGCTCATTTTGCATATTTTTCGATCACTGATATTCTTTTTATTTACTGCGAAAAATTCTGGATTTTTTGGCTTGCAATGCCACAAATAGGACCCAGAGGACATGGGGCGGCGCAGGAATTTGTGAGTTTTTAGAAAAAATTCTGAATTTTAATTAAAATTTTTTTTCAAAAATTCTGAGAGCGTCGGGAAGTTTTTCAAAAGTTCCTTATTTTTTTAAATTTATTTTTGAAATTCCTCTTGTTTTTCAGCAATTCCAAACGGGTGAAGTCATCACACTAATTGCCTTTCTCTTCATGGCATTTCTCATCGTCACCATCACTTCTTACTACAAATTTGTAGTGCCGCCAGGTTAATTTCAGTTTTTTTTTCATTTAGAAAAATGAAAATTTTCAGATTCTCATTGGAAAGCATCCAGAAGGAAAAAATATCAATGATTCTGATTGTTTTCTTTTTTTTAAATAATTTTGCGTGGTTAACAGTCTGTATTTATCAATTTATCAATTTTTCTGTGTTGTTTGTATATAATTTAATTTTTTTCACTGAGTGAGCAATAAATTTTTCTCTCTGGAGCACTCCCGAAAATTGGAATTTTCACAAATTCAATTCTTTTTAGCCTGTTAGAGTCAAAATGTAAATTAGAAAAGGGGATTAGAAAGGCTTAAAGAGGCATTTTGACGCCGAGGAAAAATTCCCCCGAATATTCATGAGTTTTTCCAGGAGATCGATGAGGATAAAGAATGATTTTCAGTGAGTTTTTATTACTTTTTTGAGAATTCAGAAGCCTTCTGAATGTTTGGTAAAGGGACTAATATTCTAGAAGAATAATAATAACTCAAAGGAAACATCTAATCCCTCACCCAACATCTCAATTACTTCGTTCTTTTGAATTATTGGGTCTTGCCACGAAATCGGTTTTTTGCTGTTTTTTCGTTTTTTGATCAATTTTTTACGTTTTTTCAAACAAAAATGGATAGAACAGGAGATTTCAAGCCTAGAAATAGTTAATCTGACCCAAAATGTTTCATTTTTCAGAGAAAAATTTCAGATTTTGTGTTTTTGTCTGTTTTTTTCGGAAAAGTTACAAAAACGGGTAGTTCGCAATGAAAATCTAAGTGAATTTGATCAAATTGACTATTTCTAGGTTCCAAATCCTATTTTCTATCCGTTTTTATAAAGAAAATTTGAGAAAATGGTACCAGAATCGAGAAAACAGCAAAAAACTGACTTCGTGGCGAGACCCGCCGAGTGCCCTTTCCCGTGACCGCAGTAGTAGGTTGGACAAAAAGTTTGTCAAAGAGACTGGGTAAAAATGAAAGTGCTAAAAGGTCCCAACGGTCCGTTTATCATCCCATCCATCCATCAATCTCTCTTTCCCCATCTCTTCACACTCGCTTTGATCTAGCTCATTCAATGGGTTCCCCGGTTCTCTTTCTTCTATTTTCACACTTTTCCCAGTGTCAAAAATCAAAAATCTTCCAATTCTTTCCTGTATTATTTCAGAATGGAGCATTCCGAAGTGCTCCTGGGCATTCCTGACGATGCTGCAAACCCTCGAGAACAAGAACAACTCGACCAAAAGGACCTTTTCAAGCCACATTTCGCGAGCCACGTGTTCTCCGTGGCTAGAGTTTTATGCATTGATTTGAGGAATCCAGGGAAATCAAGAAATTTCAACGGAATAGTGACTAGTTTCTTGTTTTTTGTGGCAACCTACTGCATCGGTTTCAACATCCGAATCACCTTCCTAACCCGTCATTTGTCTGCAGAACTCGCTGCTCAGTTGTTGATTATTTTATGGGCAGTTCAGTCATTGATCTCTATGGTTTGTTTTGTATTTCACTCCTGAATTGAGAGGAGAATCTGATATTTCACCCAGATGTTGGGAGAACTTTGTAACATTTCCCAGTCAAATTAAAACTTCCACTTCAATTTTTGACCAAGTTGAAATTCTGTTTAAAAAATTGGAGAGGTGTTCTAAAATCTCAAAAACCTATTTTGTGGCCAAATTACAGATTTTTAGCTCAATTCATAATCAAGAGCCAGCAAAGTTTCAGGGCTTTCTAGTGTACTGGCAGCTCTACGGCCATTTATCAGAGTTCCGTAAAAAGTTGGCACAATGTCAAGGATTCCAAGGATTGGCCAGTGATCGAGGAAGGAAGTATGTGAAAGCAACCAATCGATTCTTCTACCTAACACTGTTCCTCACATGTTCTATAACTGCTGCCCTAGCAGCCAAGTATCATTTGGAGGAGAAGCATACCGAGTTTCAGGAGAAACAGAGTTATGTGAGTGTTCTTCAAAACGTTCATACGATTCCAGACATGCGCCTTTAAAGTCGGGGATACTGTAGATTTGTCGATTCTTCAATGTTTCTATTGTTCAGATCTTCTACTACCCCTCCCTCCGTCCCCTCTACACCCTCATCACCACCTACCTCTACATTGTCTTCAACATGACCCTATTCGTCTTGATCCTTTACACAAACGCTACTTACTTGGAAATGCGATATTTCAATGAGGAAATATCAAACTTTGATGGTTCCGGAGACCAGGCTGCTGATAATTTGTTGGTTCACTTGGAGATTTACAGCAATCTTTGTTCAGTGATTAGACACTTGGACTTGATTTTTAGGGTGAGTTTGGTGGGGGATAACTCTGGAATGGTAAAAGTTATCAAAAAGTTGTCAACTGCAAAAATGTAGCTCTTAATGCGATCTTTAATTTGTTTGTTGACAACTTTTCCACATCTTTTATCAAAACTTTGCTATCATTCGATTTGTAACTACCTCCAATATCTTTGAAACCAAGCGTCATTTTATGTGTTTTTGAAGACTTTTTGGGTTTCTTTCCAGCTCTACACCTTCATAATGATAGTTATAACCATTCCCTCGATGATTTTCACCCTTATGATGATGAATCATCGAATCCACTCCCTCCTGGACTTTTTCCTCTGCATGCCGACTATCGGTCTTTGCGCGTTTAGCTTTTTTGCAGTTACCATTGCTCCTGCAAGACTTCATGATGAGGTGAGTCGTTTTAGAAGTTGCTGAAAAGCTTAGAAAGACGTTTCAGATATCTCGAACCAAAGGATATCTCTGTCAAAACCGCACCATATGGTTCCCGTATCGAAAAGAGGTTTACCTCATCGGAAACACGTTGTGTTCCCACATGGAACAGTTTGATTTAGGAGTTTCTGTATGGGGATTTGCATTGTTGTCAAGGCCCTTGATTTTAGGAGTAATACAGAGAAAGTTATTGTCTTTCTAACAAAACGTTTCAGACCCTGTCAGCCACCGCCATGATGTTGTCATTGTTGACAGAATTGGCCCCAAAGGCTGAGTTGCTCAATGAACAACTGCATTGATTTGAGAGATATCAAAATTAACTGTCAGTTGAACGAATGAACAAGAAATTGTTAAACTTTGAGTTCAAGTTTGGGGATTTTTCCTAATTTTCACTGATTTTACCTGATTTTTTCGGCATTTGAATCTGAACAATAAATTCTTCAGCTACTTTCTCAATTTTTTTCATGTTTCAGTGTTTTCTTTTTCCCTGGTTTTTAGGACTTTTTCTGAACCTTCTGAAATCTTTTTGAAATTACCTATTTCTGTGCATTCTGACGTGTAGGTGTTTGCGGACCCGCACACCAGACTTTACGACAAATGGGATTCCGAAATTTTTTCGAATCGCCATTTCTTTTTACAAGTTTCTATTTGTTTTTAAAAAGTTTTCCCTCTAGTTTTTTTGTTAGAATTTAAACTTTTCAGCCTTTTCTTACCTATTATCCAATATTCAATGATTTTTACTGACATCCTCCATTTTTCAGAACCAAAAATGGGAAAAGAGCACAAGAAAAGAGCGAAGCATAAGAAGGAGAAAAAAGACCGGAAACGAAAAAGATCGAGTTCAGAGTCTGATGGATCTGTCGATGAGAGTTTTGAGGTGAGGTTTTATATTTAAAATCGAGTTTAACCCCATTTTCTTCCAGAAACGGCTCGCAGAGCAACGAGAAATCAAAAAAGCCGAAAAACGTCGTCAAAAAGAGGAGATGAAGGCGAATGAGACGGCAGAAGAGAAACGGCAACGTCGAATGGAGAAGAAGATGCGGAAAGACGCTTCGAGAAGAGATGCAGAAGCAGAAGACAGTCTGATACCGCCGGAGCTGAATTATACGAATCTGAATAATCCGTTCAATGACGCAAAGCTCACGCAGACTTTTGTATGGGGCAAGAAGTTGGAGAAGGAGGGAAAGAGCGGAATGACGCAAGAAGAGATTAATAAACAGTGAGTCTAGTTGAGACACACAGAAAATGATTTTTCTATTCCAGAACTTCTTCTCGAATCCGCAAAAACCTGACGGAAGCCGCAGAATTCAAGCGAATCCGTGATTCGCGAGCCGCAGCGAAAGAGGACGCGGAGATGATGAAACGCGATGCAGATCTTCGAGCGAACCAAATGTCAGATTCCAAGGAGCGACAGTTCAAACTCGACCAGCTCAAGGAACGAAACCGAATCCGAATTGCGCAAGGACGAGCTAAAGCGATTGATCTATTGGCGAGATACTCTAGATTCAACGACGGAGACCAGGAGTCCGATGATCAGGAACAAGACTTTGAGCTCGAAAATCCGATTGAATCCATCAAGAACTATTGCCGATGTTCCGACGATTTAGAGGATCTTCTCGCCGATATTGACACATATCAACAGATGGATCAGAGATCGAGTCAGGAGACATGGTGGAGGGATATTCAGAGAATCGTAGAGGAGGAATTGGCGAAACGGGAAGCACAGGCGACGAACAAACAACCAACGAGTGTCGAGGTAGATGCTATGAGTCTGCTGAAGGTTAGTGCTTTTTTTCTGCGGAATAGAGGGAAACTCCAAATTTCGAACATTTTTGAAACTTTAAGGGTTCAAAAAAGGTTAAATGAAAGCCCGTCAGCAAAAGCTGAAATCTAATCCGATGCGGCACTTTTATGGTTCTAGACATAGATAGCCATGTAGCTAGACCACTTTACAACATCATAAAGTTGCCGTTCTACAAAAATACTTTATTCAATGCCTATTTTCGCTGCATAAAAAGGTCCACTAGTTTTTATTCGTCCGATCCTTCAACTCCACCAATCTCATCGTCACGACACATGACAAGACGAGGAATCTCGTCTTCAGTCGGCTCTCGCTCGAAATCCATATTATCCTCGTAGTCGGTGATTCCTCCGAGTTTCGTATAGATCTCCTCGGTCAACTGGCTCAACTGTGAGTACTCGTCGGCGGAAATGGACAAAAGGTTCGACGAGAAAACAATGTCGGCGATTTTGTGAAATCTACAATAAGGGAACTCGTTGATTTCAGAGCTTCTGGGAACTAACTGCTCCGGGAGCTCCTTGAACTTTTCGCTCTCTCTAATCGCCTTCTTCACTCCCTCAACCTCACCAAACGCAAGTGCGCTCCACGGCAATTCACCCCAAACCATGTGCAACAGTTGGTAGAACCACGACTCGAGATCATGACGGGGACCCACGGACTCTTCAGAGTGATGGACCAACGGGGCGTAGTCCAGATGACCGACATAAGAAGCAATCTGACCGCCGTTCTCGGGGGAACTGATGTTCTTGACGAGAGAAGAGATGTCGGCTTGGAAGAGGTGACGACTCGAAGCGTCATAGTGGAAACAGTCCATGTTCAAGTTGCGCAGGAAGTACTCGTGTTTGTGGGCACAGCGGATGATCTGAAATTCACGGTTATTCTAGTATCCGTGGCGATTTGATCCTCTGACTAGGGAGAAAAATTTTCCTGTTGAATACTTAGATCCTGGCTTTTTCGAGACTTTGACAGCCAATCAGTACAAAGTTTTCTATTTCACACTCACATTCAACACATCATTAGCCAACCGTCCGGCAGTCCCATAACTAAACTTGTTCCTCATCCGGAAGCACTCCTCCAAAGTGGGTCCCCCGCGGAAGTACACCGACAGATGGTAGGCGTCGTCGGTGCCGAACAGTTTGTGGACTTGCGAGAAGTGACGCCAGTCGTTGAGCTCCGCCTCCACTTTACACAGAAAACTCGCTTCCATGTGGACGACATGGGCGAGCGAATCGGCCGGAGCCACACGGATCACAAGCTCTTTTCCGTCGGGCGACAGACCCAGAAAGGTTCCACCGATGCGGTCGTCGTAGCCAATGCGCTCGAAGATCTGGAAGGTTCTGCGAGGTTCCGGGGGGCATTTGAATCTTTGAAATCACCTGGACATGTCCACCGATCACGTGTCCCTCCTGATAACACGGAATCCCATTGATCACTTGATAATCTACGTGGCGATCCTCAAACGACTCCTTATCCGGAGTCGCCTGAGGCAGCGCCGGGCCGATGATCTCCTCGGTTTCATGATCATCCATAGCTTCCATTTCTACAGAAAACGACGTGCTGATGAGAGGAATGAAGTGATAGTGATAAGAGGGGAATGTGACACTTTAGATTACACGTGGAAGGTTTTCAGAACGGTCTGGAAGTAGGAATAGGAGAGTTCACGTTTTCAATGTAATAATTTTTGCGTTTTTCAGGAAAAGTCAATCGAACAACTTCTAAAACTCGGTGACGACATTGCCGATCGAATGCGCGGAAACTCGGGATCCAGCCAAAATCGAGAGTTCTGGCAGATTCTCGACCGTCAAATCAAGACCCGCGTGGCCCGAAAACGAATCGCCGAGTATCACACGAAGATGCTACGAGTGAAGTTGGCACGGATCAGAGAACAGGCGAAGGATGAAGAAGAGGTGAAAGAGGAGAAGGTGAAGAGTGAGGAGGAGATGGAGACGGAGGAAGACGAGGAAGAGGATGAGAAGTTGTCGAAGAAGGTTCGGAGGAAGGTCGATGTGGCAGTGTTGGATGATCCAGAGTTGGACGAGCAGGAGAGGGAGAGGAAGTGGAGGTGAGGGTTCATTCAAACCGCCAGAGGGTTGAGTCGTGGGCGCGGACTAGAAGTGTCGGATTCTAGGCCGCCGAAAACACGAAATTCAGTAGTTCACCTTTTTTGCCTGTTTTTTGCTCATTTTTCACCATTTTTCTCAAACTTTTTTGTAAAACCTTTAGAGAATAGTCTTTCCAAAACGTTTCTACAAAAAAGTTTGAGAAAAAATGTCAAAAATGAGCAAAATGAAGGCGAAAACGGTGAGCGACTGAAACTTTTGTTTTTCGTGGCCTAGAATTCGACACTCCTAGTCCGCGGCCACGACTGAAACCTGGAACCTAGCAATAGCCAATTTGACTAAAAACCAAATCTTCTTTCAGAGCCCTAACCGACGATCAACTGCACGAAGTGACCCTGGACATCTACCGTGTCAACTGCTACTCCCCGCCATACAACAGTTTCGACGACACCATGCCCGGAATAGAAATACTCGACGCGCAGTCCGACATGGAGTTTCTAATGGACCTCCGCGCCAAGAACCGTGCCTCCCGGCCGGCTCCAAGTGCTCCGGGAGGAGCATCTCGCGCTCCAATGGCCAACATCGATCCGAAACTGATGAAAATCGCCATGCAAGGCATGGAAAAGGACGAAGGAACGTTTGCCGTCGAAGAACAACTCGAGACACAAAAACATTTGTGGTCCGATAAGTACCGGCCACGCAAACCGACGTATATGAACCGGGTGCAGACAGGATTCGAGTGGAACAAGTACAATCAGACACATTATGATCAGGACAACCCGCCACCGAAAATTGTGCAGGCTTACAAGTTTAATGTGAGTTTTTTGAAGACGATTTTGAAATTTTCAAAGCATTTTCAATCAAAAACATTAGAAACTCATACTACAAACGTCAAAAAAGTTGGCTGATGAAATCGGATAGAACGGAGGATTTGAAATCGATTGATAGTAATTTTTTCCAGAATTATCCAGTTTTTCATAGCAAATTATTCATTTTTGTAATTTTTCTGCCAAAAACAAAAAACTCAAAAATTTTCTTTGAAAATTTGGATGATTCTAGTGAAATTGACTATCAATCGGTCACAAATTTCCTGTTCTATCCGATTTTATCAAAAAAAACCCAAAAAATCAAATCAGAACCGAGAAAACAACGTAAAACCGATTTCGTGGCAAGACCCGCCGACTGCCAACTTTTTTCGCGTGTATAGCTGTTAAATCGATCATTTCTAGAGTCCCAATCGTATTTTCTATCCGTTTTATCAACAAGATTTTTTAAAAATCAGTCCAAAAATGAGAGAATAGCAAAAACCCGATTGATTGTTTTTGAGTTCCAAATCTTCTTCCCTAGTAGATTTAACAGTACAAAAAACACTTGAAAAAGATATAATCAAATCAACAAAATCCTTGCAGATCTTCTACCCGGACCTTCTTGACCACACAAAGACCCCCTCGTTCACCGTAACCCCGTGCGACGATCGTGACTTTGCCGTGATCCGCTTCAAAGCCGGACCGCCCTACGAGGATATCGCGTTCAAAGTCGTCAACCGGGAATGGGAAACTCTTCACAAAAACGGCTACAAGTGTCAGTTTCAAAACGGCGTCTTCCAGTTGTGGTTCACATTCAAAAAATATCGTTATCGTCGTTGAGCTGCGGAGATTTTTATTTATTTACCTATTATTGGTTTTGAATAAACCCGTTATTTTTTCTTGTTCTTCTAGATTTTCTGAACTTTTCAAACCCTATATCAGTGTAGAAATTGCTTCTGATCTTATATTTTTGACCTTTTTTCGAACAATTTTCAACTTTTTTTCAACGTTTTGAAGCGCAATTTTCAGATGATACGGAGGTTGGTGTCCCGCCTCCTTCTGGGACTCTTTCAAATCAACGACTACGGTTTTCTGGTCGTCGCCTCGATTCTGATGGTCCTCGAAGCGATTCTTTCGACGGTCGTCATTCAGAAAGTTCCTTGTGAGTTTTTTTTGTAACAACAAAAAAGGAGAGACTTATTCACCAACTCTATGCTTTTTTACGAACGTTTATACTGTTTCACGGTGTGTAAAAGTGTACGCGCTACGTGTCTCCTCGTTCTCGCCATAAAAAAGAACTGCAAATACTTTTAAATGCAAGTGCGCTCCACCGAACGCCGATCTACCGTAGTCGTGTAGTCCTCTCGGAAGATTTCGAGAATTATTTCCGGAAAAAGTGAGAATTTTGCTAGTTTTCAGCGGTTTTCGCTGAAAATTCGGCAAAAATGAGAAGATCGTTCATTAGAGCATCGGAAAACAGTAAGAGCCGGTCAATTTGCATGGTATTTCTTGCGATAAAGCACTTTTACAAAAAACCCGACGTTTCGCTCAATTCTCTGATGATTCTTTTTTTTAGCAATCAAGTAGTATGAAATTTACTGTTTGCTACTGTTTTCTACCTTTTCAAGTTCATTATCGAGCGGGAAACAATTGTTTTGCAAGTATTAAACTCAGAAAATTTCCAGGTTACGGTAGCACTCGCATGCGCGTGTGTCCCACCGCGGCAGCTCGCGTACACTTTTACACACCGTCTGGTTTCCAGACACCGAAATCGACTGGAGTACGTACATGCAACAAGTCGAGTGCTACATCAA
This sequence comes from Caenorhabditis panamensis, assembly GCA_900883565.2. Lineage (NCBI taxonomy): Eukaryota > Metazoa > Nematoda > Chromadorea > Rhabditida > Rhabditidae > Caenorhabditis > Caenorhabditis panamensis. The sequence continues at coordinate 165,004 of LR538064.1, read as the reverse complement.
AGGAACCATGAACTACACGAAAATCGGAGGCGACACTGGCCCGATCGTGTACCCGGCCGGTCACATCTGGATCTATCGTGTCCTGTACGCGTTGACAGACTCGGGAAAGAGTATCCGGACGGCTCAACACGTTTTCCAGCTTCTCTACCTCACCAACGTCTTTTTCGTGTTCAGAATCTTCTATAAAAGTCGAGTCGTGAGTTTTCTCCCGTTTGAACATCAGAATAAGAATATCACGTTACTATTCAGATCCCTCCATTCGTCCTCTTCCTGGTTACTGTCACCGGCTACCGTATCCACTCGATCTTCATGTTGCGCCTTTTCAACGATCCCGTCGCAATGCTCTTGTTCTACGTTGCCTTGGATCAGTTTCTGGAAGACAAGTGGACGGTGGGATGTGTTTTTTATAGGTAATAAATGAAACGAGAGAAAAAAGCATTTGAAACTTACTATGGTCTGAATTCGTATGTTTTTCATGCCATTTTTCAGTTTCGCAGTTTCCATCAAAATGAACGTTCTCCTGTTTGCTCCCGCCCTCTTCTTCACCCTTCTCCTCAACAATGGACCCCTACACACTCTCGGATACATTGCTCTTTGTGGGTACGTTATTTTGACGCGTTATTCATAAAAATGAAAAAATCCATGTATCAAATAAGTTTTCAGAGCCATTCAACTCTATGTCGGAGGTCCCTTTCTGTTCTACGACTGGAAATCGTATGTGGTCCGTTCCTTCGATTTGGGAAGAGTCTTCATGTTCAAATGGACTGTTAACTGGAGGTTTTTGCCCGAAGATGTATGGTTTTCATTTGTTTTCATAGATTTTATATCATTTTTTCAGTTATTCCTCGACAAACGCTTCCACATTGCACTCCTTGTGGGACACTTGACGGTTCTCGCGCTTTTCGCCTTGTTTATGTGGTTTAGGTGAGTTTTTTTTTTTAATTTTTTGAATTGGAAAAATGCTGCAAGTGCGCTCCACCGAACTCGAAAAATTTCTCGACTGAAATTCGGAAAGTTAACGAATTTTGCTAGTATCCAGTGGTTTTTGCTGAAAATTATGACAAAATTTGATGAAAAATGAACAGAGAAAACCTCAAAGCATGGGATAGAATTGGAAAAATCAAAACTTCCAGGTTATTTATTGCGAAAAAGCCATAACAAGGCAATTCGCTCAATTCTTCCGTGTTTCGCTAGTTAAAATGATAGAATACCGCGGAAAACACTATTTTCTTCTGTTTTCTGCCTTTTCAGCACGAAATTGAGCGAAAGCGACAGACTTTCCAGAATTTTCACAATTTGAGAGATTTTTCGGGTTACGGTAACACTCGCATGAGCGTGTGTCGACGCCGCGGCGTTTCACGTAGACTTTTACAGAAAAGTTAGAAAACAAACAGAAATAAGAATGCGAAAACTTGCAGACCTCACAACGGCTTGCGCCCTTCCGTCCACCAAATGCTGTTCCGTGGAATCCCGACACTCACCGGCCCCACCGACATCATCTACGCCTTCTTCACCGCCAACCTCATCGGAATCGCCTTCTCGCGTTCCCTCCACTACCAATTCTACTCCTGGTACTTCCACCAACTGCCCTTCTTGCTCTTCTGCTACTCCACACCAGTCACGACGGTCTCCTCGATTCCCTGGAAGTCGTACGTCTGGAAGATCCTGCTCCTTTTGGCCGTCGAACTCTCCTGGAATGTGTACCCGTCGACTTGGTGGTCCTCCGGCCTTCTTCACGCCTGCCACGCCGTTCTTTTCTGGTATCTAGTCGTTTCGAGACCCGAAAAACCCAAAGACTCAATTCACCCGTCCATTCATAGAAGACACAAGAACAAAGCGGAATTGTTCAAAAAGATCACCGAAGAAGAGCCAGAAAGACCCAGAGGACCGACTATGACACAGGAGGAGTTTGAAGAGTTGATGAAGAAGAGAGAGGAAGAAAAACAGAAACGAGAGCAAAACAAAGGGAAAAAGAAGGAGGCGAGCGAGGAAGAACAACCGAATCGGATGGTCCGAACGCTTCCGAACGGAAAGAAGATCCCGGTAATCTACGAAAGCGAAAAAGAGATGAACTCGGCGTTTAGTAGATATTGGAAGGGACAGTTGAAGGATCTACGAAACACTCATCAAGTTTATGTGGGTAATTAATGAATCTTTAGCATGTTGTGTTGTAGTCATGTTTTGAAAGGGCTCAGAAAGGGTCCTGGGGTCCGAAGGGTCTACTACAAACGCCAAAAAAGTTCTGGTTCTGGACCATTTTTGTCGAATTTTCTCTATACAAACGGATAGAACAGCAAATTTGTGACCGATTGATAGTCAATTTCACAAGAATCCATCAGTTTTTCAGCTTGAATTTCTAAATTTTGTGTTTTTGAACTGAAAATTACCAAACTGGATAATTTTCAATGAAAAACTGATGGATTCTTGTGAAATTGACTATCAGTCGGTCACCTGATAGTCAATTTCACAAGAATCCATCAGTTTTTCATTGAAAATTTTCCATTTTTGTAATTTTTAGTTCAAATATACAAAATTTGGAAATTCAAGCTGAAAAACTGATGGATTCTTGTGAAATTGACTATCAATCGGTCACAAATTTCTTTTTCTATGCGATTTCAACGAAAAAATTAAAGAAAATTGGTCCAGAATCGAGAAAACAACGTAAAACCGATTTCGTGGCGAGACCCGCCAACTTTTTTGGCGTTTGTAGTATTTGTGCTGATCAACATCCTTGTTTCAATTTTTGCTAACGGGCTTTTCCAAGACCATTATTTTGTCGCCAATCCTGATAAAAATCTTGCAGATTCTGAAAAAATTGTTTGGAAAAAAATTTTCGCATTTTTTTTTAAATCATAAAAGACTCTACTTAAAAAAAACTTTTTCTAGCTAACCGACAACGGCGATCGAGAAGTGACAGGACTACCTCCAGTTGGAGATAAAAGTAAACTTTCGACGAGTGATAAGATCAAATTGCTGTATGCTGATGCACTTTATGTGAGTTTTTGTGGATTACACTATTTCCAGAGTAATTTCTTTAGATAGAGAGATTTTCGTTAATCATTACCACGTAAGCTCATACTATCTATCCGAAACAGAATCTGAGAAAAAAATTTTTTCGTATGAAATTTTTTTGAAATTTCTAATTTCCCAGTTTCTGTTTAGGATGAATGAAAACTAGTAGACTTTGTGCAAATAGGCACGTATTTTTGAAGAAAGTAGCCCTACTACAAACGCCAAAAAAGTTGGCAGTCGGCGGGTCTCGCCACAAAATCGGTTTTCCGGTGTTTTCTCGATTCTGGTTCAGTTTTTTCAAATTTTCTCAATAAAAACTGATAGAAAATATAACTTAAAACCTGGAAATAGCCAATTTTACCAAATTTAGGTAGATTTTCATTGCGAACTACCCGTTTTTGTATCTTTTCCGCCAAAAACAAAATCTCAAATTTTTCTATGAAAAATATGAAATTTCTGGTCAGATTAACTATTTCTAAGCTTCAAATTTTCTGCTTTATCCATTTTATCTGAAAAAAAAGCAAAAAAGTTGGTCCAAAAACAAGAAAACAGCAAAAAACTGATTTCGTGGCGAGACCCGCCGAGTGCCACTTCGTGTGACCGCAGTAGTACTCGTGATTACGCAGACGCGAAATCACGAGGCGCGCGCCAACACTGAAAGTGCGCAAGTGGAAAACAATTCCCGCCGCGAGGAGACCGTGCAGTAGTAGAGAGGAATTATCAGTGAAAAAGATGATTACAGTAATCTAAACAGTGTTTTTTTTCAGTTGAAAGAGCAAATCCGTCAGGATATCATTGAAGAACACGAAGCAGAGATGGGTCGATGCAACGGAAACGGAAACTGCACTCATCTGAATGGAAATGGAGTCAGCATAAGACGAAGATCTCGATCTCGATCCCCATCGCTCACCATCCAACTTCCACCTCCACCACCATCAATCCCGGCTCCCGGAAGCATCGGAGACGCCGTTAGAAGACGTCCGCCGCCGGTCAAAGTTGAATAAGTCAATGCTGATACGGTTACTGTATTTTGTATTTTTTGTTGAATTTTTTTTTGAACTTTTCTGTACTTTTTTGGGTCTTGGGTCGTAAAGCGAAACTGCTACGGGGTTACTGTAGTTTTGGATAGCTTTCTCTAATCATTCTGGTCTCTATTTGCTTTTGGGTTTGGTTTTAAAGTTTCAATAATCGTGTATGTATTGTTTTTTCTGCTGAAATGTTTGTATGAACAGGTTTTTTTTCTTCTTTTTTTACGTCTAGATAATTTTTTTGTATTTTTTCGGTTGGAATATTCCTTGAATTTATTTCTCTGATTTTTTCCTTTTTCCAAAATTTTTCTACATCCACAATTCAAATTCACAATTCCAGACCAGATGATCCTCCGACGAGTCCCTTTTCGTCGATTATTCTCCAGTTCCAGCCACGTCGACCCGACAACCAGTTCGACAGCTCCAGCACAAAGTTTGGTACGTTCTTCGGGTCTCGAAGCGAAAATTGCGAACCTCGTCTAATTTCAGGTATTCGACCGTGAAACGAAACGAAAACAACGCGACTGGGCGGTCCTTCAGCCAGATTACAAGGCTGCGCAGTATCTGAAAGAGGAGATTGGCTGGAGAGTCGCTGATAAGGTGCGTCTTTTTGATTCTTTGCTTGATTCTTGGCTAAATTTTTCCAATTTTGATAATAAAAATAGATAGAAATTTTTGTAAAATGTTCTACCAAAAACACGGAATCTGAAAATTTACTTTAAAAATCTCCATAATTCTGGTCAACTTGAGAAATTCTAAGTTCCAAATCCTCTTTTCTTCCCGGTTTTCCTTTAAAAATTGAAAAAAAAACAGTTCAAATTCCAGAAAACACCGAATCACTGATGTGAAAAAGCAACGTTTCAGGTGTTTGACCTGACCAAATTCAATCCATTGGTGCTGGATATTGGGTGTGGATCCGGACACATCACACCGCATCTTATCAAGGAAAATGTGGGAAAGATTATTCAGGTTGGTTTTTTGTTCAAGTTGGCAAAAAAGTTCGTGGGTCTCGCCACTAAATCAGTTTTTCGCTGTTTTCTCTTTTCCGGTTCCATTTTCTAAAATTTTTTCCATGAAAACGGATAGAAAATAAGATTTGAAACCTAGAAATAGCCAATTTGATCAAATTTCTTTAGATTTTCATTGCGAACTACCTGTTTTTGTAGCTTTTCCGAAAAAAACACAAAATCTTAAAATTTTTTTATCAAAAATTTAATATTTCGGGTCAGATTAACTTTTTCTAGGCTTCAAATCTTCTGCTCTATCCATTTTTATCTGAAAAACTCAAAAAAGTTGGTCCAAAAACAAGAAAACAGCAAAAACCGATTTCGTGGCGAGACCCGCCCCTTCCTGTGACCGCAGTAGTAGAGAGGAATTATCAATGAAAAAGATGATTACAGTAATCTAAACAGTGTTTTTATTCCCCATCAAATTTCAATTCCCTATTTATTTCCAGGTAGATCTCAGTGGCGGAATGACGCAATCCTCGTCCGGATGCGATGATTCAGAAGTCATCGTGGAACGCCGATGTGTTGATGAAGAGACTCTCGAAGGATTCCATCCCGATCAATTCGACCTGTTGCTCACTTCAATGTCGGCTCACTGGATCAACCAACTCCCTCAATGGATGAGACGATGTCACGAGATTCTGAAGCCCGATTGTCCGTTCATAGGATCCATGTTGGCCGAGGACACGCTCTATGAATTGAGATGCTCTCTGCAGTTAGCAGAGGTGTGTTTCTTTTTCCCATTTCATGTCCAATTTTTCAAACTTTTCGAATAAGAACGGATAGAAAAAAGGATATAGAGCCCGGAAACATAGCGAATTACCCATTTTTTAAGTTTCCACACTGAAAAATACAAAAGCGAATATATCATTTTTTGAAAAATTGAGTCAATTTGGTAAAATTGACTATTTCTAAGCTCTAATAAGTCTTTTCTATCTGTTTTTATCAAGAAAAGTTCAAGAAAATCAGCTCAAAACCGAGAAAACATCGAAAAACTGATTTCGTGGCGAGACCTAACACACAAAATCCGTGCTGCGCCTTCAAAGGATTACTGTAGAAATTTTCAATTTTTCTCGAGTTTTTGCATTTTCATCGTTAGAACTCGGTTTTTTCGCGATTCTCAAAGGAAATCATGTAAAAATGAGAAGAAAATATGTTTTTTAATAGTAACGAACAAAAAACCTACTTTTTTGGGGTTTGTGTCACAGAAAAACTCGATTTCCAGCTCGAACGTCTCGGCGGAGTCTCCTCGCACATCTCGCCATTCGTCCGATCCCAAGACATCGGAGGCCTTCTCTCTGCCGCCGGATTCGACATGATCACCCTGGATTCTGACGAGATTGAAGTGGGCTATCCGAACATGTTCTCTTTGATGTATGACCTACAACTGATGGCTGAATCACATTGTACGTATCGGAGGAATCGGACCATTCGCAGGGATGTGTTGTTGGCGGCTGAGGCTATTTATCACGTGAGTTATTTAGTATAGAATTTTTTTTCTTCAAATTTTTCAAATTCCAGTCAATGTACTCGAAAGACGGCAAATACCCGGCCACATTCAAAATCGTGTCATTCATCGGCTGGAAACCCGGTCCGAACATGCCGAAACCGGCGAAACGTGGCTCCCAATCGGTATCGCTCAAAGACATTGGAAAAATTGTCGAGGACCCGGAAATGATGAGGAAGATGAGTGAACAAGCTGGAAAGGATGATAAGAAGTGATGAGAATTAATAAAAATTGTTTAGATTTTTTTCGAATTTTAATTTTTAGACTCCACAAATAGCGATTTCCATGTTTTTTTTCCCAGACTTTCAATTTTTAATTAAAATTCTCGTTATTCTTGTTGTATTCGCTTCGTTTCATGAGAAATCCAGAATCGCATTCATGTGTAAACCGGAAACCGTGTCGTCATTTCCGTTTACGCCTTCTGAAGTCACAGGTACACATTCAAAACACGAAGGAACCCGTGTGACCAAGTTTTTTGAGATGTTAATTGAGAAAAATGGAATAACAATAAGGATCTGACGTAGAAAGGAATGGCGGGAAAAAAGGAGGGGCTTACTACAAACGCCAAAAAAGTTGGCAGTCGGCGGGTCTCGCCACGAAATCGGGTTTTTGCTGTTTTCTCATCAGCGAATCCCTGTTCTTCATATTTTTTCTCTTCATCTGACCCACTTCCTGCTCGACCCGAACCAACTACTGTAGCTCTCCTTCTTTGCCCCAAACGAATCACTCCCTCGAGACGAAATGATGTGATGTGGCGGCCAGGATAAGTGGGAAAGTGTAGGCGAGAAAAGGCGAGAAAATAAAACGTCCAATTCGCAAAAAATTGTCGAAAATAAGGTCCCCCGAGGGACCATTTCGGCGGGGCCGACCTGGACCGCCCCGTCGTTTTCCCTCCTCCAATATGGGTCTTGTTTTGGGGTTTTTGTGTTTTTTAAAAACCCCGTCAATTTCTAGTAATTTCTAGTTGTTCTCTAACAGTTTTCTCTAACAAGGAAACATTAAGAGGTGTCCGAATAAGAAAATTCTGAAAAAAATCATGGTGATAGAGCATGGTAAGAAAAAATTCTCACAAATTTATAGCTTCCACTTTTGCGTTTTGGCCTAGATAAAATTCAAAAACTTGTATTTTCACTGTTAATTTTACCAAAAGGTCACGTTTTCTTTATTTTGGCTTGAAAATTTAGCACTACGTGAACAGTTTTTGAATTTTATCTAGGCCAAAACGCAAAAGTGGAAGCTATAAATTTGTGAGAATTTTTTTCTTACCATGCTCTATCACCATGATTTTTTTCAGAATTTTCTTATTCGGACAGGGCTTGTGGTTCCCTTGTAAAAAATGACGTTGTCCAGTTTGAAATCGACAGGTTTACGGACTTTGAACTTTTTCCAATGCTGCGGTCGCGGGAAGTCGGTTTTTGGGTGTTTTTTTGATTCTGGTCCAATTTTCTTAAACTTTTTATATAAAAACGGATAGAAAATCGGATTTGGAACCTAGAAATAGCCAATTTTACCACATTTAGTTAGATTTGCATTGCAAACTACCCGTTTTTGTAACTTTTCCGAAAAAACAGACGAAAACACAAAATCTTAAATTTTTCTATGAAAAATGTGCAATTTCGGGTCAGATTAACTACTTCTAAGCTTCAAATTTTCTGCTCTATTCATTTTTATCTGAAAAAACTCAAAAAAGTTGGTCCAGAAACGGAAAAAACAGCAAAAAACTGATTTCGTGGGGAGACCCACCGAGTGCCACTTCCCGTGACCGCAGTAGTATTGTTTTCAAAGAGCATAACTCTGCTCAAAGTGTTCTAAACAAGCTGAAACTATGACTAATAATTGTCAAAACTATTATAAAACCGTTCTTTAAATTTCAGCAGTTTTCAAAAACTTCGACGACCCCCCTCCAAGTTCACCCCGAAAGTAGGCGGAGCTTAGGAGGAGTACAGTAGAATGTGCACTTGGTTTCTTCTGATCCTGAGAATACCTTTTGCTCGTCTAGTATGACGTATTTTCAAAGTTTTTTGCAGCAACAAACAAAACACGAACGTCACATTGTTCTCGTCGAGACAATGAGATGTTTTCGTGATATTTCGGTATTTCTAGGTGTCATTTGTTTGAAATCACGTCATACGAGACAAATAAGGATTGTAACATGCTCAGAATGTACAGATTTGGATACAGTACCTTCCTTTTGCATTGACGTGTTTCTCGTGATGTTGCTGTTTTTTTCAGCTCTTTTTCTTCTATTCAGATCTATTTTTGCTCCTCTATTCAGTACCCACGCCCTTTTTTCCGTACACACATCATAAACCTCCTAAACTCTTCATAACACCTCCTCCCTTTCCTGACGTCAACAATACGAGAATCTCGACTTTTGCGTGGTCAAATCTTGGAAAATAAGACGGATCAGAACAAGAAGAAAGAGTTTTTTTGCATATCAGTATCGCTGATTAATGGCAGTTCATTCTGGATAATGCAGAGACGTTTGATGCTAGTTTGGCTTGGTTTCTGGTAGATCTGTCGGTCTGTAACAAAAGGGTATATTTGTAGGCTTTCAAATGTGTTTTTGAGGTTTTTTTTTAATTTTTAGGGAATTAAAAAATCTCAAGTCATCTCATTGAATCAGAAAATTTCTCTAAAAGCCAATAATTTTAAAATGAACACAATTTGACTTGATATGCTCCATTTGAATTCAATTTTTTTTGATGATACATACTACAAACGCCAAAAAAGATCTCCACGAAATCGGTTTTTCGCTGTTTTCTCGGTTCTGGACCAGTTTCTTGAACTTTTTTTTGACAAAATCGGATAGAACAGAAAATTTGTGACCGATTGATAGTCAATTTTACAAGAATCCATCAGTTTTTCATTGAAAATTATCCAATTTGGTAATTTTCAGTTCAAAAACACTAAATGTGGAAATTCAAACTGAAAAACTGATGGATTCTTGTGAAATTGACTATCAATCGGTCACAAATTTCTTGTTCTATCCGATTTTTTTTTAAAGTTCAAGAAAGTTGGTCCAAAAACGAGAAAACAGCAAAAAACCGATTTCGTGGCGAAGCCCGCCGACTGCCAACTTTTTTGGCGTATGTAGTAGTTTAGGTTTCGAAAAACTAGATTCACACGTTTTCGAAGCTCCTGACACAACATTCTGATAAAAAACGTTGTCTAGAAATCGGATCCAAACCCCCTGATGAGGAGCCCTTCCAAACAAGATTAGGAGATCGAGATCAGCTACAGAAACCCTGAACATCACTTATCACTCCAAGAATTGATAAACATAACGTCTATCCGATGCGGAGTAAAATTGGCAAATGTTCTTCTACTTATCCGTAAAGTAGAAAAGTAGCTGACCCTCATCCGATTAGCACTGTTTTCTTCAGCTGACTTTCGATGCTCTTTTTGAAGGTGTTTGGTGTTATTTGAAGGCTTTGAAAAATTGCAAATTGAATGTTTTTATGAAAAATCAAATCAGTATAAAAGCAGAAGCTATCGTAATCCAAAAAATGCCCGTCCTTGATCGTTATTCAACACTCATCCATACCTAATTCTTCAGATCGTTATCCCGTAAAACACTCGAAAATTTTCTTTCTTTCTCTATTTATGGCGTATTCATACTTTTCTCTTCGCTTCATAACCCCTATCAGAAAAGAAACAACGTTTTTGACTTTTTCAACTTCCTGGTCCCATTTCCAACTTCCGGAACTCTTAGAGTCAAGAGTTCACACTCTCCAGACACTTTTTCTCTAAAAAAAATTCGCATTCTTTAGTCTGACCCCTTTTGCTCCGCTTTTCTTATTCCCTTTTTGTAAAATGAATGGCATTTAAATTTCCCTGGGGACCGTTTCGTTTCAGCTGCATGCCACGTCACCTGGTCCTGCTCATTTTGGTCCTCGCCCTCTCGATCCAAATCCAAGGAGCTCTTAGGGTTGAACTGGGCGATTATGATGTGAAAAGTTGGAAGGGTGTGTTGAAAAGGAGTACTCCGGAATGGGTATGGCACGAGTTCGAGGATGTTAGAGTGAAAAGTGCAAAGGAGCATGGATATCAGGTAGGGTTGTTGGCGGGTCTCGCCACGAAATCGGTTTCTTGCTGTTTTCTCGTTTTTGGTCCAATTTTCTCGAGTTTTTCTGATGAAAACGGATAGAAAAAGGAATTTGAAACCTAGTTATAGTTCATTCGACCGAAATTATTGAGTTTTTCATTGCGTCTCACTCATTTTTGTACCCTTCCGGCCAAAAACACGAAATCTGAAAATGTTGGCTGAAAAACTGAAAAGTTTTGATTGAACTGACTATCAACCGGTTTCAAATTACTCATTCTATCCGAATTCATTTTAAAAATTTGAAAAAATCGCTTCAAAATCGAGAAAACAGCGAATAACTGATTTCGTGGCGAGACCCACTGACCGCAGCAATAGCTCGAGGCGTTTAAGAGATATCAAAGAGATATCAACTGATAGAATGCTTGTCACATTATGATAAACGGTTTGTTAGTTGACAACTTTTTGATTAATCTACTCCCCGCAAAACTACAGTAACCCAAACTTCCAGTTGCCAAAAGAAGGACACTCTCGGATTGAAATCGGTGAAACCGGGAAGAAAACAGTCACAGCAAACACTCCAGTAGACGCTTTATACGCTATAAATGTAAACTTTAACTTTAAAACACAAAAAATCACATCATTTAGGCGTATCTCCGTTCCGAATGTCTTTCTCAAGTCTCCTGGTCCAACAGTTCATTTTCAGATGGTTGTAGAAAGAAGATCAATGAAGTTATTGACTTTGAATCCAAACAGTAAGCTTCTTTTGTTGTTAAAAACTCAAAATCAACACAAACAAAACTATCAGAATCCGTTACTTTGGCAATATGTGCACGTTCTCCTACTCTTTCACCTGGTGGCAATGGTCTGATTGGGAGAGGTTTATTGATTGGATCGCTTTGAACGGCTTCAACACTGTTTTGATGCCTTTGGGACAAGAAGCAGTGTGGAAGGAGGTGTTCATGGGATTGGGCGTCGAGAGGGAGGAACTCGATCGTTATTTCACGTCACAAGCATATTTGGCTTGGTGAGTAGGGGTACGCTAGTTTTTCTAGTTTAGGGGCCTTTTTGGTTTACGAAATTGGGTAAATCGCAATGAAAAAAAATTAAGTCCAATTGGCTTTATGTTTTATGGCATTTTAGGCACCGAATGGGAAACCTAAAAGGCTACGGTGGTGGGTTATCCGATGCTCAAATGATAAATGACTTGAATTTGGCCAAAAAAATTATCGATCGATTGTTGGAACTCGGAATAACTCCAATTTTGCCGACGTTCGCAGGATTTGTACCGGATCGAGTGCAAAGGTTCGCTTACTTCTCACTTCAAAACTGAGAAAATATCTTGCCAAATTTTGGATTTTTAACTCAAATTATAATCGAAAAACAGCAAAAATATTACTGACTAAAGTAAAATGATACTAAATAATTGCAGTCTGTTCCCCCAATCCAAATTCACTCGTCTGCCCTGCTGGAACAACTTCTCCTCCGACGCCTCCTGTCTTCTCTCCGTTTCTCCATTTGACCCATTATTTTCGAAAGTCGCCACGTCATTCCTGAGAATTCAGAAAAAAATGCTTGGGGACGTGACCAACTTGTACAGCGCCGATCCGTTCAATGAGGTGTTGCCCTCGGATTCGACAAAGTTCAATGTGGAGTTTGTGAAGCAAACTGCGCAATCAATTATCTCTGGATGTAGGAAAATTGATAAGAATTGTGTTTGGTAAGCTCAAAAAGTTGTTCTCTAGACAACTTGTTGATATACCTTGTGGTTTTTGAGTTATCAGCTTCGGAAGTTTACACCAAGGCGGCTCGGGAGCTATAGTAAGGCTAGTAGAAATTAGTCTATCTCGGGAACAATCAGGAATATCAAAAAGTTGTCAACTGATAAAACAATCTACGAATTCTGTTCTATAAATTAATTATGTTTTCATACTTTTCAGGGTCCTCCAATCCTGGTCATTCGCCTATGACAAATGGCCTACCTGGGCCATCAAGTCTTTTCTGACAGGTTATCCCATTGACTTTCTTAACTCGCTATCTCTAAATTTCCAGCGATTCCTCATGGTTCTTTAATGGTTTTGGATCTCTATGCAGAAGTTGTTCCAATGTGGCAGAGCACTTCTTCGTTTTACGGTCACTATTTCGTCTGGTGCATGTTGCACAATTTTGGAGGATCCAGAGAGCTCCGGGGCAACTTGCAGAGGGTTGATAAGGTATCTATTTGAAAAAACTATGATAGATATCAAAAAGTTGTCAACTAATGAATTGGAGCTCTTGACATGGGCTGCATTTTTGTAATTAGGCACTTTTTGATATCTTCAATCATTTTCGAGTTATTTATTGATTTGTACTTCATACACTCGCCATCTTGCTACTAGTTCGCATCTTACTCTAACTTCCAACTAGCCGAAAACACGAGAAACCACAACTATTTGGACTTATTTTCTTAATTTTTAATGCTGAAACAATTAATTTGACCAAAAGTATTGAGCTTTTTGATGGAACAAATACTACTGCGGTCACGGGAAGTGGCACTCGGCGGGTCTCGCCACGAAATCAGTTTTTCGGTGTTTTCTCAATTCTGGTCCGATTTTCTTAAATTTTCTTCATAAAAACAGATAGAAAATAGGATTTGGAACCTAGAAATAGTCAATTTGACCAAATTCAGTCAGATTTTCATTGTGAATTACCCGTTTTTGTAACTTTTCCGCCAAAAACACAAAACCTCAAATTTTTCCATGAAAAACTCATCAGCTACAAAAACATAGCCCGTTTTAAGTTCTTCATTTTGTCAATTGTCAACTTTGTAATAACTTCCTTCCCAACCGAGATAATCCAACTTGTTTCAGGGCTACCAACTCTCGCTAATGAAAGCCGGCACAAACATGATCGGAGGCGGTGTTTCCATGGAAGCCATTGACCAGAACTACATTATGTATCAGTTTATGATTGATAGAATGTGGTCCTCCACCCCAATCCCCATGAACTCGTGGCTAACGGCTTACTCGGAATCGCGGTATTCGCTGGATTTCAAGTACTCTCAGAAACTGTGGAACTTGCTCTCTTCCACATTTTATAATCAACCCGAGAAGTGGGGAAACCCAAGATTTTCCGTTTTTTTGTATTACCGGCCAGGATTCGGAAAGAAAATTGAGTATTGGTTTGATGTGGAGGACACTTTTGAGCATCTCAACTCAATTATTCCTTCTTTGGTACCAGTACTAGCAGATAATGCTCTTTTTAGGTGAGTTTTCTAGGTTAAGACAAGAGATATCAAACAGTTTTGATCGGTTATTGAAGATCTTAATTTGAAGAAAAAACCGCCTTTTCCCACCTCGAATACATAATTCCAAATATTTACAGAGAAGACCTAAACGATATTCTCCGTGCCATGACTCAATTCCAAATGGGAAACGAAGCAATTCTTTCTTTAACAGAAGCATATTTGATGGAAGACAAACAACAGATTGCAACGAATTGTGAGAGTTTGATGGAGATGTTCGGCAAGTTGGAGGACTATGCGAATCGGGATGTGAAAGAATGGATTGGTAAGGGATGTATCTTGAGAAGTAGGGTCTCGCCACGAACTCAGTTTTTTGCTGTTTTCTGGTTTTCGGACCAATTTTTTGAGTTGTTCTGAATAAAAATGGATAGAGCAGAAAATTTGAAGCCTAGAAATAGTTAATTTGACCCGAAATATTACATTTTTCAAAGAAAAATTTGAGATTTAGTGTTTTTGGCGGAAAAGTTACAAAAACGGGTAGTTCAATGAAAATCTAACTAAATTCGGTCAAATTGGCTATTTCTAAGTTTCAAATCCTATTTTCTATCCGTTTTCATTTAAAAAATTAAAAAAATCGGACCAGACACGAGAAAACAGCAAAAAACCATTTTCGTGGCGAGACCCGCCGAGTGTCACTTCGCCTGACCGCAGAAATAACTTTGAGAGGCCATAACTCGATTCACATAGTAGATATCAAAAAGTTATCAGCTGATAAAATGATTACCACTTTGTAATTAACCTAAATGTAACATTACTTTTATTCCAGACTCCTCCAAATCCATTGCGTCGACCTCTGAAGAACGGGAACTTTTCCCGATCACTTCCCGCGACCTCCTGACAATCTGGGGCCCCTCCGGTCAAAACCTTGACTACGCGCATCGAGAATGGAAAGGTCTCATCTCTGGATACTATGCTCGTCGTTGGGAGTACTTCTGCGAATGGATTCTCGAACACGACGTCTTCAATCATACGGAATTCCAAAACTCTGTGTTTAGAGATGTTGAGAGACCGTTTTTGATTGCTAACTAGACTTTTTTGGTTTTTCTCCGGCTTTGTGGCTTTGTGTTTATCATGAAGCGTTTGTTAATAAACTCAAAAACATCAATAGAATTTATTTATCGAAACAAACAAATGTGGAAAAAAAAATTAGAAAAAATTGTTTTCCAACTTTTTTGATTTTAAAATTTTTTTAAAAATCAAAAAACTAATAACTAGCAAAAATCCGATTAGTTGTTTTTTCAGCCTTGTCTATACACCCTCTCCAATAACTACCACTCGTATCATGACGTTTTCCAGCCGAGCAAGCGTCGCATAGGCTATTTCGACGTTTTTTCTAGAGCTCTGCATTTTTTTATTATAATTATAAAAATTATTATCAAAAACAAAGTTTTTGTGTTTAGTTTAAAAATAGCTCAGCCCACGCAATTTTTTGAAATTTTAACAAAGCACTGAGAATCTTGTAGTACGATGTCAATCTGCGTTTGAGTTCTGGCAGTTGGGCTCTCTGAAAAAAAAGCGGAGACTATTTTTCAACTTAAAAAAAAAGCAACGAAAATAAAAATAGAAACTCTCTACCTCTTTTTCCATTAAATACGAGTAACTGATCAGTTTTCCTTTCAGTTTCTTGATTTCCTGATCACTAAACAGCTTTCTGGCTTCAGTTTCACATTGTGAGACGGACATTTTTTTTAAACGGTTTCAAATGGTTTGAATGGTACGCACAAAAAAAGGAAATAAATGTTAAAACAATATTTGAAACACTACAAAGACTTTATTATTCAAAAAAAGTCAATTGGATAAAATATTGAGTAAAAAAGATCGTTCAATTGACAGCGCTCAATTGGGTATTGACATTGGGTATTGGTCTTTTACATTTTTTTATCAAGTTTCGTGAAAAGTTGTCAACTACAAAAATATAGTCCAAATTAAGATCTACATTTTATTAGTTGACAACTTTTTGTTATCTTTCAAGATACGCGAGATATTTAGTGACTTGTTTTCTTAATTTTCATTTTAAGACAAACTATTTGTAATTACTCAACAATGACCACTAGGCGAATGCACAGGAGCCGAAAGTATT
>LR538064.1:65761-147239 GCA_900883565.2 Caenorhabditis panamensis | reverse complement strand
CGATCGAAAATACTTTCGGCTCCTGTGCATTCCGTTGTTGACGAGTTAGGAATAACGTGTCTTAAAATACTCTCCACTTTCCAAAAAAGTCAATACTTTGACCCTTCTGACCTTCTTTCCAGTTTTTTTTTTGTTACGGTTTCATTTTTCAAAGTTTATTTGATAAATTCCATTCCAGTTTTGCTCCAAGAACCATGTTCGCCATCCCTTCAATGCCCCACAAAGTGAACCTCTTGTCATCCAGAGAAGTCAAAGATCTCAAGGGAAAATTAGAGTGTTTGGAGGTTATTTGTAAGAAAAAGGTAGGTTTTTCAGGTGGGTTCAATCGATTTCTAATTGATTTTTATATTTTCCAGCGCTCTGAACTCCCGGAACTCGAAATTCACCTCAGGACCCTTTATAACAACATCACTGCAATTCTAGCAGTGAAGAATTTGATTCGAAGATCTGTAAGTTGTTTGTTTTTTCATTTTCAATAATTTCAAACAGTTGATCAATCATTTATCGTTCAGAAAACACGTGCAGCAGTTGAAAAGTCATTTAGACGGATTGCGAAACTGGAACATGTTGTGATCCTGGTAGTTGTCAATGGTTATGAAGTCAAAGAAGCTGTCGAGCAGGCCAGGAGTTTATAACAGTTTTGATACGTTTTTTCGATAAATAAAATACAATGAATTGTTAATTTTTCAAATTAGCCAACAAGAAAAACTACAACTGCAGTCACGGGAAGTGGCACTCGGCGGGTCACGAAATCAGTTTTTCGCCGTTTCCTTGTTTCTAGTCCGATTTTCTCAATTTTTCTTTATAAAAACGGATAGAAAATAGGATTTGCGACATGGCAATAGCCAATTTGCCCAAATTTATCCAGATTCTCATTGCGAACTGCCCGTTTTTGTGACTTTTCAAGCAAAATTTCGAAAAAAGTGTCACGCTCAATTCTTCCGTGTTTTGCTGGTTAAAGTGATAGAATACTGCGGAAAACACTGTTTTCTTCTGTTCTCTGCCTTTTTAGCACGATATTGAGCGAAACGCGACAGATTTTCAAGGATTTTCACAACATGAGAGAGTTTTCGGGTTACGGTAACACTCGCATAAGCGTGTGTCGCCGCCGCGGCATTTCACGTTACTTTTTTTTCCGAAAGTCAGCGGACATGCCGTGTTTTCCAGGTTTTTCAGCGCCTGCCAATCTTTCATACGATATCAAACATGTGCCTTTTTTTCATTTTCCCCAAAATTCCCTGGAGAAATCTTTGAAAGAAAACGATAAAATCACGGGAAAATACGAAACTACAGTATCCCCGACTTTAAAGGCGCATGCGGCACCGAAGTGTTGTTTTTGTGTTGTTTTACGAATTGAAAATTCATTAGGGAAAAAGCATTGAATCAATTCAAAAATAAACAAATCGATGATTACAAATTATAAAACTCGGAGCAACTTGGGTGGAAACTGGGATCACAAAGATCTTTTGGGGGAAAATTTAGAAAAAGTTCAAAAATAATCAATAAATTACTTGTATCCCAACGGAATCGCATCGGTCTTCGGTCGCAACGGCTTCACATAAACATCGATGGGCCGCTCGAATCCCTTGGATTTCGCAGCCGCCACGCCCATCTTCTCGACATTTTCGAATCCCACCGTCTCAATTAGCCACATTTCAAAGTCGTCGGGCTTGAATTCAATTTTCGAGTAGTTTGTTTTGAGGTCTTCGTTCATTTTGGCACGTTTTCGGTAGGTTTCGAACGCTTGTGGTTCTATGATGAGACGGCCGCCTGGAAAAATAATTTTTGGTTAGAAACTGACAAGGGAAGTGTTTGAGGTGACCACGTTGCAATCGGCTGAAATTTGGTACACTGGTAGAAATAGGTCCAAATAGATGGTTCCCGAGTGGATTTTTACGGGATAAGCTTTTTGGGCTTCTTCTACGCAAAAAACTGTAGAGGCGTTTTTGAGAAGCGAAAAAGGTACGTATGGAAAGCTGAGAGCGCGAGGATCTCAAATATGTAATCAAATCCAGCAAATTCCAAAAGCTTATCCCGTAAAAATCCACTCGGGAACCATCTATTTGGACCTATTTCTACCAGTGTACCAAATTTCAGCCGATTGCAACGTGGTCACCTCAAACACTTCCCTTGTGAGCTAAAAATTTGGAATTTGGCAACTGGGGCTTTTCTTTAACTTGGGAAGTCCTCGAGGAGGCGGTTTTAGAAAAATCTTTTAAAAAATACTGAAAAATTGAGCACATTTTTCTCAATTTTTCGGCGTTTTCAAAAGCTGCGAAATACTAATTTGAAGCAAGTTATGACCCATTTTAGTGCTGAAAACGTCATTTTCTGCCCTCAAAATTGGCAGAATTGAAATTTTTTTAAAAATTTTCATGTCAATTTATCAAAATTCATGAATTTAATGCAAAACGACGAATTTTTCAGCACTGAAATAGGTCATAACCTACTTCGAATACGTATTTCGCAGTTTTTGACAACGTTAAAAATATCAGAAAAATGTGATTGATTTTTTAGTATTTTTTTCAGTTTTTTCTATAATAGAACTACCACCTTAAGACGCGTTCTCCGAGAAAATTGAACTTTTTTCAAATAGGCCTGGAACATTTTTTTTTCATGTTTGTGAAAACAGTTCAAACTTACAAAATAGACATATTTAGATGTCAGAATCACAAAAAAACAGTCAGAATTGGACGAAACCGCTTCCCCGATTTTTCATTTTTCAAATTTCAAAATGTCATAACTTGCTTCAAACTCAACTTTGTGCGAGCTGTTTTGTGTTGTGTGTATGTATGACATTTACCTTTGTTTTGAATATATTCTAGTAAATTTAGCTTACCCGAAACACTTTTTTCCAAAAAAATTTTTTTGAAAAAAATTTGTAACTTTTTTTCCGTCACAGACCCCAACGCGATTTTAATTTTATTCGATTCTACGTACCTTCTTACCTATATGTACTATTTTTTCAAACTATGGATAGTGCCGGAAAATTCAGGAGGACATTTTGAACATCTGGAGGTCAAATCACGTCAAATTAGGGGTTTTTGGTGGCTTTTTATCTTGCTAGCGACTGAAGATATCAACAAGTTGTCAACTATGAAGTTGAAGATCTCATTGTGCTCTACAAAATTGCAGTTGACCTTTTTGTTTCATCTCTTCTAGTTTTCGAGATTCACGCCTTGCAATAACACCTGTTTTGCTGTGCAAACGGCGACCGACTCACTCTTTTTCTCTGCGTCAGTGCAAAAGTAGGTGTTATTGCAAGGCGTGAATCTCGAAAACTAGAAGAGATGAAACAAAAAGGTCAACTGCAATTTTGTAGAGCACAATGAGATCTTCAACTTCATAGTTGACAACTTGTTGATATCTTCAGTCGCTAGCAAGATAAAAAGCCACCAAAAACCCCTAATTTGACGTGATTTGACCTCCAGATGTTCAAAATGTCCTCCTGAATTTTCCGGCACTATCCATAGTTTGAAAAAATAGTACATATAGGTAAGAAGGTACGTAGAATCGAATAAAATTAAAATCGCGTTGGGGTCTGTGACGGAAAAAAAGTTACAAATTTTTTTCAAAAAAATTTTTTTGGAAAAAAGTGTTTCGGGTAAGCTAAATTTACTAGAATATATTCAAAACAAAGGTAAATGTCATACATACACACAACACAAAACAGCTCGCACAAAGTTGAGTTTGAAGCAAGTTATGACATTTTGAAATTTGAAAAATGAAAAATCGGGGTAGCGGTTTTGTCCAATTCTGACTGTTTTTTTGTGATTCTGACATCTAAATATGTCTATTTTGTAAGTTTGAACTGTTTTCACAAACATGAAAAAAAACTGTTCCAGGCCAGTTTCAGCCGACTCGGAGAACGCGTCTTAAGGATTCCCCTGGTAAGTCCAAATTTTGAAACAGAATCTTAACTTGGTCAAAAATTGAAGTTTAGAGCTGTAATTTTACTGGGAAATGTTAGAAGACTTGCCCTTCATCTCGGTGAAATTTCAGATGTTTTTTTAATCGAAAAAAGACTCACCTGGATGCAGCTGAGCATACGCTCTCTTCAAGAAGCGTCTCATACCGTCATCTCCCCAATTCAAATGAATCCATTTCGTAATCGACAACGCCAAAATCACGTCGAACTCCGGATGCACCATGTCGAGCATTTCGTCGCTCTCCAGCACGTAGTTCTCTTTTTTGAACCAGATATTGTCCGGGAACTTGGTGGAGAATGAGCGGGGCTGTTCGTGTTGCGAGACGTTGCCGAATTGGATGTTGAACGAGGTGGGGAACTTTCCAGTGACCTCGGTTTGATGATCGCAGTAGTGTCGGATGTTTTTGCGGGCAACTCCGATCAGATGATCATCGATATCAATGCCAAGAATGCGACGAGGAGCAAAGTCTTTGGCAATGGAAAGAGTCAGAAAGCCGACATTGCAGCCGATATCCAAAACACTCTTGTGCTCGAACCATTCCTTCTGGAACACCGACAACCGCTTGTCTGACTCTCCGGGATTCAGGCGAATTCCATAATATCGATCGAAATTTCCATATCGATATTTCCGGTTGAAATAGTCGGTTTTGTTTTTGCGAAACTCTTGAGCGTCCTTTTCTTCTTTGGAGAGCTGAGGACGTGGAGCAGCTTTTTTCGGAGAGCCCGTAGTGGGTTTCTGAAACAAAAATCAGGTTTTATAGAGGTTTTAAATAATTAGATACTAACCTTTATAGGAGACGCTTGCGGCGTTTTTTGCTCTTTTTCCTTTTTCTCGAGCCTCCGTTCCTCCTTCTCCACCTTTCTTCTCTTCAATCTTTCTTGTCGGTCCGATGTCGCATTCAAAAGACCCAGACGCTCCTTTTCCAACTCTGGATTCTCAGATAATTCGATTTCTATGTTGAGTGGATCGGTTTTGGAGCCTCCT
Organism: Caenorhabditis panamensis; assembly: GCA_900883565.2. NCBI lineage: Eukaryota > Metazoa > Nematoda > Chromadorea > Rhabditida > Rhabditidae > Caenorhabditis > Caenorhabditis panamensis. Next base: position 142,326 of record LR538064.1, on the reverse strand, counting down.
GGAGCGAAAGTGTCGCGGAAGAAGCGTTTTCGACCTCGGAATGAGCCACGACGGAATCCTGACATGATTTGGAGCTGAAAAACAAAAAATCAGATGAAAATGAAGTGAAATTGTAAAAAAATTGAGTGGAAACTCCTCAAAAAATGCGAAAATTGAGCGAAAATAGTTACGAAACAAATTCAAAAAATCGAAGGACTAACTTTAACAATAGAGTTTTCTAGTCCGCGGCCACCAACTTTTACGCGGGAGTTCAAATAACAAACGTTTTCTCGACGAATTCTGATTGATTTTTGATGGTTTTTCATGAAACACGGCCTTCGAGAGCGTACGCGCGGCCTAGAATTTGTCGCCCCCGTCGGTTTCCTAGTCCCCCGACAGTTTTGAAAATTAGATTGGCTCTATCTCAATAACTACTTGACCGGATTTCACAAATTTTGGCCCGATTACATAAAAACGCATGGCGAATCGAACTAGACAATGTTTTTCATTCCAAAACCTTTATATCACAGTAAACCAGAAGTGACTTTTTTCACCAAAAGTTAGAAAATTCCAAATATCTCGGCCCCTGACAAAGTTATGGGCAAACGGCCAACTGCATTATTTTTCCCGATGTTTGTTTCATATTTGAGAAGAGTTTTATCAAAATCGTTCGAGTAGATTTTGAGAAATTCGAGAAAAACTGAAACCGTCAATTCAAAAAATTCAAAATAACGGGAGCCCTGACAAAGTTACAGGGTAGCCACCTATCCTATAATGTTCGCCATATGTTTTTACATCTATGGGCAAAAAATTATGAAAATCGTTCGAGCAGAAATGAAAATATAGTCAAAAAACCAAATCCCTCTCCAAAAAACCGGCTCAAAATTGGAGAAAGGATTTTCTAGTCCCCGCGTCCGCGGCCGCGGGCCGTGGAAATAAAGCACTTTATTTATCAAATTTTTGAACAGAAAATTAATTTTATTAGTTTTCAAAGCTCGAACTCGTATCTGTTCCCAGAATCGGGCAATATTGATCATCGGCCGGGTCCGAGTACTTGTTCTCGATCACTAGACACGCAGTTTTTCGATGTTTTGAATGTCGGAAACCCCATAAAAAGTAGGAAATTATGCCTGGAATGGAAGATATATAATGTAGTTAGCAATCGCCTACCTATAACAGAGCATGCTGCTAAATGAAATAGAGTTTTCATTGGAGCACTGCCGAAAAATGCAGAGATGAGGAGGAACAGAGCGAAAAGAGAGGCAGTTGGGAATAAAGTGACTTTGGATTCTTTTCTGGAATTGGCAGTTCGATGGAAAACAATTTCTAGCAGAACTTACTTATACAAATAATCATTGGTCTGCAGTCGATTAATGTTCACTACAAAAATCAACAAAACCACCACAAATCCACAGCTCAACACCCAACATCCCGGCTGATTCTCTCCGAAATTCCTCAAATACGTGGCAAATAGGGCAGTGAAAATGCAGAAGAGGGTGAGAAGACGACGAGAACGATGGTAATTGGAGAAGTTGACATCTGGAGATGGGGGACGGGGAGCCGAAGAGGAGAAGGTGGAGAAGAAGGGCAGTTCGGGCTCCTCGTTGGCGAATAGGTGCACTTCGCGAGAGTTGAAGTCTAGACAATTATTATTATTTGGTTGGCAGATACTACTGCGGTCACGCGAAGTGGCACTCGGCGGGTCTCGTGACCGCAGTGTTAACTTGCACTTTTTGATTCTAAATCCTAGATTCTAAAAAAAATAAAAACAATTATTTAGTTCCCATTTTCAAAACACCTCTCGAAACGGAATTTCAACTTGGTCAAAAATTGAAATTGAGAGCTGTAACTTGACTGGAAAATGTTACAAAGTTTGTTCCACATCCGGGTTTAATTTCCAATTTTTTTCTCAATTGTATAGTACGCAAAATCAAAGAAAGAAACACTCACCCTCATCATTATCCACCCCACACTGCTCTGCCACACAATTATGAGCATGATGCTTGGACTTTTTGACCTTCTGATCCATTGAGTGATATTGAGAGACGGATTTCGCAAGAACTGGTTGACGTTCCTCAATCTCCCGCTCTTTTTCTTCCTGCAAAAAAATGGAAAAGGTATTGAAAAAAAGTATTGAAAAAAGGTATTGAAAAAATCAATCACATTTTTCTAATATGTCAAACGTTTTCAAAATCTGCGAAATGTGATTTGAAGCAAGTTATGACCTGTTTTAGTGCCGAAAAAAGTAGTTTTTTTGCATGAAATTCATGATTTTTGATAATTTGACATGAACATTTTTGAACAATGTTCATTTCTGGCAGAAAAAAACGACGTTTTCAGCCCTAAAATGGGTCATAACTTGCTTCAAATTAAATAGTATCTCGCAGCTTTTGAAAACGCCGAAAAATTGAGAAAAATGTGCTCGATTTTTCAGTATTTTTTAAAAACTTTTCTAGAACCGCCTCCTCGAGGACTTCCCTAGTAAAACAGAAACTCAAAAAACTCACCCTATCCAATCTCCTCTGTAATCTCTCCGTCTCCATTTTCGTTGCCTTCATGTACAAAAACGCAGTTGTATCAAACGAAGAATGTGTGACCATTGACTCCTCGTCACTCTTCTCAGATATTCTCCGCCTTCTTACGTCTTCCGACTCTGATTCATCAATCGATACTCCATCATCTATATGTACTCGAGTTCGTCGTTTTCCGATGGCTTTGTAACTGCTCGTCTCTTCGGGGATTCCGATTTGTTCTGGGTGGTAGTGTTGGAAGTAGACTAACAGGATCTGCAAGTGGAAAAAAATTGTGAATTTGTATTGGTGTCCTACTTACCGTAATCACCATTTTTACGGGAGCCATAAAAATCACAAAATTCATCAACACGGATTTTTGAATCATTGAGCAAAAAGAGACAAGAATAGTGCATAGAAGAACTGCGAAGTAGGGGCTTTTTGTGGAAGTGTCTCGGGCATACGGTAGTAGACGGTCTGGAAATCGATTATAAATTGATCTGAAAATCTGTAAATTTTTAAGATCCCTCTTTTTTGGAACACAGCCAAATTTTTCCTGAATTCTAGGTTTTTTTATGAATTTTAAGTTTATCGATAATTGAAGTAGAGAGCTGTAACCTGACTGGGTGATGTTGGAAAGTTTGCCCGAAATCTGGGGAAAATTTCAGATTTTTTTCTCAATTCTGGAGTAAGATACAGTAAACCAAGATCTCACCATGACATAACGCTGCAATAACTCTTGTAGCTGGCAGAAATGAAGCTAGGACTCCTCCAGAAAGAGCACAAACGGAGCACACTGAGAGCATGTACCTGAAATGTAGAAAATTTCGATGTATAAAACATTTTTCCAAGCCGAAAAGCCAATGGGAAACTAGAAAAAACCAAGTTTTCATTGTTAGTTGGAGAGGAGAAAATAAGAAAAAAACTAAAAATCTAAAACCCAAAAAAACCAAAAAATTTGAGTAGAAGCAGTGAGGCATTACACGAACCGCATTCTCACGAAACCCTGCTCGTAGTAGGATCTGAATGCGTCTGAATTGATGGGTGACGTGGCGGACGTGGATTCTGATGGGATCATCGGGAACCGACGGACCCAGTACTTTGGTGATGATGATCTGTGAGAGATACAGAAAAAGGAGGTGCGGAATTTCAGAGAAAAAAACATGCAGAAAATGAGGGGATTTGTGGAAATGTAAAAATATATGTACTTACTAGGGGAGTCCTTGAGGTGGTATTGTCAAACCGCCAGAGGGTTCAGTCGTGGCCGCGGACTAGGAGTGTCGGATTCTAGCCCACCGAAAACAAGAAATTCAGTAGTTCACCATTTTTGCCTGTTTTTTGCTCATTTTTCACCAATTTCTTCAAACTTTTTTGTGAAAACATTTAAAGAATTGTCTTTTCGAATGTTTCTACAAAAAAGTTTGAGAAAAATAGTCAAAAATAAGCAAAATGAAAGCGAAAATGGTGAACGACTGAAACTTTTGTTTTTCGTGGCCTAGAATCCGACACTCCTAGTCCGCGGCCACGACTGAAACATCTGGCAAATGAACAATAGCTCTAGAAAGATCTGAAAAAAATACAAAAAAATCAATCACATTTTTCTGATTCTTTTAACGTTCTCAAAAACTGCGAAATAGTGATTTGAAGCAAGTTATGACCTATTTTAGTGCTGGAAAAAGTAGTTTTTTTTGCGTTAAGTTCATGATTTTTGATAACTTGACATGAACATTTTTGAAAAATGTTCATTTCTAGCGATTTTGAGAGCAAAAAACGACGTTTTCAGCACTAAAACAGGTCATAACTTGCTTCAAATTAGTATTTCGCAGATTTTGAAAACACCGAAAAATTGAGAAAAATGCTCGATTTTTCAGTATTTTTTTCAGATTTTCCTAAACCGCCTCTTCGAGGAATTCCCTAGTTAATTTCAAAAGTTTTTTAGTTGAAATTGTAATTTCGTGCATAAAAAAAAACGATAATTTCACTCAATTTTACTCACTTGGCAGCTGGAATATTGATCACTGAAAACACCTCCGGTATCAGTATTCCTTCGGATAACGCAGTGACATTGGTGGATAAACTAGGAAATGAGAGTAGATGAAGTTATTTGGAAAGAAACTTTACCTAAAAGTAATTGACAGCACAAAGAAAATGGTAGTGAGGGTTAGAACCAAAAATGAGAGAATGCTTCCGATTCGTTTTCGGGGATTTTTTGTTTCCTCAAGGAGACAAGAAGTGCTTTCGATGCCTGTGTAGCATGCACAAAGAGCACAAATTGCGTAGAGGACCTGGAAAAATGGAATTTGTTATTACTGCGGTCACGCGAAGTGGCAGGGTCTCGCCACGAAATCGGTTTTTCGCTGTTTTCTCGTTTTTGGACCAACCAACTTTCTTGCGTTTTTCTTGATAAAAATGGATAGAGCAGAAGATTTGAACCCGAGAAATAATTAATTTGACCCGAAATATCACATTTTTCCTAGAAAAATTGAGATTTTGTGTGTTTTGTCTGTTTTTTCGAAAAAGTTACGAAAACGGGTAGTTCGCAATGAAAATCTAACTGAATTTGGTCAAATTGACTATTTCTAGGTTTCAAATTCTATTTTCTTTCCGTTTTTATCGAAAAAATTCAAGAAAATCGGACCAGAAACAGGAAAACAGCAAAGAACTGATTTCGTGGCGAGACCGCAGTAGTAAATAACCTTCAAAAAAACTCACCCCTTGATACCCGAAATGAAAGAATTCCGCCTTAATCCAATTATCGGGATCCGAATGAAAAAACGCGACCATGGTACAAGAAGCGGCGATGAGTAGAGTGACAGCGAGAAGGGAAACACAGATGGTTCCGACGACTCGGAGAGAGCAAAGAAGAAGGAAAAGAGTGATAATGGAGGAGATGATGGTGAGGAGGTCCAATTGGGGGGACAGGATGGTGGAGGTGGGAGAGAAGATCGGGAAGGAGAGTGACTTGGCGGGAAGACCACGGAACAACAGGTTCTGGAATATGGTTGGAATATAAATTGCTTTCGCATTCTATCTGATGTTTTTCGATTATGAATCGAGCTGATAGAAAATATCTCTAAATGCTCACTGGCTAAATGGCATCACTCAATTTTCAGTTTTGATCATTAAATCTAAATTCGAAGTGGCACTCGGCGGGTCTCGCCACGAAATCGGTTTTTGCTGTTTTCTCGTTTCTGGGCCAACTTTTTTGAGTTTTTTCAAATAAAAATGGATAGAGCAGAAGATTTGAAGCCTAGAAACAGGTAATCTGCCCCGAAATTTTACAATTTTCATAGAAAAATTTTAGATTTTGCACGGCCTGTAAAAGTGTACGTGAGCTGTCGCGGCGGACACACGCACACGCGAGTGTTACCGTAACCCAAAAACTTTTTTCTGAGTGAAATTCTTGAAAATCAGCAGTTTTCCGCTCAAAAAATGATTGAAAGTAGCGGAAGGCACGAAAAAACAGTGTAATTTAGTTGCTAAAATGCTAAAAACATCAGAGAATTGGTTGAACAGTCGGGTTTTCTGAAAACTTGCTAAATCGCAATGAATCCCAAGCAATTTTAGCTGTTTTCATTTCCTTTCGATGCTTTGAGTCATGCTTTTTCCATTTTTAGTCATAATTTTCCATAATTTCCAGCGAAAACCGCTGAAAATCAGCGAAATTCACACTTTTCTTTGAAAGTAATTCTCAAAATTCTCCGAGAGGACTACACGACTACGGTAGCAGCGGTTCGGTGGAGCGCACTTGCTGAATTTTCCAAATTCAAAAATATTTTCGCTGCGAGACCCAGCGGAGAAAATCCCAGTGGAAGCGCGTACACTTTTACAGGACGTGTTTTGTGTGTTTTGTCTGTTTTTTCGGAAAAGTTACAAAAACGGGTAGTTCGCAATGAAAATCTGACTGAATTTCGTCAAATAGGCTATTTCTAGATTCCAAATTCTATTTTCTATTCGTTTTTTTAAAGAAAAATTGAAAAAAATCAAACCATAAACGAGAAAACAGCAAAAAACTGATTTCGTGGCGAGACCCGCCGACTGCCAACTTTTTTGGCGTTTGTAGTAAACAGAGACGAGAATATGCTTCCACTTACAAAATGATCGGCCCACGCTTTACAAAACAGTCCAGCCTGTCCGATATAGTCAATCAAACTGATCCAGGCCACCAGATACGCTGGCAGTTCCCCCAGCACTGAATACGCAAAGTGGTACTGTACACAGTTCTTTGGCATTGTGCAGGAGAGTTCTGAGAGATGGGCAGCTGGAAAAACGGGTTTTCATATGGAAAAATAAACGTTTGAAGTTTCGATACAGTAACCTCGAAAAACACTAAAAATCTTACCCGAAAAAAAGACAATCAGGAATGCAAAAATCAAAGCGAGTACTGTACTCGGACCAGCAATTTGAGTCAGAGAATACGGTAGAATGATGAAAAGCATCATCGAGATGCTTTTTATTCCGGCTAGAGCAACAACTAATGGGATGCCGAGACGACGTGCCCATTCGGAGTGCCGCAGGAATTGCTCGTCGACCCGTCGAGTTCGGAACATCTTTTGGAGCAGGGACATTCCTGAAAGAGGGGAAATTGTTACAGCGGTCAGGAGAAGTGGCACACGGCGGGTCTCGCCACGAAATTGGTTTTTCAGCGTTTTCTCGTTTCTGATTCATATTTGTAACTTTCCCGTCAAAAACAGACAAAAACACAAAATCTTAAATTTTTCTATCAAAAATTGAATATTTTGAGTCAAATTAACTATTTCTGGGCTTCAAATTTTCTGCTCTATTCATTTTCATCTGAAAAACCTCAAAAACGTTGGTCCAAGAACGAGAAAACAGCAAAAAACTGATTTCGTGGCGAGACCCGCCGAGTGCCACTTCCCGTGACCTCAGTAATAGTTGGATGGGAAAACAAGATAAATTGAAGAAGAATTAAAGTTTTTGAAGGGCATTGCGTGTCACAATTTGCTGTAAGTTTTGGCTCCTGGGAAGAAAATTTCTTTTTTACAAACGCCAAAAAAGTTGGCAGTCGGCGGGTCTCGCCACGAAATCGGTTTTAAGTTGTTTTCTCGATTCTGGACCAATTTTCTCAATTTTTTCTGATGAAATTGGATAGAACAAGCAATTTAAAATCGAATGATAGTTAATTTGACTAGAATCATCTAAATGTTCATAGAAAATTTTCGAGTTTTGTGTCTTTGTCAGAAAAAATACAAAAATGAATAATTTGCTATGAAAACTGGATACTTCTGGAAAATTATTATCATTCGATTTCAAATCCCCCGTTCTATTCGTTTTTATCAGAAAAAATCAAAAAAACTCAGAACAGAATCGAGAAAACACCGAAAAACCCATTTCGTGGCGAGACCCACCGACTGCCAACTTTTTTGACGTTTGTAGTGAATTGAACTGAAAATTTGGAATTTGGTCACTAGATAGATCGGAAAGTGGCTCTATTTCACCGAAAAGCCAAGAAGAAAAGCAAGCCTATTTTCCTCGCCAATTCACCGGGATAATCCGCCATTCCAAATGCCGAAAATATCCAATAAACCCTTCCTTGAACCGCCTATATAAAACACCGCAAAAAGCCAATTTTCCACATAAAATGAGCAATGGAATCGAGGGAAAATAGAGAAGAAAACGCTAAAAAATCGGATTGTTTTTTGTCAGTCTCAAAAAATGCTAGAAAACAGGAGAATGAATGAGAGGTCGAAATCCAGTTATCCTTATGTCAAGCTGAAGTTTTGGAGTATTCAAGCAAGAAATTTGAACAACTCCCGGGGGAACACCGTGTCAAAAGTGACATACAAGAGAGAGGGAGATTTTTGGAACTTTTCGAGAGAATTTAGAAGTGTATGAATAGTCATCTGAATCCAGGGAATCTAGAAGAAAGAGAAACTAGCGGTTTCCAGTAGCAACGTGAGTGTCACTTTCCCATCGGGAATTGACAAATGATCATGTGGAGTTGTGAAAGGAAACGAGTATGAGAGGGGATTTCTGACTGGAGTCTTGTAGCTTCTAGGGCTCTTTGTATTAGGTTGGAAAAAAATTGTGTGTTCTTGATTTTCTGTACTACAAACGCCAAAAAAGTTGGCAGTTGGCGGGTCTTGCCACGAAATCGGTTTTTCGGCGTTTTCTCAATTTTGGACAGATTTTCTTAATTTTTTAAATTAAAATTCGATAGAACAAATAATTTGGAACCTATTGGTAGTCAATTTCACAAGAATCATTCAGTTTTTCAGCTTCAATTTTCAGATTTTGTGTTTTTTCACTAAAAATCCCAAAAAATGGGTATTTGACAATAAAAAACGGAATTATTCTAGTGAAATTAACTATTTCTCGGTTTCAAATTCCCTGTTCTATCCGATTTCATCAAAAAAAAATCGAAAAATCGGTCCAAAATTGAGAAAACGCCGGAAAACAGATTTCGTGGCGAGACCCGCCAACTTTTTTTCGGTGTTTGTAATACGTTTCGAATTTAAATTTGATGGTCAAAACTGAAAGTTGAGTGATGCAATTTAGCCAGTGAACGTGTAAAAAAATATATTTAGTCGAGTTTACAATCGAGAGCCTCAAAAATCTAAAGTTTTCTCAAAAAAATACGTAAAGTAACTCTTGAAAAAGCGGGAAAACTTGAGTGGGGTATGGAGAAGAAGCTGTAAATTAAATCAGGTCTCAGGGTTCCTTCTTTTGGAAAAGGGGGACACTTTTCGGAAAGATTTTTCTCAAAAAAAAAGAAAAAACTTTTTTTTTAAAGAAAGAAAATTTGCATATTCTCGCACTTTTCACGCAGGAAAGTGGGGGTGAGAAAGGGGACTTTTTTGAGCTTGAATTCCAAATTCTCGACTAGTTTCACACTTGAAAATGGGTTTAAAGTGGGCGGAGCCTAAACACCTTGGAGCTCTGGGGAAATGTGGCACAATTTTTACTTTTTCAAGTGTTTTTACAAGGCTTCTTAAAATTTATTTGGATTTCTCTTGGGTTTTTCGTTTTTTTCAAGTTGGTTTTAAGAGACGTTATCTGTAACTCCAGGACTTCCCTTGGCACTAGCGCCAAAAGTTTTTCCGATCTGGCTGATTTTTGGCACAAACATGTACCCAGATGAGGTCTTTCAAAAAATGTTACCAAAAAGTTTGTACCATGTACCTACCAGATTTGAGATCAACGAAACAACTTTTCGGGTCAAAAAATGTGAAAAATTCAAGGTTCGAGATTTTGTTTGGAGACTTTGTATATACGTTTTGGGGTACAAAAAGCATGTTTGAAAATATTTTGAGCTTATGAAACCATCTGGAAGTGTGACTTTTGATGACACCTTCTCACATTTTTCAATTTTTCGCAATTTTTTTCTACCCTTGCACGTGGTTTTCTTATTTTTATTAGATTTATCGTTCCTTTGCGCACATTTTGGTATATAGAACACTATCAATTTCGTGGACCATTTTGAGATCCAGATTTTCAAAAAATGACCATTTTGAAAAAAACCGGTCAGATCAAAAAGTAAAAATCTTCATTTTTGGTGGAAAATAAAATTTCAAATTGGAATTCAATAGCTTATTCTTCGCTGATCATTTTTGTAGTTGATCACTTTTTGATTGCTCTTCTGGTTCTCGAGTTATAGCAGTTTTCCCGAGACGTGTCCAAAGTTGGGGCGCGGCGGACGGTCTGTCGGTGGGCGGCAGGGGCAAGTCGGCGCCCAAAAGTGGGGTGTGCAAGAATGGTTATAACTCCGCGGCCAGGCAAGATTTTGACAAACGGTCAACTATAAAGCTGTAGCTCTAGAAATAAGGTTTCTATTAATCTTAGTTTAAAAAATTTTCATCAAACTTGCAGCTGTATACAATCAATAGAACTTTGGCAAGTTTCTAAACGTATAACTTGTTGAGTTTGTGGAAAATAAAACAATAAATAACATTAATGAAAAGCTTATTTCTAGAGCTACAGCTTTGTAGTTGACCGTTTGTCAAAATCTTGCCTGGCCGCGGAGTTATAACCATTCTTGCACACCCCACTTTTGGGCGCCGACTTGCCCCCGCCGCCCACCGACCGACCGGCCGCCGCGCCCCAACTTTGGACGCGTCTCGGGAAAACTGCTATAACTCGAGAACCAGAAGAGCAATCGAAAAGTGATCAACTACAAAAATGATCAGCGAAGAATAAGCTATTGAATTCCAATTTGAAATTTCATTTTCCACCAAAAATGAAGATTTTTACTTTTTGGTCTGGCCGGTTTTTTTCAAAATGGTCATTCTTTGAAAATCTGGATCTCAAAATGGTCCACGATATTGATAGTGTTCTATATACCAAAATGTGCGCAAAGGAACGATAAATCTAATAAAAATAAGAAAACCACGTGCAAGGGTAGAAAAAAATTGCGAAAAATTGAAAAATGTGAGAAGGTGTCATCAAAAGTCACACTTCCAGATGGTTTCATAAGCTCAAAATATTTTCAAACATGCTTTTTGTACCCCAAAACGTATATACAAAGTCTCCAAACAAAATCTCGAACCTTGAATTTTTCACATTTTTTGACCCGAAAAGTTGTTTCGTTGATCCCAAATCTGGTAGGGACATGGTACAAACTTTTTGGTAACATTTTTTGAAAGACCTCATCTGGGTACATGTTTGTGCCAAAAATCAGCCAGATCGGAAAAACTTTTGGCGCTAGTGCCAAGCCTCTTCACAAAAAGTCCAGGAATTACAGATAACGTCTCTTAAAGGAAATTCAGTTTGCGCGTAAGATATGATGCATTGTACGCAAACACTTCAAAAATCGAAAAACCACTGTAATTTTCAGGTTTTTCGAGTGTTTTTTTTTTGAATTCACGAATTTTTCATGAAGAGGAAGAAGTAAAAAAGGAAAAATATTGCGTGTGAAAACGAAAGAAATGAGCGGAAAAAAAAGAACAGAAGAAACCCTATAATCTTTTTTTCAGAAACTGGATAGGATTTTCAGAATGTAATTGGTGTGTAAAGTGTGTAATTTGGCGTTAAATGAAGGTTTTCTAAAAAGGGAAATATGGTAATTATGAGAAAAATGAAGGAAAAATACAAAACACCAAATCTTACGACAAAATGCACAGATTTTTCAATTCCTCCTTATAGTTTTTCTAGGGTGTCTTAGACGGAAGTGGAGGCGTTAGCTATTCTTTTTCGTCAGCCAAAATCGAATCACACACTTTTGTATCCCTTCTTCTCCTCTTTTCTGGATATGTGAGACATGATACTTGATACAATTTTCCGGGAAAGTCAATGAGGATTTTTGATATTTGAGAAAAAAAAAATTTTTTGAATTTTTTTTCCTGAACTTTTCGTCAATTACAGAGCATTATTCTTAGACAAAAAACACCAAATACAGATATATAAATATCGCATAACTCTGTCTAACCACGAGGAAAATACAAATCTGACGGAGAAGACGCTGGCGAAAAGTGCTCGGACAACACAACACACAAATTGGATTGACTTTTTCTTCTTTTCTGTGTCTATTTGGTGGAAAAATGAGGAGGCGGGACACTGATTTCGTTGGATTCTTTATTTTCCATGGGAATTTTAAGTTGCGCAAAAAAACTGTTCATGATTTCAGGCATGCGCCTTTGGGATACTGTATTTAGTTTTGTGGATTTTTCGGGAAATTGTTAGAAAAATGGAATATTTTAGTTACTCTACAAATAAGCAATTTCTTAAGTCAAAATTCCGCTGGCATTTTGCCGAAATAACGATGAATTTCTCGAAAAATCGACGAAACTACAGTATCCCTAACATTAAAGGCGCATGCCTGAAATTGTATGAAAGTTTCGCGAGATCCGGAGCGGCGTTCGCCGTGTTTTTTCTAATCCATATACGCATTTTGAAATGGAAGAATAATAGCCTACTACAAACACCAAAAAAGTTGGCAGTCGGCGGGTCTCGCCACGAAATCGGTTTTTCGGCGTTTTCTCGATTCTGGGCCCAGATTTTTGAGTTTTTTCTAATGAAATCGGATAGAACAAGAAATTTGGAATTAATGATAGTTAATTTGACCAGAATCATTCAGTTTTTCATTGCAAATCATTCATTTTTGTAATTTTTCTGCCAAAAACGCGAAACTCGAAAGTTTTCAATAAAAAACTGAATTATTCTGGCAAAATTAACTGTCATTTGATTCTAAATTCTCTGTTCTATTCGATTTTATCAGAAAAATTTGAAAAATTTAGGCCCAGCATCGAGAAAACGCCGAAAAACCTATTTCGTGGCGAGACCCGCCGAGTGCCACTTCAATGCATCAAACTTTACGACACATTGCAGAAATGCTCTGAAACCCTGAAAAAAACGTTCCAAAACGAATCCTGAAGCTCCAAAACCAAAAAGAACAAGTTTTATCTGGTGGAAAACATCGAAAAGCCCTCAGAAACTTCCAGATTAGACCCCCAGGGACCATCTAATTGTCGTCTTCCGCCGCGCCGTCCTTGTCAGTGTCAATCAAAAATTGAATCAACACAAAAACGGATATTTCCGAATGTCTTTTCTTTATTCTCCTTCCCTTTTTTGTGAAAATAAGGAGAAAACACGAAAAAAAGGAAAAACGCAAAAATTCTATTTTTCCACCCAACTTTCCGCCATCTTTTTTCGAGTCCCTTGTCACACTGAAAAACTGGAAAAACCGACGGAGGAAAAAAACAAGAAATTGAGACGTCGTCTCTTGGGATTCTAGCTAGCTAAAAGAAGCCCTTCTTCTCATTTTTCTCACATTTTTTCAGTTTCTCACCACGGATTTTTGCTTATTTTTGGCGTTTTTTGCTGTGAAGAAAAAAAATCTGGAAAAAATGAACCGACCTTTTCTGATTCTTCTAGTTGTTTCTACGATTCTTGGTGAGTTTTTCACATCAAAAATTAGCTTGAATTTTCAAAAAATGTGCATTCCGGTGTTTGCAGACTTTTCAAGCTACCGTACCCCGAAAGGGCACTCGGTGGGTCTCGCTACGAAATCGGTTTTTTGCTGTTTTCTCGTTTTTGGACCGAATTTTTTGAGTTTTTTCAAATAAAAATGGATAGAACAAAAGATTTGAAGTTAAGAAATAGTTAATTCGACCCGAAACATCAAACTTTTCCTAGAAAAATTTAAGATTTTGTGTTTTCGCCTGTTTTTTTCGGGAAAGTTACAAAAACGGGTAGTTCGCAATGAAAATCTATTTAAATTCAGCTAAAATGGCTATGTCTAGGTTCCAAATTCAATTTTCTATCCGTTTTTATAAAGAAAATTTAAAAAACCGGACCAGAAACGAGAAAACAGCAAAAACCCGATTTCGTGGCAAGACCCGCCGAGTGCCACTTCCCGTGACCGCAGTTATTTTTAGGTTAAATTTTTCCAAAAATCAGCTGTGTTTCAGCCGAAATCCACATCCCACTATTTGGTGGTTCCATTACCATTCGTAACAACTCTGATGGAAGTTTCACTGTTGGAACTGAAAAAGTAAGAAACCTCAGAATCAGTTATATTTTTTTCTAACAGCATGCTTTTCATTTTACAAAAAACCAGAAATTTTGCTTCAGAAAACCCCAAACTACCCGGAAAAACACACAAAATTCACTATTCTCAATGGTACTGTAGTAGATTTCAGTAAGCAGAGTGTTTGCGGACTTTGCATCAAATTTTACGACAACTTGCAGAATTCACGTCAAACTCGACGACAATTGAGCCAGACACTCCACGGAAAAGGCCGTCACAACAGCGCCCAAAATCTGATGTCTTGAATGCACTTTTGTCCATGTTTGGAAGATTTTGATCGAAATTTAACAAAAAATTGGTTTTTTGAAAATTAGGTAGAAACTTCAGAAAATGAAAAAACACTCATAAAATCCTTCATTTACAATAAAAATTATATTAATTCCAAGTACTTATTCCTTTGCGACTTTCCGTTTTTCGACCCGATCCATCAATCGGCTACCAGTCCATTTCCAGATACGATTTCAGGAATTTCTCGTGAATTTCCGTGTAGATCATATCGCAATGGCGGATTTCATAGCGTAGCATCTGAAAATTGCCTTTTTTTTCCTGGTTTTTCCACCAAAATATTGAATTTCTGAGATTGCGCGTGAAGAACAACAAACGCCAAAAAGTTGGCAGTCGGTGGGTTCGCCACGAAATAGGTTTTTTGTTGTTTTCTCGATTCTGGGTAGTATTTTTCAATAATTTTCTGATAAAATCAAATAGAACAAACAATTTTGAACCAATTGATAGTAAATTTTACCAGAATGATCCAGTTTTTCATTGCAAATTATTCATTTTTGTAATTTTTCTGCCAAAAAGACAAAACTCGAAAATTTTCTACGAAGCATGTATTTTTTGGGTCAGATTAACTATTTCTAGGCTTCAAATCTTCTGCTCTATCCATTTTTATCTAAAAAAAACCCGAAAATCGAACCAGAAACAAGAAAACAGCAGATAACCGATTTCGTGGCGAGACCCGCCGAGTGCCACTTTTGCCTACAATGCGCCAAACTTCAAGTGCAAAGTCAAAAACTTCACATATCCGATACTCACATCACGCTCATCGTTCACCTCGTCACGTTTGCCTTTCAACTTGTCGAATTCCGAACAAATTTTGTCGATCAAATCGAATTTGGTGGTGATCAAGTGGATGAGCTCACCCTCGAGCACACAACGATGGCCGATGGGAATTTTGCGTTCCTGAAATGTGAATATCCAAAATTTACAAAAAAACTTGTCAAAAACTTTTATACAATTTGAGATATGCACCTTTAAAGTCTCACGCGAAGCGGGTCTCGCCACGAAATCTGTTTTTTGCTGTTTTCTCGTTTCTGGACTAACTTTTATGAATTTTTCAGATAAAAATGGATAGAGCAGAAAATTTAAAGCCTAAAGACGTTTAATTTGCCTCGAAAAATTAAGTTTTTCATGGAAAATTTTTAGCTTTTGTGTTTTTGTCTGTTTTTTCGGAAAAGTTACAAAAACGGGAAGTTCGTAATGAACATCTGACTGAATTTGGTCAAATTGGCTATTTCTAGATTTCAAATCTTATTTTCTATCCGTTTTTATAGAGAAAAATAGAAAAAATGAAAACGGAAACGATAAAACAGCGAAAAACCGTTTTCGTGGCGAGACCCCAAAACTTACCACATGCTCCTCCCAAATCTCGAGTCCCTGACAAGCTTTATCGAGTAATTCGGTGAGAATCTCGAATCGGTCTTCCTCCAAACTACGATCCTCGCGTGGAAGCGACCAAAGAGTCCGCTCCATCGTTTTGATGCGTCGCTCGAATTCCACGAAACGACGTGCCAGATCAGGAAGGTAGTGACGGGCGATTCCGTCGGGAATCTCCTTCATGTTCTTGTAAACCGTTTTGGCATCCTTGCCCTTCAACTCCTCGTAAAACTGCTCGGTGGCTCCCTCCGCCGGCTTATCAAGTCCCAATTCACGGACAATATCGTGCAACGGAAAGTCCACCGGTTCCGGCATCCCGTCCACTGGTTTCGAACGCTTCGCAATCTCTTCGTCCAACAGCTTTTGCTCATTCGCCGACAATGGAGGGATTATCGAGTATTTCTGTAGAAAATCTGAGGTTCCTTTGAGAACATTTCGACTTTTCGGGCTGTTTGCAACAAGTTACTGTATTGTCAAGCAGCCAGAGGGTTCAGTCGTGGCCGCGGACTAGGAGTGTCGGATTCTAGGCCACCGAAACCAAGAAATTCAGTAGTTCACCATTTTCGCCTGTTTTTTGCTCATTTTTTACCATTCTTCTCAAACTTTTTTGTAAAAACATTTAAAGAATTGTCATTTTGAAACGTTTCTACAAAAAAGTTTGAAAAAAATGGTCAAAAATGAGTAAAATGAAGGCGAAAACAGAGAACGACTGAAACTTTTGTTTTTCGTGGCCTAGAATCCGACACTCCTAGTCCACGGCCACGACTGAAACATCCTGCGAATTGACAATAGTATTTTTCATTGAAAAATGTACGTTTCCTACTGCTTTTCGTTGTTGAAAAGTAGCTATCCCCTTACCCCATCTCTGATTTCCTTATCGATCTTCTTCGCGTTCTCTAGAATCGCATCCCGATTCAAATCGAGCTCCGCCAACCGCTCACGGGTCTCTTCGATGGTGTCCGCCATTCAAACTGACTTTTTCCGCTTCCAGAGTTTTCTAATTCAGAATTCCAACGCATCAGGGCCGTGTCATTAGTGTTATCGTGTTAAAGAGTGTTGGACTGTCACGGAAATCAAAATCTTTTTTTCTTTCTTTTTTTTTCTATTTTTTCTAAATACAAAACTAGCGATTTTCGCACGTCAAATTGGAAGGATAAGGTATGGCAATATTCAAAAATTGATAAAATTACAATTTCTATGCGTTTTTACAGAAATTTCTAGAACAAAAGAGCATTTCAGTTGAAAATTGTAGTTTCTCGCATATTATTCGGTCAAAACCTCATTTCCCTGTCTTTATCATTCCTTTTTCATCGTTTTCTTGGCGCGGCGCCAAATTTTCTCGGCGCGGCGCCAACTTTCTCGTCTCTGCGTCTCCACTCTCTCGCCATTGCGTGTGTGCCCCCATTGCGTAGCGCCCTCGCCACGGTACCGCTCGCGCTCATTCATTTCTTCTAATTTCTCTCTCGAGTTTTTTACTTTTTCCTTCTTTTCCAGCGCTTCGCGATTTCGCGTACGTTCCTGTAATAGATTTGTCTGATTTTTCTGCTCAAATCAACACAAATCAACGCAATATTTACTGTTTTTTGTCAGTAAAACTGCGTAAAAATCTGTTCTATGAGCGAGAGAGTGTGTGTTTGACGGAGACGCAGACAGCAATGCAAGTGCGCTCCACCAGACAAACCGCGAGTCTGTTGCTTTTTGAACGAATTTTCACGCGTTTTCTGAATTTTTTCCCCTAAATCTCACTAATTTTCCACGTTTTAGAGCTCAAAAATGGATGAGCCACACCCAGCGCCCTCAAGTACACCAGAAAAGATGGAAATCCCGCACGAAAAACCGCCAGAAGCGGAGAAAAAGTGAGATTCTTTGAAAAGTCAATAAAACCTTTGTTTTTTCTTCCAGAAATCGCCGACGTTCATCAATTGGAGGGGATATTCTCAATGCGTTCATGAACTCGGGAAACGAAGAAACCATGAGTCCCGTGGAGCCAAGAGCGAGTCGGCCGAGACGGGCAGCGTCTGTCCGACCGGCGGTTGTGATCCCTCCGGCGTCAGTTGCTGTGAGAAAGAAACCGGTTAGATTTTCGGTGAGTTTTTGTTTAATTCTGATAAAAATCAGAAGAAAACTTGAAGAATTCAATGAAAATTTTCCAGTTCGATCTTGGAGAGCGCATCGAGACAAAGTCCTGCTTGAAACCCTCCACAGCTCCGATTCTCATCCGAGGAGGTCCCGCCGCGAAGTCTCTGACCCAACAAACCGCTCAGAAAGTGCTCTCCAAGTACCGAAAGAGTCGATCGCTGAGCAAAACGCCGCATATGGAGAGGGAATCAAAGTTGCGATTCGATAAAATTTGCACGATACGAGTGATGACTCCGAGACCTGAATATGTAAGTTTTCTTAGTTTTCTCTACGTGCAAATGTTAATCCATACTTTTTAAAGGACCCGGACAACCTGGAAATGCCCCATTCTGACGATGAAGAGGAGAAGAAGGCGGATCCGAACCGAGAGCGACTCAGTACTGTGACATTGCGCTTGACACCTACTTCTGAGGCTAAAGTGAGTAGAACAACTTCTAAAAGTCAATACATTTTTTATTTTTCCAGCTAGAAGACATGCAAAACAGCGAAGTGGTCCAATTCCGTGCCGAGATGGTGTTCGGAGACACAAAGTACCCACTCAAAGCTTCTGAATCTGTGGAATCCGTGGGATCTTCTGATACGGCTATTCTCATCTCTCCTGATGCTCCAGAAGGTTCAAGACCTGTCTTTGGACCAAATCCAACTCCAGCGTCAGAAATCGTTGTGGAGCAACCGACAAAGAAGTCGCGCCGTAAATCGTTAATTGTTGGAGCCGCGTCGCCACTGAAAATTCCGCAGCTGGGCATTGAGACTCCAAGATTCGACGAGATCATAGAAGATCAGGTACAATTATACGAAAAAGTTCACGACAAAACGAAAATTTCCAGATCTCCGAGCCAAAACGGAAACCCCGTCGTTCATGTCGCCTAAATCCTACTCAAATGGAGGCCCAGCTCATCGTGAAACCAGAACAACTGGAAGAAGACGAAGACGACGTGAAACTACACGAAGAAGAGGTTCACCCGGTCTCAATGTCTCCAGAATCCGAAAAGGAGGAGCCGCAGAAGAAGCGAGAGCTTCAGAATACAGACGACGTTGGATCTTCAGAGCCCCAGCCGAAGAGGATTCGAAGGAAGAGTGCGGGACCGCTGAGACTTCAGAAGCCGTCGGAAGTGGGTCCAGAAGCGGATGATAAGCGGAAGAATCGGAGAAAAACGATTCTTAAGAAGGAAGACGATGTGACGGATTCAGAGGAGAAATCTGAGGATAAGACAAAGAGAATCGCGGACATTTTCTCTGCGAAACCGAAGAAGAGTGAGGGGAGATCGAATAGACGCAGATCCAGTCGATTTGTGAACGTTAGCTGTTCCGACGACTCCGAGAAAGATGTTCCAACGACTTCCGTAGTTCCAGAAGTGATATCAGTAGATATCGAAACTTCAGAAGACGCTCCAGGAGCCCCAGTTCCGTCAGATGTCATCACGAAGTCCCCAAAAGCTCCAGAGCCGTCCACTCCAAAACCATTGGCCTCCATTTTCGTGAAACCATCAAGTTCCGGTCCAAAAAAGGTTGAGATCTTGAAGAAACCCGGAAAATATGTAGAAGCAGAGAAACATCGCATTCTGGAAGATGTAAAGAAGCATGAGGTGAGCATTTTTCGAAAACTAGAAGTTGTTTTCTAAATTTTCCTCGATTTACAGGCCAAACCATCCACATCGAGCAGTCCAGCCCCGAAACTCTTCTCTCTCTTCTCTCCAAAACTCTCGAAACCGACTCCGATAGCTGCAACATCCTCAGATGCTCCAACTCCCACCGTTACCATTGATCTCACTTCCAACTCGCCGTCCTCAACGCCTTCTAGAGCGTTTTGTGCATCAGGAATTCGCCGTGAAGCCACTTGGGGAGAATCTCATCCGGAGACGTATCAATTCTTCCAAAATGTCCCCGAGGACCCATCTATCTTTCCTGAGGACTCTGAATTCGTTTTGATGTTCAAAAGCTCGGAAGACATGAAACCCGACCTTGCCTTGGATCCAGAATTCCACCTCCAGATGAGAAGAGACTCAGAAACCATCCCGACAGTCCTGACGTCTTCATCGCCATCGTCACCGCTTCAGAAGTTTGATCTTCCTGAATGTGACCCAACTACGGTATGGCCGACAACAATGGATCAACTGGTGGAGGGAGCAGAAGAGGAGATGCAATTGCGGAATTGGCTGAGAAGATGGAAGAGGAAAGTGAGGAACGATCAGGAAAGGGAGATGGCGAAAGAGAAAGCCAAGGAAAAGAAGAAGAAGAGAAAGAGGAATGAGGATGATGATGAGGACTACGATGCGGGAGAGGATGGTGTCGAATACGACAACCCTCTGGTGCTGATTGGACCAACAGGAGTGGGAAAGAGTGCGTTGGTGAGTGTTTTAGAAGTTATACGCGCCAATTCATCCATATTTTGCAGATCCGATCTCTCGCCAAACACGAAGACATGCGTCTCCTTATCACCGGACCCGAAGTCCTCCGAACAGGCAAAGAAATGAAGGAGCGCCTCCAAGAAGCCATGAAATCGCATCGAGTCGACCGACAAACCAACTGCCGAATGACATTATTCTACTCGTCCGGTCCCAAGACGTACGAGAAGAGGGATTTCACGCAGACTCTGATCGTTATTGAGAACGTCGACGTGTTCTTCGAGTCGATTGATCGAAACGGGATCGGAGGAATATTGGAGATGGTCAACGAGGCGAGGGTTCCGATTGTGTTCACGTGCGAGAGGGATTGGCCGAGAAAGTGGGGAGCAGTGGAGTTGGAGTCGACACCCATAGAGGTTCGGATGGGAAAGAAGAAGGAGAAAGTGCAAGAGTTTGTTCAGGTGAGATTTTAATCACTTTTAAATGTTCTAACTTCTTTCGATTTCCAGAAACTGATCTACTCGTCTCGTGGCGTGTACATTGACTCTCCGACCATGTCGCGACTCTCCGAATCCGTGGACCACGACCTCCGATCCTTGATCAATCAAGCCAACTTCTACGCCATCTCCCCGACTCGTCCACTTCCACTCACCACTCGATTCGGCGTTTCTGATGGATTCTCTTCGAGTTGGGACACTTTTCGTCGAAATGAGCTGAAGATGGACAGAATGGAGCATCTTGTGGATCAGTATTCGGAAGTTCTGGAGCATCTCCCCACTCAACACCTTCCAAACTTTATTGGAATCGAGAAACTCTGGGATGATGAAGCTCGTGGAGCCGCGGAACGTCAAGGAGAGTACGCAGAGGACGTGCAGACGGCGTTCACGGCACTCAACGGACGGTACTCGAGACGGGAAATCGCCATGGACATGCTTCCGATGCTTGCTCCGATGGATCGCGTCGAGAAGGGAAAGATTCGCAACTCCCGAAGACATCTCCATCGGTTCCTGTGGGACACTGAAGCAACGATGGACGGAGATGCGCTGATCGGAGCTGTCGCAAAGTGGACCAAGGGATTACTGTAGAATAATGACCCTTTATTTTATTTTATTTTAATTTTCGTGTATCAAATGAGCTTTATTATTTATTGCTAGACACATAGGTTTCTACAACTAGCCCCGATTCCCTTTTCTCTGCAATTTTTCTGTCAAATAACCCCCGATAAGCGAGAAATTAGGTGAATAAGACCTTTATTTATTCACTTTCTTCAGTACAAATACGTACAAATAGACTGTCTCAACATCAAAAAGTTGTCGATAAGTTACTAGACGAACTGGAGGAGGAATTTGACGAGTTCACAATGATTCAGATGAATCTAAACAGAGACTGCAAATTCGCTAGCAGTCAACGCTTTCACGTCCTTTGGAGCATCGGAAGCAATGATTGCGTTGGATCCGGATCCCTCTCCAGATGCCTCGACATCTCCAGATGATTCTCCACTTCCTTCTCCAGATGCCTCTACAACTGGCTTCTCTCCAGACGCCTCCGAATCTCCTGATCCTTCCCCAGATGCCTCGATTGGTTTCTCGCCTGACGACTCGCCGGATCCTTCTCCCGATGCTTCAACGACCGCGTCACGACGTGCTCGGAGGTGGTCGAACTCGGCGAAGACCTGGAACGTTTTGGGTTATAACTTGAGAATGAGGAGAGATATCGAGAAAGTGTCAACTGAAAAGTTGTAGCCGTTGTTTTAGGCTATAATTTTGTAGTTGACCTCTTTTTGATACCTATTCTAGTTGAGAAGATATCGGTTGATTTCTAACATCATCTACATATCCGCTGCGCAGTAGGTAATGTTGCTTAGCGTTCGGGACCTATATCTCAAGATTGGTAATAGGTATCAAAAAAGTGTCAACTGAAAAGTTGTAGCCCTAGTTTCAGACTACTTTTTTGTAATTGATAACTTTTGTATCCCTTTTATAGTTCTCGGGGTACAATTGAAAGTGTTTGTCCTCCCGGACAGATCTTCTAAGTTTTTTGAACTCTTTTTTCAAACCTTGATATCTCAAAAACGATAAAAGATACCAGAAAATTGTTAACTACAAAGTTATAGCCCTTATTTGGAGCTAAATGTTTACAGTTGACCACTTTTTGATATCTCTCCCCATTTCCAACTTACCGGGATAGCAATGCAGGCAGCAAGAGCCAAAAGTGTGATAGTCTGCATGGTGTGTGGAGAGGTCTGAAAGTGAACATTTTGTCATTTTTATAACGATAAAGTGACAAAGAAGGAAGCGGAACTAGATAATTCAACTAACTAAGCAACGAGTAACGAGTAACCGCCTTGTTTTCGAGGTCAAAGCCCGTCATAATAAAGACACTCGATGACTAACTGTCATTAAACTAAAAGAGAAAGTATTCAGCTAAGAAAAGAGGGGCGGGGCTTTAGGAACGGGTCTTGAATGTTGCGATGTCGGAGATCTGTTATCGGATCGAATAACGCGGGGGGGGGGGGAACTGTTCTCAGATTTTCGATGAATAAGCTAATTGGCGAGGACATGGGCTTAACCGATTGGATCAGAGAGATACGTAATCGGGCAATTTTTTCTAATTGAAAGGCAGGATCAACAAACATCAGAAAGAAGCAATAGGAACTTGGAATAGTGAAAACAAAAAAAGATTGGTGATAGGAAGTGAGTGTCAACTAGAAAGTTGACAACTACAACAACTACAAGTAAACGACATTTTTCCAGTTGACAACTTTTAAATATCTTTTTTGCGTGGCAATTTGATACTCAGCTGATAAAACAGAACAGCTGATCATTCACACCAAACATGACCCTAAAACGGCGCAACAAACTTTTTCTATTATCAAATCAGGGAACCTTATCAAGGCACCTTATACTATCAGTTTTTTGCTGTTTTCTCGTTTTTGATTAGATTTTCTTGAATTTTCTTTGTAAAAACGGATAGAAAATGAGATTTTAAACCTAGAAACAGCCAATTTGATCAAATCCAATTAGATTTTCATTGTGAACTACCCGTTTTTGTGACTTTTCCGAAAAAACAGACAAAAACACAAAATCTTAAATTTTTCTATGAAAAATGTAATATTTCGGGTCAGATTAACTATTTCTAAATTTGAAATCTTCTGTTCTATCCATTTTTATTTGAAAAAAAAGCAAAAATGTTGGTCCGAAAACGAGAAAACAGCCAAAAACCGATTTCGTGGCGAGACCCGCCGAGTGCCACTTCGCGTGACCGCAGTAATAACTCATGTTAAAAAGATAAGAAACACGAGATAAACAAACAGCTGACTTGACAAACTCTACAGTACTAATGTCTAAACCACTGAGAACCTCTCTATTTTTATACCATCAAAGTGGGCGGGGCCTGGTAGGCTCCGCCCACAAATTTTTGCAGAACACCGACTTTACGATGGGTCAGGAATTGGTGGAATGAAGGAGAATAGGTGATTCAAGCATGATAAAAAGAGGGATTTCGGAGGTTTACGGAGGATAAAAAGTTATATGAGGGGAAAAGAAAACGGGGTCAAAAAGGCATGTGATAAGGAGAAGGGAAAGGAGGCGATGTGTCATGTCATCTCATACTTTCAGAGAGAAAGTGACAGTTTTTTGTTGTTTTGATTGACTGTTTTTTAGACTGTTTCACAGATGATCATCTGTTAGTAATCGTCGGAGGACAAACACTATTCGGACACACCCTGAAAAGAGAAGAAAAACGTCATTTGTTTGATCTTTGGGGGCTTTATCTAACTAGGGAAACAATCTCATGTATTGAAAAATATTCTCCGCTTCCTTCTTTGTCACTTTATCGTTATAAAAATGACAAAATGTTCACTTTCAGACCTCTCCACACACCATGCAGACCATCACACTTTTGGCTCTTGCTGCCTGCATTGCTATCCCGGTAAGTTGGAAATGGGGAGAGATATCAAAAAGTGGTCAACTGTAAACATTTAGCTCTGAATGAGGGCTATAACTTTGTAGTTGACAACTTTCTAGTATCTTTTATCGTTTTTGAGATATCAAGGTTTGAAAAAGAGTTCAAAAAACTTTAAAGACCTGTCCGGGAGGACAAACACTTTCCATTGTACCCCAAGAACTATAAAAGGGATACAAAAGTTATCAACTACAAAACAGTAGTTTAAAACAAGAGCTATAACTTTTCAATTGACACTTTTTTGATATCTATTACCAATCTTGAGATATAGGTCCCGAAAGCTAAGCAACATTACCTACTGCTCAGCGGAAATGTAGATGATTGTTGTTACAAATCAACCGATATCTTCTCAACTAGAATAGGTCTCAAAAAGTGGTCAACCACAAAATTGTTGCCTAAAACAAGGGCTGCAACTTTGTAGTATACAATTTTTTTATACCTATTACCAATCTTGAATTAAACGCTTTGAAGCTCAAGGCCCTCGCAAACTTCAACCACTGTCTAATGAAATATGTTTTTTTTCTTTCATATTACTCTGTTATTTTGAATTTTAACTTTAACTTTTGAAATTATAAAAAAAACATTCGTCTCTACTCAATTGTCAATTTTTCTGTCTTTTTCATCATTTTTCGACTAGTTTTCCTCTCATCATTTTTACGACTTGTCCCCATTGTCACTATGAAAAGAAACATTTGATTTGCTGTTTGAGTTTTCATTGAGTTTTTGGACAATACATCTACAATTTGAAAGTAATAGACCTCCCCGATGACCTCATTCTCGAAAAAACAGTATACGGATTACTGTAGATTATACGGATTACTGTAGGAAAACAGTATACGGATTACTGTAGGAAGGTATGGTGCAAAGTCCGCAAAGTTCACAAACACCATATCCTACGCGCAAGTGCCCTAATTTGTGTGTTTTTTGTGTTCTGCAAATGCTAACACTGTCTTGAACCTGTTTTTTAATCGGCATCTAACTAAAATTAACATCTCAAGTGTTTTCCACTTCCAAAAAGGACACTTTCAGTACTGGGTCTGAAAGTGTTGATTCACGTGTTTATCTCTATGTTTTCCTGTCTTTCTTACCCGAGAACATGAAATTAAACATTTGATCTATTTGTTCTTGTCATTTTTTCATTATTTTAAAAGGTTTCGTCCCAATCCTACGTCTTTGTGTCATTGTGATAGTGATATTCGCGAAAAGCGGACAAAAAAGGAAAGAAGAACAAGGAAACACACTTTACTACAGTTTGTTACAACTTTCGATAGAATGGTACAATGAAAAATAGAGCGAATATTAGTTTTTTTTCTGTGTTTTCGCGTAAGTTATGGTGTGTTCGGTGTTTGCGGACATTGCACCATATCTCACGAAAAACATGGGAAAGTGTGACTGGAACCAAATCAGTTTCACATTAGTTTCAGAAAAATTCGGCAAATGTCGTAAGATTTGGTGTAAAGTCCGCAGACACCGTGTACCCCATATCTCACGCGCAATTGCACAGTGTACATTTTTCACATTTTTAAAGGTTTCGAAAGCTTCTATTCACAATTTTATCGCATTTTAATCTCCAAATTAGCTAATAACCTTGAGAAATCGAACAGATGATCGAAACGAAATGGCAAGGATTTCAATTTCCGAGTGAGAATCCAGTTATACATCGGAAAGATTGCTATCTGGAGCTGCTTTTGGTGGGGAAATGAAAGGTTCTAGATTGATTTTGAGTAGAAATTTCAAATTCTATTTACATGCTTATTTCAACCGGAAATCACAGAAACCCAATGCATAATATAACTGCGGTCACGCGAAATGGCACTCGGCGGGTCTCGCCACGAAATCGGTTTTTTGCTGTTTTCTCGTTTCTGGTCCAATTTTTTCATATTCTCTTTAAAAAAACGGATAGAAAATAGGATTTAAAACCCAGAAATAGCCAATCTGACCAAATTTAGTTAGATTTTCATTGCGAACTACCCGTTTTTGTAACTTTTCCGAAAAAACAGACAAAAACACAAAATCTTAAATTTTTCTATAAAAAATTCAAAATTTCGGGTCAGATTAACTATTTCTAGGCTTTAAGAGTCGGTGTCAGTAAGTGTTCAAAAGGGGGTGTCACAAGCCCCCCGCGAGCTCGCGCGGGCTCAGTTTTGCTTCAAATCATGTGAAATTTTCAACATAGACTAAACAAAACCCAAGGAACACGATTTTAACAATAACTAAGCATGAGAATGTTTCGTTTCCGAGATATTCACTAAAACTTTGAACAGTCATAACTTGGTTCAAAATCAAAATTTTTTGATTTTCTTTTTTTTATTCAAAAGAAAACGTGCTTGGCTTTGTTTTTTGTGTTGACAACTTCTTTTGAAAAAAAATTTTTGACGTTGAAAATTGGGTTTCAAAATTTCAATCCAATTTTTCTCAAAAATTTTCAACGCCTGGACCAGTTTGAATTAGGCTCATTTTGTAGGCCGTTTCAAAATCTATCAGAAAAATAAGCAGGCTTTTCAATTTAGCGACCTAAACACAATGTTAGCTCACTTTGAACGTTTACACTCGTTTTTTCACTTTTTGAAGCTCAAACAGAACTTGGAATGCTTTTCATACATGAAAAGTTGTGCAAAATTTTCTCCTCTACAGTTCATCAGTTGACCGTTTGTTGATAAGTCTTATGGTTCTCGAGATATAAAGCAAAAAGTGAGCGCGAGTCAAAAATTTCTGTCGACCGGCCGACCGCGGCGGCGTCCCGGCCACCAGTCAATGGCTGCCGCGGGGACAATTTTGCCTTTTGTGTAACTGCGGCAGTAATACTGAACGGAAAAATTAATGAAACATATGAATCGATAGATAATATCCTCTAGTTTATTTCATTAGTTGAACCCTTTTTGCTATCGGCTACGGTAATCTCAAAACAATTCAAAATGTGCGCGCCACCCCCAAAAGTTGGGGTCGGCGGCAGTCGGTGGGCGCGCCGCCGACTGACAATGTGACTTCACTTTCTGGTTCATATCTCGAGAACCATAAGAGATATTTGAAAACGGTCAACTAACAAAATGTAAAGAAGAAAATTTTACACAACTTTCTTCTTACACAATTACTAGGAAAAAAATTTTAAACAGTGAAAAAACATGTTGAAAGTTTTTAGCAGTGTGTTTAGGTCGCTAAATTGAAAAGCCTGCTTATTTTTCTGATAGATTTTGAAACGGCCTACAAAATGAGCCTAATTCAAACTGGTCCAGGCGTTGAAAATTTTTGAGAAAAATTAGATTGAAATTTTGAAACCCAATTTTCAACGTCAAAAAATTTTTTTCAAAAGAAGTTGTCAGCACAAAAAACAAAGCCGAGCACATTTTCTTTTAAATAAAAAAAAAGAAAATCAAAAAATTTCAATTTTGAACCAAGTTATGACTGTTCAAAGTTTTAGTGAATATCTCGGAAACGAAACATTCTCATGCTTAGTTATTGTTAAAATCGTGTTCCTTGGGTTTTGTTTAGTCTATGTTGAAAATTTCACATGATTTGAAGCAAAACTGAGCCCGCGCGAGCTCGCGGGGGGCTTGTGACACCCCCTTTTGAACACTTACTGACACCGACTCTTAAGACCCACTTTCTCTAAAACCCAAACTTCCCTTGGCACTAGCGCCGAAAGTTTTTCCGATTTGGCTGATTTTTGGCACAAACATGTACCCAGATGAGGTCTTTCAAAAAATGTTACCAAAAAGTTTGTACCATGTCCCTACCAGATTTGGGATCAACGAAACAACTTTTTGGGTCAAAAAATCTAAAAAATTCAAAGTTTGAGATTTTGTTCTGAAACTTTGTATATATGTTTTAGAGTACAAAAAGCATGTTCTGGAAGTGTGATTTTTGACATCACTGTTTTGGTTTTGTCTTTAAAACTCGGTGACGAAGTGAAGCTGTATACAAATTTTATTTTTTTATTTTATTTGTCATGTCTTTGTGCACATTTTGATAGTAAAACCAACTCCCAACTCTCCGTCCATCTGGAGATATATAGCTTCAAAGGTGACCCACTTTTCGAAAAAAGCGTCACACCAAAAAATAAAAATCTTCATTTTTGGTTAAATTTTATTTTTCAAAATGGAATCTGGTAGCGCATTCTTTGCTGAACAATATTCTGTATGATACTTCCTAATAACTTTTCTGGTTGTTGAGTTACAGCCGTTTTCCCAAGACGTATCCAAAGTCTGCGCGCGGCGGCCGACCGGCCCATGGGCGGCGGGGCAAGTCGGCGCCCAAAAGTGGGGTGTGCAAGATTGATCATAACTCGGCGGCTAGACAATATTTTAACAAACGGTCAACTACGAAGTTGTAGCTCTAGAAATAAGCTATCGGTTGATGTTAATTGCTGTGTAACTTTGTTTTGAATACAACAAGTAACACGTTTACAAACTTGCCAAAGTTCAGTTAATTGTATACATTTGCTTTTTGAGTAACATTATTACAAATTAACATCGATCGATAGCTTGTTTCTAGAGCTACAACTTTGTAGTTGACTGTTTGTTAAAATATTGTCTGGCCGCCGAGTTATTGCTAATCTTGCACACCCCACTTTTGGGCGCCTACTTGCCCCCGCCGCCCACCGACCGGCAGGCCGCCGCGCGCAGACTTTGGATACGTCTCGGGAAAACGGCTGTAACTCAACAACCAGAAGAGCTATTAGGAAGTATCATACAGAATATTGTTCAGCAAAGAATGCGCTACCAGATTCCACTTTGAAAAATAAAATTTAACCAAAAATGAAGATTTTTATTTTTTGGTGTGACGCTTTTTTCGAAAAGTGGGTCACTTTTGAAGCTATATATCTCCAGATGGACGGAGAGTTGGGAGTTGGCTTTACTATCAAAATGTGCACAAAGACATGACAAATACAATAAAAAAATAAAATTTGTATACAGCTTCACTTCGTCACCGAGTTTTAAAGACAAAACCAAAACAGTGATGTCAAAAATCACACTTCCAGATGGTTTCATGAGCTCAAAATATTTTCAAACATGCTTTTTGTACTCTAAAACATATGTACAAAGTTTCAGAACAAAATCTCAAACTTTGAATTTTTTAGATTTTTTGACCCAAAAAGTTGTTTCGTTGATCCCAAATCTGGTAGGGACATGGTACAAACTTTTTGGTAACATTTTTTGAAAGACCTCATCTGGGTACATGTTTGTGCCAAAAATCAGCCAAATCGGAGAAACTTTCGGCGCTAGTGCCAAGCCTCTTCACAAAAAGTTTCGGAATTACAGAAAGTGGGTCTTAAATCTTCTGCTCTATCCGTTTTTATTTGAAAAAAATTTAATAAAAATGGTCCGAAAACGAGAAAACAGCAAAAAACCGATTTGGTGGCGAGACCCGCCGAGTGTCACTTTGCTTGACCGCAGTAATGTAGTACGCAAACACCGAACGCACTGTTTCCTACTGTAATCTGCACTTTTCTTAATAGTAAATTGCACCTTCTGATAGGCAAATCTATCCTAAAACAATGAAAACAGGAAATTCTAGGAAAAAACCAAAAAACCTGGACAATTGGTCAGTGATAAAATGAAACGCGTACCGAGACAAAATACCGCCTTTTATCACTGATAAAAACTGATAAAAACTGACAAAAGGGTGTTGATTAGCGAGTTTTCTTGGCTGGTTCAAACCACAAAGATATCAAGAAAGATATGAGGAGGTTTATCAGTTTTATGAGGGGAGTAGGAGATTTGGCGGGAGAGAGGCTGTTTTGGAAGGGAGATAACTCAAAAAGCACAAGAGTTATTGAAAAGTTGTCAACTTCAAAAATGTAGCCCGTTTTGAGTTATTTATTTTATACTACTTCGGTCACGGGAAGTGGCACTCGGTGGGTCTCGCCACGAAATCAGTTTTTTGCTGTTTTCTCGTTTCTTGTCCGATTTTTTTGATTTTTCTAAATAAAAACGGATAGAAAATAGGATTTAGAACCTAGATTTAGCCAATTTGACAAAATTCAGTTCGATTTTCATTGCGAACTACCAGGTTTTGTAACTTTTCCGCCAAAAACACAACATCTTGAATATTTCTCTGAAAATCTCTGAAATTTCTATCAGATTAACTTTTTCAAGGCTTCAAATTTTTGCTCTATCCATTTTTTTCAAAAAAACTCAAAAAAGTTGGTCCAGAAACGAGAAAACAGCAAAAACCCAATTTCGTGGCAATCGGAAAAGCTCCTCATCCTGGTGGACCGTTACTAATGGGCCAAACTGGGGTTCATGAACAACTAACTAGAAATGTTTTTCAGTATCAACGGTCCAAAATAGCATGGAGGCCGAAAAACAATTCCTGCAAGTTTTGGTTTGAGGTGTTGCAATTGCTTTCCTACTTCAAAACATCAATTCCCCATCAACAAACCCTTTTAATTTCCTCCAGTTTTCTAATATTTGCTCATCAGATCATTGCTTCACCCATGTCTCCTACCTTTTCCTCCGAATCATATCTCCTTGACAAACATCGTAATTTCCCCCTTAAACACTTGTATTTTATTTGTCATCTCATCTACCGCCCTCTAATTTCCCAATATACAAATCGTCATTTGACACCTGGTCAAGTGGTAGATCGGATTCCCACCCAAAAGTTACTATTGTTATACTGTATTTATGCAATTTTACTGCGAGTTGCTGGTAATTCTGACCATTTTTGCGCGTTTCGGAGCTTCTAGTGACGATGAGTATCGATTGTTGAGGGATTTAAGAGATGGGTGAGTATTCTGGAGCAAGAAATAGAATAATCGGCATGGCCTGTACTACAAACGCCAAAAAAGTTGGCGGGTCTCGCCACGAAATCGGTTTTTTGCTGTTTTCTCATTTCTGGACTAACTTTTTTGAGTTTTTTGAAAATGGATAGAGCAGAAGATTTGAAGCCTAGAAACATTTAATTTGACCCAAAAATTGAGTTTTCATGCAAAAATTTCAGATGTTGTGTTTTTGGCGGAAAAGTTACAAAACGGGTAGTTCGCAATGAAAATCTAACTGAATTTGGTAAAATTGGCTATTTCTAGATTTCAAATCCCATTTTCTATCCGTTTTTTTTAATTCAGAAGAATCGGACCAGAAACGAGAAAACAGCGAAAAACTGATTTCGTGGCGAGACCGTCGAGTGCCACTTAGCCTGACCGCTGAAATAATAAGTATTGACAACATTTTTGTACTTTCGGTACAAAAAGAGAAACTTTTCAAAACTTTCGAAGTTTTTTGGAATTACGAATCAGTGAATTGACAAAATGCAAACTGCAAGACGCTTTTCAATGTCTCAGAAACCCTTCTTTCAGCTATGACCCAATGGAACGTCCCGTAAAAGACCACAATCGTGCAGTGAGTGTCAAACTCCGCCTGATCCTCCAACAACTCGTCGATGTTGATGAGAAGAACCAATTGATAACTTTAGTAGTCTGGACGCAGTACACGTGGAACGATTACAAAATGAAATGGTCGCCAGAAGAGTACGGTAACATCACAACTCTTCAAATTCCGTTCGGAACCCTCTGGAAACCAGACATCCTACTTTTCAATAGTGCGAATGAACACTTTGATTCGAGTTTCCCGGTTAATATGGTAGTTTCTAGTGATGGAAGTGTGCTTTTTGCGCCTCCAGGTGAGGTTTCAGTGGTTTTTTTTCTCATTTTGAAAACTTTTTTAGGTATCATGCAAGTCTCCTGCGCACTTACAATGACATGGTTCCCGTATGATGAACAAGTTTGTTATTTGAAGGTAGTAAATTCTAAAAAACTATAGATATTACTGCGGTCACGGGAAGTGGCACTCGGCGGGTCTCGACACGAAATCTGTCCGAAAAAAACAGACAAAAACACAAAATCTGAAATTTTTCTATGAAAAATGTAATATTTCGGGTCAGATCAACTATTTCAAGGCTTAAAATCTTCCGATCTATCCATTTTCATCTGGAAAAACTGGGAAAAAATTGGTCCAAATACGAGAAAACACCAAAAAACCGTCTTCGTGGCGAGACCCACCGTCAACTTTTTTGGTGTTTGTAGTAACTTTTCCATTTCCAGTTTGGTTCATGGACCTACGGCAAGAAACTAGACCTTCAAATCGACGACTCGGACCTCTCAGAACCCCACAAAATCGACCTACAGTACTACGTGCCCAATGGAGAATTCGACCTACTTGCCACCCCAGCAATGCGAAAATCAACTACATTTTTGGATGAAGTATACGTGGAATTGTATTTTCATTTACATCTCAAACGGAGAGTACTCTATTACGGGATGAACTGGATAGTACCCTCAATTTTGATCTCCCTGTCGAATATTTTGGGGTTTACCATGCCACCAGAGTGCGGAGAAAAGATCACTTTGCGTAAGTTGGAAGATATCTCTGAAACTAGACAAGGTATCAAAAAGTTGTCAACTACAAAGTTGTAGCCCTTAAAATTCTCTACCTATTTTCATTTTCATATTTCAGAAATCACCAATCTCCTCTCCGTCATGGTCTTTCTGGGAATGGTTTCTGAAGTGACTCCGCCCACTTCTGAATCCATTCCAGTAATTGCTGCATTTTTTTCATTTTCTATTGTCATCTTGGGATTATCAATTTGTGCATCTTTGATCATTATTAATATCTTTTATCGACACCCAAAATCGCATAAAATGGGTGATTGGGTGAGTTGACAAAAAAATTGAATTGAGCTAAAAATCGGAAACTTGTTTGTGAGGTACAGAAAATCGAAGGAATATCACTTTTTCTTTTTCAGACTCGTTGGATCTTTCTAGAATGGATGCCATGGCTTCTTTTAATGTCCCGCCCAGACCATACCTTCAAGAAACCGCAAAGAATCGATAAATCAGAGGAAAAATCGGATTCCCCGGACGAAGAATCTACTTCAGAAGCTCTCCTTCAAAACCAAAACCCTCGACCTCGACTTCTAGTTAATAGTCAAGTTGTTCTCGATTCTTGTTTACCTTATCTTCAGGAGATTATTTTCTACTTGAAGAAGTTCAAAGTAAGCATAAAAAGCCTGAAAACTAAGTGTTGAGTTGTTTTTCAGTCAAAACTAGACGAAGATGAAGAAGAAGAGGATGAGATCCTCAACTGGCGATTCATGGCAATGGTCATCGATCGATTCTCTTTATTTCTATTCACTGCCCTCATTTTTGGAACCACTTTTATGGTATTTGCAGCGTGTCCCAATTTGTTAAGTGCCGAACCGATTATTGATAGAAATTTGAACTTGACTTTGAAATAAATTGTTTTTTCCAAATATTATACCTTCCTTGATTTTCGAGTTATAATAGATGACCTAGAAACCCACCTCTAATTTGTCACATTTCAAATGTAACGCGCTGAAACCCCAGGTGCCTAATTTGTTATTGTAATGTTAATACATAGATTGTTTGTTTTTTAAATTCACTCATTAGTCTGTTTTCTCTAATGACCCTACTCTTGAGTTCCGATGAAATTAGGGCCCTTGAGGGTAAACTCAGAAGTTTCCTAAGTCTTGTTAGTAAACCAGTAAGTCATTTTTCTTTTCTTTTTTTCTAAAAAACGAAGAGAGATATCAAAAAGTGGTCAACTACAATATTGTAGCCCTTGTCATAATCTTTATTTTGTTAGTTAACAACTTTTTGATATCTTTTACAGTAATCGAGATATACACGGATTGGTCATGTATCATCCCCAAATTAAAAATTGAATCTTGTAGAAATTCTTCGAAAAATCTTCTTTTTTTGAAAAAACTGACATCTTTCCAGAGAGCTCAACTCCCAGACATTCAACTACAAATTACTTTTCTCGGGCAAATCCTCGATGCAGTTTTAGCTTATAGAAACCATATATGGAGTGAGGTTAGTAGTCGCTTTCAATTGTTTTGTAAATATCCAACTTTTTTTTCCAGAAGCTAGAAAACATGATCCACAAATCGCACAGGACAATTGCTCTTCTAGAGAACGTTATTATTCGAGTAGTAATAATGGGAATGGAAACAAATATGGCAAAAGAGGAGACTAGTCGTCTTTTTCCGCAATAAAAATTATTTTGAAAAACTGTAAAAAAGTTGATTCTCATATAAAAAATTCGATACACATTTGTAGTATATTTTTTGCTCTACAACTTTGTCCTTGACACTTTTTCAATATCTTTTCTAGTTTTCACAATAAAATTCGTGGAACATTCCCGAAGTAACCACATTCCTCTGCGTCTCCCGCCTCCACTCACTCTCTTCCCCCTCACCACCCTCCTCGTTTCACACACTCTCTCGCCGCCCAGCTGTCCATTCTCTGTTTCTCTCACCGTCTCCTCACCCACTGCCAACGCCCATTCTCTCCAATGGAATTCGGGAATTCTGGTCATTTTTCTTGATTAAAACTGTCAGTTTTGATGCAATCTTGCATTATTTGTAGTCTCTGATCATTTGTAGTCCAAAAACCTCAATTTGGCGCATGTTTCTCGTTTCTCTGCCTCAAAAAATCGGCTCTTATCGATCGCGTGTTTTTTTTGTTTTCCATCGTTCGCTTCAAGTAAGCTAGTCTGCAAATTGACATAATCACTGCAAAACCGCGAGCAAAACTGCCTTATTTAACAAAGCAAAAAATCATTGAGTTTTTTTTGAGGAAACAAAAATGATTTTAAAAAAAAATTTCATTTTATTTTTTGTAATTTTGCGAATTCCGTTATTTTAACTTTACATTTTTTTGTTCTCTTTCTCAACTCTGTCAAATTCCTATCCGATGCCTGCGCTGTTCAGTTCAACTCGAGTCCCCCGAACCTGCTGACTCTGACTAGTTCTTCTTCTATTCGTTTGGTTTTCCCACTTTTCTCTTTCGCTCATGAGTTTTTTTTCCGTTTTTTCGCTCAAAAGTGTTACACTTTTAAGCGGATTATCGATTTTTCTAGGCGTTCCGCTTAGAAAAATCGGCTGAAACTTTTGCTAGAACTTTCGAAATTTTTTGAATTTCAAAATTTGAAAAACACGTAGTTTTAAAGCTCAAAGTTAAAAAATTAAAGTTCTAAGCTGCTCATACGTGATTGGAGTTTCCGAGGTGGGAAAAACAGGCAAATTTTACAGGCAGGCCTTGGCGAAAAAAAGGGGGTTTTTACAGGCAAAAGGGGAAATTTCGAAAAATACAGTACCCAAAAAATTTTTCTGCCCCTTCGGGGCAGCACTTTTTTACATGCACACCCTTTCCCCCTCAAAACACCCCTTTTCTACAGCCAAGGTCCCAGGATTCCAAAAAAGTATGAAGCTGCTAGTCAACAGTAAATATTGCCTGAAACATAATAAACTTCAAGTTTTGAGATAAAAATCTGTAAAAAGTCAGCTGCTTTTCGATTTTTCAAAAAAATCAAAATGTAAGTGCGCTCCATTGATAATTTCAACTTTTTTTGTGTCCTCCCCTTTTTCCTCGTTCGATTTTTCTCCATTCTTCGCCTTTTTTTCTTCTTATCACTGATAACAATCACAATCACCTTGACACACTTCAGTTCCATCGTTTTAGAACTACTCGGCTTGTTGACTACCAATTGGCAATTCAAAAAAGAGGAAAAATGTTCAACGACGACGATGAGTTCCCGATGGGGGGAGCTATGAGGAATTTTGGGTGAGTATTCAGCTTTTCGCATGAAAAAACATTGTTTTTCCAGTCAAATGCACCAACAAATGATGAACGAGATGAATATGATGACAGGCGGCATGCTGGCGAGTATGGGAATGCCTGGAATGGGAATGGGATTTGGAGGAATGAGAGCACCGCCGATGATGCCATTTGGAGCAATCACGGATGGGACAGGACAGCCGGCGAGCCGAAGACGCCAGGAATTGGAGATGAACCCGTTTGCACCATTTGGAGGACTTTTGGGAGGAATGGTAATGTTTTTTTTTCGCTGTTTTCTCGTTTCTGTTCCGCTTTTTTTCAAATGTTCTCTGTAAAAACTGATAGAAAAAAGGATTTGGAACCTAGAATTAACCAATTTGACGAAATTCAGTTAGATTTTCATCGCGATCTACCCGTGTTTGTAACTTTTCCGCGAAAAACAGACGAAAACACAAAATCTTAAATTTTTCTACGAACAACTCAATATTTCGGGTCAGATTAACTATTTCTAAGCTTCAAATTTTCTGCTCTATCCATTTTTATTTAGCAAAACTCAAAAAAATTGGTCCAAAAACGAGAAAACAGCAAAAAACCGATTTCGTTGCGAGACCCGCCACTTCGCGTGACCGCAGTAATAACAAATCTCACTTTTCCAGGGCCTAGGAATGCCTGGAATGGGAATGATGGCAATGCCACCGACACAAGGAGCCAACATGTACATGAGCAGCAGTGTAATGACTATTGGACCAGATGGAAGACCCAGAGTCGAGCAACAGACTGTCAGAAGGAGTGGAGATATCACGGAGACCAAGAGGTGCGTTTTTTCTAATCAAAAAGTTAGATTTTTGCTATGAATCAAAGCAAATAAAGGTTTCTATAAATGAAAATGTCTAATTGGGTCAACAAAAAAAATTTTCTAGACGCGTCGACAAAAACGGCGAATCCTCCATGACAATCGGCCATTCCATCGGAGATCGTTCCCACTACATTGACAAGAAGCGAGACCGAGAGGGAAATGTTCGAAAACAACAGAGATTTGTAAATCTTGATGAGGGTTAGTTGAAACTTTTGAATTTTTTTTAAATTAAAAACTGAAAAAAAAATTTTTTTTTGAAATTTTTTTTGAAAGTTTGCTTTTTTTGGGGTTTCTCGAAGGTTTTTTTTATCAATGTTTATAACTCTAAATCTAGCCTAGAAGTGAGTGGGTGTGGTTTTTTCATTTTCACTTGTCAGCTGTCTCCCCAATGTTTTTCTTTGTTTTCGCGTTTTTCGAAAAATCAAAAATCTCGTTTTTCCTATCACCACCCACGCCCATTTTCCACTTGTTTTGCACTGATAAGACAGTGGAAATTGAAAATTAGCAAGGGATCTAAGGAAAATTGAAGATTAGAAAGGGATTTAAAGTATGAAACTTTTTTTTTCAATAAATAATAAAAATTGCAGCCACCGCCGAAGATTTCGACCGTGAATTCTCATCCCGACTCCGCACCGGTCAGACTGGAACGTATTCTGGAGCTCCAGGAGCATCGTCGTCCTCGAGAAGACAACGAGAAATTGAGAATGGAGCAGGGAGCGCCGGAGCCAGAAGAGATGTGAGAGCAGGGAGCAGAGCACCGATTGTCACACTTCCAGAGGAGGAGGAACCTAATCAGTGAGTTATTTCAATAGAAAACGGAGCTAACAAAAAATAGAAGACGAAATCAGTTTTTCTGTGTTTTCTCATTTTTCTCAGATTTTTCAGTCAATTTTGAAATGAGATACAAAAAATGAATTGCAGATCCCGTTCGGCGGCATCAAACAGAATCGGTGGACCACTGATCCGTGAGATCAGCGAAGAAGAGGCTGCCGAGCAGCAATCGGTGCCGAAGAGACGTCGTGGACAGTTCTAATCACCCATTATTCTCTTCATTCTTCTCATCTCAAATTGAGATTACACATTTCTCCCAATTCCCCCCATTATTTTGCCCATTTTCAACTCGAGGATTTATGATTTACGCAATTTCCCATTACATTTTCTTCTGTAAATTAAGCCCCGCCCCTTTTTTATTTTAACTCGAATTTTTTCTCCAATTTTTCAATACTACAGTGTAGTCAATTTTGCTTTTTCTCTTGTGATTAGATTATAAATGATGTTGTGAATTATAGAAATTGA
Source organism: Caenorhabditis panamensis (assembly GCA_900883565.2). Lineage (NCBI taxonomy): Eukaryota > Metazoa > Nematoda > Chromadorea > Rhabditida > Rhabditidae > Caenorhabditis > Caenorhabditis panamensis. Next base: position 104,519 of record LR538064.1, on the reverse strand, counting down.
AAAAAATTGTGGAAATTTGGCCACTGAAATGTCGACATTTTTTTGAATTATTTTTTTTCTAATTTTTTTTGTTCAGTTAAATTTTAGCATCTAGATACATCTCAAAAACACAAAAAAACCAGAAAAACAATCTCGTTGTTCCGAATTTTTACGACTAGCCAACGAGAAGAAGCAGATGGGAAAAACAAAAAAAACTGATTCTTCTTGTTGTTCAAGGGTTTTCCTCGCCACGAAATCGGTTTCCCGGTGTTTTCTCAATTTTTTCTGATAAAATCGGATAAAACGGAGGATTTGAAATCGATTGATAGTAATTTTTTCCAGAATTATCTAGTTTTTCATAGCAAATTATTCATTTTTGTAATTTTTCTGCCAAAAACACAAAACTCGGAAATTTTCTATGAAAAATTGGATGATTCTAGTCAAATTAACTATCATTCGATTTTAAATTTTTTGTTCTATCCGATTTTATCAAAAAAATTTTTAAAAAAAGTCCGGAATCTAGAAAACACCGAAAAACCAATTTCGTGGCGAGACCCGCCAACTTTTTTGGCGTTTGTAGTAGAATTAGACCACACTTTCAAATTCGCGCTTCCCCAATCTCTTCATCAGAACCCCATCGAAAATGCCGAAATGCTGCTAAAATTTCACGAGAAACGCACGAAATGGAGGGAAACGAAAGGAGAGGAGAATATCAAATTAGGTTCCCCCTTTTCCTCTCTCGCCTCAGAATTTCGCCTCACTATTTCTCAGCATTCACTGCCTCTTTGTGTGCTCTTTGCTCAATTTGGAAGTTCCTCGGCGATGGCTCTCACCACGAAATCAGTGTTTCCTTGTTTTTGGACCAATTTTCCTCATTTTTTAAAACTGACAAAAACGGATAGAAAAGAGGATTTGAAGCTCAAAAATAGTAAATTTGACCAGAATTGTTATGGTTTTCATTGCAAATTCACAGATTTCGTGTTTTTGACAAATAATTACAAAATGGGTATATTTTCTATCCATTTTTAATAAAAAAACACGAACTAGGGAACCTTTTTTACGCTGAATTTCAGAATTGCTTCAAACTTTTTTCAGGAGTACCTCTCATCTAGCAAAGGTAAGAAAATAAGTTTGAGCTTCGGCAATGCATAGGAAGTGGGTCAAACGGAGCTTCAAAGTCAGGTGTCGAAAATTTTTTTTTGGAAATTCAGGTCAAAAATATTTGTAAAATGTAGCAAATTTTTAGCTTTGTACAGTGCACTATTCAAATTTACTCAAAACGCCTTGCCAAGCTTTTTAGGCCCATCCAAAGTTAGCTTTATCCTATTTTGAAGCTAAGTTGACCCATTTTTTTGTATTGCCAAGCTCAAAATTTTTTTTTCTGACCTTTCCTAGATGTGAGGTACTCATGAAAAAAGTTTGGAGCAATTCTGAAATTCAGTGTATAAAAGGTTCCCTAGTAAGACATCAGTCCAAATACAAAAAATTACCAAGACTCCTTTCGTGGTGAGACCCGAAAAGTTTACGAAGCAACCGGCCGCTCTCTAACAAGGGAAGGCTTTATAGACGCAAACTTGGAAAATTCTGAAAACATATCAGAAAAATCCTAAAAATCGTGAATATGAACCCCAATTTTTTATTTTTTCCGCTCGCCACTCCTGACCGAGATATGAAGCCAAAAGCTTCTGGATCCGTGCAAATTTTTTTGTGAAATATCGGGAAAAATCGGAAAAAAATGTTTGAGACTCCTGAACAAGTTTTTTGTGACCGTATTTGTTCACATTATGAGATCTGGTCAAAAAGAAAAAATTTCATTTTCCGACTTTTTTTTGAAAATTTTTTTGCCATCCAAGACATAGAAAATTTTGAAAAAAAAATTTTTTTTACAAATTTTCAAAATTTGGTGTCGAAGGTTTAGGCAGTGGTTGCAACTTGCAACTCATTTTTTGTCAAAAAAAACTTTTTTCGGACTCTGGCAAAATTTTGAGCATCCAAAAACAAAACAAAAAAAGAAAAACAGTGGAGAGGAACCGAACCCTCACCTATTGATTACCGTCCCGTCCCCTTACCGCCAAGGCCAACTCACCACTGGCGCCATTGGTGAACAAATGCAATGACGTCTGCGGTGCCGGCTGGGAGCGGGCGCCACTGTCAAATAAAGTTTTCCTATGATAAATTTTGAGATCTAGTGCTGAAACTTTGACCCGCCATATCTCGGTCAGGAGTGGCGAGCGGAAGAAATAAAAAATTGGGGTTCATATTCACGAATTATCGGATTTTTCTGTTATTTTTTCAGAATTTTCCAAGTTTGCGTCTACACAACCTTCCCTTGTAAGCCTATCAGACCCCGAGTCAACAGACGGAAATGAGAGACTGAAGAGAACAATGTTTATTCCGTCTTCCACCCCAACACGCCTCGGACAATATGTTTCTGACCCTTTGCCGACCGAAAGAAAGAACAGAAAGTTCGTCTCGGCCGTGTTCTCTGCGTCTCTCGCACCGTTCCACACTCTCTCCGTGTCTCTCGTCGTCCCTCTCATCATCATCAGCACCGGCAGCCCTCGGGGCGAAGCATCAATAGAAACCGGCTATTTTGTGTGTGTAGAGAAAGAGAAAAATAGGAGAAGAAGGAGAAAGGAATTTTCCTCCTTCTTTTTTGTCTTTTTTTGTAACTAAAATTTCTCTGTAAAATTTCTCTGTTTTTTTCCTTTTTTTTCTAGCAGAACATGAAGTATTTTAAGATTTTCTAGGCTTAGAGAGCTTATCTGAAAAGCTTTTCGAAAAAGTTTCTAATTTTTAAAAATTCAAAATAAACTTTTAAAATTTTTGCAAAAATTCCGCAATTTGTCGTAAAGTTCTGGGTTTTCGTGAAGTGGTTTTTTGAATTTTTAAAATTTTTCTTTCACATTTTTGAACTGTTTCTCTGGATTTTTGAAGTAAAAAAGTGATCTCTAATTATAAAACGGCAAAATTTTTCAAAAATTCAAAAAAAAAATTAATTTCTCATCGCCAAACATTTTCGTTTGATCTATTCCTTTTCCCCAGTTTTTTCCCGTTGACTTTCAATTTTCCAGATCGAAATGACGGTTTCAATGGGTGGAGTGGCTATGCCAGCGATGCCACCGAAAATTGATTTCAATGAGGCTATTCAGGTATGAAAACTTTTTTTAATAAATCGCTAAAAAAGTAATTTTTCAAACAAAAAAAAACTTTCAGGATTCTCCACAGTTTCGAGCCGCAGTTTCACAACATTCTGCGTATTTCAATCGACTGGAAAACCGGTTAAATGAGGTAAATATTATTAGTTTTTGAATTGAAATTTCAAAAATTTCAACAAAAAAAAGTTGAAGAAATTTTTTTTTAATTTTTGCTTTTTTTCAGATGCTCCGCCACATCACAGCAATGATCGAGTTTAGTAAAAACTATGTGAACACTTTCTAGTGAGTTTTGTTCCCAACCCTAAAAAATGTTTTAAAAAACCTTCTAAAAATCAAAATGTTCAGCAAACTCACTGTCTCTGTGAACCAACTGTGCGAGGAGAGCTTCTCGGGCAATCCACTGGCCACCACCACCTTCCAGGGACTATCAGAAGCATATGCTCACACAACAAACCTGTTTCGAACGTATTATGATCATTCCAATGTGGTGTTGTACACGAAACTGTCGAATTTCATCAAAAAGTGAGTTTTTCACAGGAAAATCTGTTTTTTCTAGAGTTTCGTATTAAAATCGAGTAAAAAAATGTATTTGGAGCCAAGAAAAAGTCAATTTTACCAGATTTATTTTGATTTTCATAGCGAATCGCCCATTTTTGTAAATTTTCCACCGAAACCACAAAATCTGAAAAATTTGGTCGAATTGACTATTTCTTGGCTCCACATCTTTTCTCTAACCGTTTTTAGCAACAAAACTCAAAATAATCGCACCAGAGCCATTATTTATAAAGTTAAATTAGGTGAAAAACTGAGAAAATGCAACTTCTGAAACGCAATTTCCATATTTCAGTGAGCTCGCCAAAGTCGCCGAATCGCGGGCCCACTTTGACAACATGTCACAATCGATGGATGAGGCACTGGCCAAGAATGCCAGCATATCCAGACAAAAACCAGGCGATGCGGCGGATGGCAGAAATGCACTTACGGCGGTGAGAGAGATAAAACTTTGAAATTTTCACATTTTGTGCAAAAAATCTGAAAAAAAACTACTGAAAAATCAATCGCATTTTTCTGATATTTTTAACGTTTTCAAACTCTGCGAAATACTAATTTGAAGCAAGCTAAATATGACCCATTTTAGAAAACGTCGTTTTTTGCCCTCAAAATCGCCAGAAATGAAACTTTTTCAAAAATTTTCATGTCAAATTATCAAAAATCATGAGTTTAAACGACTTTTTCAGCACTAAAACAGGTCATAACTTGCTTCAAATCACTATTTCGCAGATTTTGAAAACGTTAAAAATATCAGAAAAATGCGATTGAGTTTATAGTATTTTTTTCAAATTTTTCTAGAACCGCCTCCTCGAGGACTTCCCTAGTGAGAGTTTTGCCTTTTCTCATTGATTTCTAGAGCAAATATGTAAAAAGCACAAAAAAACACTCAAAAATCATGGAGAGTTAGAGAAAAATGGAAAAAATAGCAAAGTTTACCCATTTCCCGCTCACTTTTCTTTTCTTCTTACAGGTCGGTGCTTGTTTCGCACATACCACACTGGACTACGTGGCACACATCAATATAGCACATGCACATAAGGATCATATGATTTTGGATGCGGTGAGATTTTTGAAAAATTTAAAAAGTTAAGCGGAAATATGATGAAAAATGGAGTATTCACTCGTTTTCGCAATACTTACCCAGTCATCTCAATTTTAGAGCCTTGACACACACTATTTCTTTCTAGAAACAACTTTTTCATATCGAATTTCACTGTTTTTTTGTAGTTTGTAGTCTCACCACGAAATGGGCTTTTCGCTGTTTTCTCGATTCTGTTCCGAGTTTTTTTTTTATTTTTTCTGATAAAATCGGATAGAACGGAGGATTTGAAATCTATTGATAGTAATTTTTCCAGAATTATCCAGTTTTTCATAGCAAATTATTCATTTTTGTAATTTTTCTGCCAAAAACACAAAACTCGAAAATTGTCTATAAAAAATTGGATGATTCTAGTCAAATTAACTATCATTCGATTTTAAATTTTTTGTTCTGTCCGATTTTATCACAAAGATTTGAAAAAAATCAGTCCAGAATCCAGAAAACACCGAGAAACCAAGCGAGACCCGCCGACTGCCAACTTTTTTGGTGTTTGCAGAAACAAAAAATTTCAAAGTAGGAAATGTGGTTTTGCAGCTGTGGACCCTAGTCCGCGAGTCGTCTGCATTCTTCTCCAAAGGACACGCCACTTTCGACGAATGGACAGCCGCTGACAACGGAGCTGTCGCCGACACGATTGCCACGTTTGCAGCCAAATCGAAGTTGATTGAACGGAAAATGCAAGATGTTCATGGACTCGTGCCAAAGGTTAGTTTTTGAGACGTTTTGGGTCGAAAAAAACAAAAAAAAACGGGTTCTGTGGACTGTGGAATCATTAGAACTTTGTTCTGTTGGCCTTGTGATACTGGATGATTGAAAATTTTAGTGTTCCTAGAAAGTTGGTGTTTCAAAATTGATAGAAAAATCTGATATCTCATCTAGATTTACTAAGGGTGTCCTTGAGGAGGTGGTAGTTCTGGAAAAATCTGAAAAATTTTTAAAAAACTAATCACATTTTACTGATATTTTTAACGTTTTCGAAAACTGCGAAATAGTGATTTGAAGCAAGTTATGACCCGTTTTAGTGCTGAAAACGCAGTTTTTTGCATTGAATTTAAGATTTTCGATAAATTAACATGAAAATTTTTAACAATTTTCAATTCTGGCAATTTTGAGGGTAAAAAACGACGTTTCCAGCACTAAAATAAGTCATAACTTGCTTCAAATCACTATTTCGCAGTTTTTGAAACGCCGAAAAATTGAGAAAAATGTGCTGGATTTTTCAGTATTTTTTTTCAAATTTTTTTAGGCCCGCCTTCTCGAGGACTTCCCTAGCAAGTTAGAATTCCGTTTAAAAAATCGGAGAGGTGTTCTGAAAATGGAAACTAATTGATTTTCTTGATAAAACTCTATTCTTCCGATTCACATCGAAAGTTCTCTCATATATTGGAGTTTCCGAGTTGGGAAAAACAGGCAAATTTTACAGGCAGGCCTTGGCGAAAAAAAGGGGGTTTTTACAGGCAAAAGGGGAAATTTCGAAAAATACAGTACCCAAAAAATTTTTCTGCCCCTTCGGGGCAGCACTTTTTTACATGCACACCCTTTCCCCCTCAAAACACCCCTTTTCTACAGCCAAGGTCCCAGGATTCCAAAAAAGTATGAGTTCTCTTTTCCTGCGTTTTGCAACTTGTTGTGGTTAGACGATGAGCGATGACTCATCCATTTCTTCTCTCTTTCCCCATTCTTTCCTCTGCCGGATGGTCTCTGTGTGTTGTTTTGAAATGCAGTAGAATAGGAAACGGATTCGAATATGGTTTTTGTGTGCTTCTCATGCATCAAAAATAGACATTCTGCGCTTTTCTAGAGGTTTCTAAGCGTCTTTTAAAGATTCAGATGTCAAATTTGATCTGGATCCATTAAAAAGCTTCATTGATCGTTCTGAATCACAAGAAGCGTCAAGAAAAAAAAAATGATAAAAGTGATAAAACGGTCGTTTTATATCAAAACGAACAGAGAGAGAAACGTAGAGAATGGCTTCTTTTCATGTCGTTTTTCTGACCATTTCTCTCTCTCTCTCTGTATTTTCAATCTCTGCGTCTCTTCACTTTTCTGACTCTATAGTTTAGAAGAAGAAGTCATTTTCGGATCATTCATGACTCATTTTTCGACTTCTCTTGGTTTTCTGTAGGCATTTTGACTCAAATTTCTATTTCCACCGTCTCCCCATATTGTTCCTACTGAAAATTCCAGACTTTTCTGCATAAATTACCATAAAAATGGGGACATTTTCACTGTTATCAGTTGGTTGTCACCTTCATTTTTTCTGTGTCATGACCAATTTCTCCAATTCTTTGGGCATTTTTTTGCTGATAAAAATGAGGAATGACTCATCACGATAAGAACACTTTAAATCTAGAAACTGTAGAGGAAAATTGGAAGTTGAGTGTAGTTGCCAACACATCTTCTGTTTATTTGTTTATGTTGTATCACTGTGTCAGAAGTGATAAGACTACGAATTGCACTGATAGTTGAAGTTTAGAAATTGTTGTACTAATTTTCCAATTTCTACTACTACACACGCCAAAAAAGTTGGCAGTCGGCGAGTCTTTTCGGTGTTTTTTGGATTATGGACCGATTTTTTTTAAAATCTTTTTGATAAAATCGGATAGAACAAAACATTTAGAATCGAATGATAGTTAATTTGACTAGAATCATCTAATTTTTCATAGAAAATTTTCGAAATTTGTGTTTTTGGCAGAAAAATTAAAACAAATGAATAAATTGCTATGAAAACTGGTTTATTCTGGAAAAATTACTATGAATCGATTTCAAATCCTCCGTTATATCCGATTTTGTCAGAGAAAAATCTAAAAAACTTGGAACAGAATCGAGAAAACACCGAAAAACCGATTTCATGGTGAGACCCACTGCCAACTTTTTTGACGTTTGTAAAAATTGAACTAAACATTTGAAATTTGGTGACTAAATAGGAAATTCCTCTGAACGCTCACTGGCTAAATAGCATCTCAGCTCTGAGTTTACCATAAAATTTAAATTCGAAATTCGAAACGTACATAACTTCGGAAATATAAAAAGTCATCAAACTCAGGATCTAGTATCCAAAACTTGTTGAATAGTTCGGTTTGTCATCCTGATTTTCCATCTTTCCTGTTTGCACAGCTGTTTCGTGTCAACTCTAACTAGACATTCCTAATTTTAGCAATTCTCCCGTATCTCATTTTTCCACTAAACTTCCGCTACTCCTTCTGCAATATCTTCAATTTCCGAACCCCTTCAAAAGATGCTGGCCTCCACATCATCCGGACCGCCTTCTGCGATCACATCTCCACCAATCGTCACTTCAACCTACACCCATCACCACCAAACCGTCTCGGAACTCATCACATTCTTCAGTTATGAAGAACCGCCGTCCCCGCCCAACGAACACTTTCAACGACATCCATCCGGAGTGAAACACTCGAAAATCATTCAAAAAACACTGAAAATCGATGAAAAAACGCGGCAGAAAATTGAGAAGATGGAGGAAGAGAGAAGAGCGAAACGAGTGGAAATTGAAAGGAAAAAGAAGGAGGAGGAATCGAAAAAGTTGATTGATGATAATCAGCAGAAAATGCATGTTTCCAAAAGAGACTTCATGAGAAAAGCAGCAAAACGAACCAAGGGCAGAATCATCTCGACGCTTTTCCGAGAATCCATGAATTTCGACTTTGAAAAGCACGAAAAACCATCCAAATCTTCCAAAAAAGCCCTGAAAAAACGTGGAAACTCGCTGGAATGGGACTGTTTACACATTGGGTCCACTAGAATTGTGGGATCGGCTTCCGACTCGAGACTCATCACTTTTGCAAGTGTGGAGAGCGATGGATTTGAGGTTTTTTGCACACGGGGAAATGATACGTTCATTCTGCAAAGTTCACAGTCCACAAACCAATCAACCGTATCACCTTATCGCTAATCCCAATTTCTTCCAGGAACTCTACCAACACCCGTCCGGAATCCCCACGGAAAGTGGTGTGATGCTAGAAGGATACCTCTACAAACGGTCCTCGAACGCCTTCAAAACATGGAATCGTAGATGGTTTCAGATCAAGGATAATAAGCTGGTAAGTAGTACTGCTGTCACTGGAAGTGGCACTCGGCGGGTCTCGCCACTAAATTAGTTTTTTGCTGTTTTCTTTATTCTGGACCGATTTTCTTAAATTTTCTCTATAAAAACGGATAGAAAATAGAATTTGAAACCTAGAAATAGCCAAATTGACCGAATTCAGCTAGATTTTTATTGCGAACTACCCTTTTTTGTAACTTTTTCGAAAAAAAAACAGACAAAAACACAAAATCTTTAATTTTTCTGAAAAAAAATGTAAAATTTCTGGTCAAATTAACTATTTCTAACTTAGTTTCTAAGTTTCAAATTTTCTGCTCTATCCATTTTTATCTCAAAAAACTCAAAAAAGTTAGTCAAAAACGAGAAAACAGCAAAAACCCGGTAAAAGGAGAATCAACCCGAAACCTACAGTAACCCATCTCAAACACGTCCCACTTTCCAGCTCTATCAACACCGTTCCACTGAAGGTCCCGCCACCGTAATGGAAGAGAACCTGCTGCTCTGTCTGGTCCGTCCAGCTCCCGCTAACATTGATCGTGTCGGATGCTTCGAACTGGTCACACCAACTCGTCTACACATCCTACAAGCCGATTCGGAGTCGCTTTGCAATGACTGGATGAGAGCCTTGCAGAGGACCATTATGGCACTTCATGAAGGAGGCGGAATGGTAAGGAAAAGAGGGTTTTGGAGAGAAATGAACTGTTCTCTCTCACTCAGAATGACTCTCCCCGAAACGCGTCGAATTCGGTGTCATCTGGAGCACCGTCCAGTTCTATCAATGCCGCGGATTTCGATATCACCAAAGGAAGATCAGTATCCGATCCGAATTGTGGTAAGTATTAGATTTTGCTGTTTCTAGATTATAAACTGAGTATTAGAAATCTGAAATTTGTTCAAAATAGGTCTTTTCTCAATCTTCAAAATTTGCTTCTTTTCCAGACACCTCGCTCACCTCGTCCTCCCTCTCCACCTCCATCCCACTCTCTCCACCATCCACGGCCACCTCAACCTTCGAACAAATCCGTCGTGTTCCCGGCAACGAATCTTGTGCGGATTGCGGTTCCCACGACCCGAAATGGGTCAGTATCAACCTGGGAGTCGTCCTGTGCATCGAGTGTTCCGGAGTACACCGCTCTCTCGGCGTCCAAATGTCCAAAGTGCGATCGTTGACGATGGATTCTATCGATAACGAGCTACGCGATGTCCTTTTAAGCCTTGGAAACCGTCCGGTCAACGCGATCTTCCTCAAATACCTACCAGAAACCGATGTTGTCCCACCACCAGCCACGCCGACCTCAACGAGACCCGTTCGGGAAGCATGGATCAAGGCAAAGTATGTGGAACGACGATTCGCGATTGCTGAAGATGAACGAGCGAGAAGTTCGGCAACGAATCGAGGAGAGCATTTGAAGCAGAAGACAAGCATCACGGGGACAAGTGGAGTGAATAGAAGTTCGAGTTATGCAGATGTGCAAGAGGCGGAAAGTGCCTTGTTGAATTCGCATGCGGATGCGTGGAGTGGTAAGTAAGGTTTGATTTTCTCTAGTTACTAGATTACGGTACACGGCCTGTAAAAGTCTACGCGCTTCCACTGAAATTCGAAATTTTTTGAATTGGGCAAATGCTGCAAGTGCGCTCCACCCACTGGACTCTCCTCTCGGAGGGCTGAAATTCGCGAAATGAATGAGTTTTGCTAGTTTTCAGTGGTTTTCGCTGAAAATTATGACAAACAAGATTTGATGAAAAATGAACAGAGAATGCCTCTAAGCATCAGAAAGAAGTGAAAAAATCACATTTTCAAGGTTATTTATTGCGAAAAAGCCATATTTTGTATGACCCGGCAATTCGCTCAATTCTTCCGTGTTTCGCTAGTTAAAGTGATAGAATACTGCGGAAAACGCTGTTTTCTTCTGCTTTCTGCCTTTTCAGCACGAAATTGAGCGAAAAGCGACAGATTTTCAAGGAATTTCACAACATGAGAAAGTTTTCGGGTTACGGTAACAATCGCATGATCGTGTGTCGCCGCCGCGGTAGTTCGACCTAACAATAAGCTCGTCAGAAGATACACAAGTTCCATTTTCAGCAGACCTCTCCGTGCCAATCTCGCCAGCCTCGAAACGCCTCTCTGCCTGCGGCTCCGACACCGCCCTCGACACCATCGGCGCCTCCACCATCACCTCCGACACTCGATCCGTCGACTGGAACACTGTCAAAGAAGCGTGCGAGTCTGGTGATCTCCTCGCTCTCCTCCAAGCCCATGCCCAAGGGTTCGATCTGATCGCCCTTCACTTCGGCACGACCGCCCTTCATATCGCGACGAGAAGTGGACAGACGGCGGGTGTCGAGTTTCTGTTGTTGAACGGAGCCAAGATTAACATGTTGGACGAGAAGTTGAACACTCCGTTGCATTTGGCAGCTCAGGAAGGACATACGTTGTGAGTTTTTGGCACTTTTTTCTTCCTGAATTACTGTAGATTGACCTAGTCAAGTTTGGGGTACTGTAAATCAACCTATATTATTGTAACGTGATATCTAGATTTACCCCGAACCTTTCCAGACAAGTCTGTCAACTCCTCAAACGTGGCGCTGACAACAATCTGGCCAACGTCGACTCCAAAACCCCACTTGACATTGCGATGGAAGGAACACACGCGGATATTGTTACTTTGTAAGTGTTTTTTAAAACTATTGAATCCTAATCATCGCTTATTCCTGATTCCGAGTGACAATAATGCGAAACGAATTCAACACCGACTTCAACAATCCAATGGACGAGACTGTCGACGTGGTGATTTCGGACATTGCGAAACGAGCCGCAGACGAGAAAAAAAAGTCGTTGAAGAATGAAGAACACACTTCTGATGTCTAATCAAGATTTTTGAGCTTCCCCACCCCCATTTTCGCCATAATTCTGACATTATTGCTTCCTCGGTTTCGGTTTTCCTTCACGAAAAACACTTTGTTTGTAAATATGACCTTTCTTTCACTTTTCCCTTTTTTGTACTTTTTTGGCTATCTTTGCGTACATATGAATGACTGAATAACAAAAAGAACTTTTACTGCTGATTGAAAAATTCAAAAACATAAAGAAAAGGTCCTGAAACCCTGAGTTGATTGTTATTTAGTGCTGTTGAAGTTTCAAACACTAAAAAGTGCTCTCAAAAAGCAAATTCAGGCAAAATGAAAAACTATAAAGTTGTTAAGCATGTCAAGAGCTATTGATTGATATCCTAAAACTATAGAAAAATGCAAATAAAACAAGTTCCCGACTCTTAAAAAGATCCTTTCCATAGCCGCCGCACAAAAATCAGTCGTTGTCTGCATTCTGACGTGACGGTGTTTACACCATTTGCGCGTCGCGTCTATTTCGAAAAATAACAATTTTCTATTTGTTTTTTTCGTCGATTTTCGGCGTTTTTCGACTAGAAAATAGACTTTCCACCGCTTTTTCGTGTAGAATTATCGTTCAAATTAATTTTTCTGTCAGTTTTCATCTTTTGAAAGCCGTAAATTCTTTGAAACATCGAGATTTTGACAGTTTTTCGATTTTCCAAAAAAAAATTTTAAGAGTTTTAACTTAAAAGCATTGGTTCATATTTTTTGCTTAGTTTCACAAGTTTATATTAAATTCAATTTGTATTGCAAACATTTCTTCGTTGATTTTTTAAAATTCCACCTTCATACCAATACAATTTTTTGCAGATCCTGATCCCCTGAAAAATGTCAGTAGAACAGTTCATCAACGACTCTCTGCACTCGATAGTGGGTCACAGTGACCGTACCACGTGTCAGTATGTTCATGGACTCGCCAAACAGTCGAAATCAGCAGCAGAGCTGGTGGCAAAGCTCCGCGACGCCGTCGACTTTGCCATCACTCCGGCCGTCCAGACGTTCGCCCAGGATCTGATGTCCCGAATGCCACGTGTCAATGCTCCAACGAAGCAGAGAGGACCCACTGCTGCAGAGCTTGCAGAGCAGAAAATGAGAAAATTGAACAGTGCTGTTGGAGTGGTCAGTGATGACTTTGGTGGAAGGTGAGGTTTTAAAAAATTTAAAAAAAAAATCACTTTATCTCTTCTATTTTTAGCTCAAAGCCCCGCCATTCTCGAAAGCGAAAAGAGAGCAGTAGCGACGACGAAACGCCGGCAAAACCCGTGAAGAAGGCTTCAAAATCTTCCAAAACCGCGGAATCCTCCGATGATTCTGATATCGAAGTGATAAACGCCCGTCTAGACGCAGATATCGCTGAAAGAGATGCTCTGGCAGCACGAATCAATAAGAAAGACAAGGAACGGACGAGAAATGTGATGGAGAAGAAGCGGGATGATAACAAGGATAAGGGTGGGATGGAGATGAGCAAGATTCGTGAGGAGTCCAGGAGACAGTATTTGGCGAAGAGAAAACAGGACAAGTTGGAAGAGTTGGAGGCGTTGGTGCATGATGATAGGACACTGTTTGCCAATGAGAAGTTGACGGAGAGAGAGCAGCAGGATAGAGAGTACAGGGAGAAGATTCTGGAGTACACGAGAGCTCATGGAAAGGCTGGCGATGTTATGAAAGAGCAGAGATACCACCTCCCGGACTCCACAGGACGCTCCATGCCAGCTCAGTCCTTCGATGAAGATGATCCAGAAGACTTCCGACATGGAGGAGACGGAGCAAAGTGGGAACACGCGCAACTGATGAACTCGATGCTTCATTTGGGAGCCAAGGATGCGAAGAAGAAAGAGCAGGACTTTGAACTGCTTCTAGACGAGCAAATCGACTTTATCCAAGCATTCCAGATGGCTGGAACCAATGAGGAAGATGAGAAGAAGGAGACTGAAGCGGAAAAGAAGAAGATGTCGATTCAGGAGACACGAAACTCACTGCCAGTCTACAAGTTCCGAGACGATTTCATTCAGGCGGTTAGAGATCATCAAGTACTTATTGTTGAGGGTGAAACTGGATCGGGAAAGACTACACAGCTACCACAGTACCTGTATGAAGCGGGATTCTGTGCAGATGGCAAGCGAATCGGATGTACACAACCAAGACGTGTAGCGGCGATGTCTGTGGCTGCGAGAGTTGCAGATGAGGTCGGATGCAAGTTGGGAACACAGGTCGGCTACAGTATTCGATTCGAGGACTGTACATCGGAGAAGACGGTTTTGAAGTACATGACAGACGGAATGCTCCTTAGAGAGTTTCTCAATGAACCGGATTTGGCGAGTTATAGGTGAGCTCTTTTAGTTTCTTTACTAAAGTTTTAATTTTTCAAACTTCGGGATCTGAAAATGGTCTTTAGAAGACTTCGTTAGCAAAAAAGAAAAGCGGCATTGAAATCAGCTTGTCGAAATGTATCGATTCATATCATAAACCAATCCTCAATTTTCCAGTGTCATGATGATCGACGAAGCTCACGAACGTACCCTGCACACGGATATCCTTTTCGGTCTCGTCAAAGACATTGCGAGATTCCGAAAAGACCTGAAACTCCTCATCTCGTCAGCCACCCTGGACGCGGAGAAATTCTCAAAATTCTTCGATGACGCCCCCATTTTCCGAATCCCGGGACGTCGATTCCCCGTCGACATCTACTACACACAAGCCCCGGAAGCTGACTATCTGGATGCGGCAATCGTGACAATCATGCAAATCCACTTGACACAACCACTTCCCGGTGATATTTTGGTGTTTCTGACGGGTCAGGAGGAGATTGAAACTGTGCAGGAGGCACTTATGGAGAGATCCAAAGCACTGGGTTCGAAAATCAAGGAACTGATTCCTTTGCCGGTTTATGCCAACCTGCCAAGTGATCTGCAAGCGAAGATCTTCGAACCGACACCGAGGGATGCTAGAAAGGTGCGTTTTTATTCCAGTTTATCATTTTTTAGTGAATAATCATAGTGGAAAATCAAGAATAGTGCAAAAATTTCAAAAAATCGCGATCGCTTCTAATTTTTTGTCGCGAACAGACTTCGGAACCCATTCCATATCCCTTCCTTCAAAACTGGGATGTTCCAGTCATTTTTCGTTGAATTTATCACGTATTCCAGACTTTCAGTGTTTTCAGCAATGGAAAACTTTCTTTTGGCTTTGAAAATTCTGAATAATTCATAAAAACTAGGTTCAGTTCCTATTTTTCTGTGGTTCGAATGGTAAAAGCATCCAAAACACACATTTTCCTACAAAAAACACACTTTTTTTACGCCTCAAAACGTCCCAATTGCAGGTAGTCCTCGCCACGAACATCGCCGAAACCTCTGTCACCATCGACGGAATTTCGTTTGTCATCGACCCGGGATTCTCAAAACAAAACTCGTTCGACGCGAGATCCGGAGTAGAACATCTGCACGTGGTGACTATCTCGAAAGCAGCAGCCAATCAAAGAGCCGGACGAGCCGGACGTACCGGACCTGGAAAGTGCTTCCGACTCTACACCGCGTGGGCCTTCAAACATGAACTCGAAGAGCAACCGATTCCCGAGATCCAACGAACCAACCTGGGCAACGTGGTTCTGATGCTCAAGTCCCTGGGAATCCACGACCTCGTCCACTTTGACTTCCTCGATCCTCCACCACAAGAGACACTCGTCATTGCGCTCGAACAACTGTATGCTCTCGGAGCACTCAATCATAGAGGGGAACTGACAAAGTTGGGAAGACGAATGGCCGAATTCCCGACAGATCCGTGCATGAGCAAGATGATCATTGCAAGTGAGAAGTACGAATGTTCCGAGGAAGCTGTCACTATTGCTGCTATGCTTTCGTGTAATGCCGCGGTTTTTTATCGGTTAGTTTCTTGTTTCTCGTTAGATATTTGATCCTGTTATTAGGTTTCTGATGTATGTTCTGTTTTTCAGCCCAAAAGCCCAAGTGATCCACGCGGACTCTGCTCGAAAAGGCTTCTGGAGCCCGGCCGGCGACCACATCACCCTGATGAACGTGTACAACAAGTGGAAGGAGTCTAATTTCTCGCAGAGATGGTGTGTCGAGAACTACGTTCAACACAGGACCATGAAGCGAGCCAGAGATGTCAGAGACCAGTTGGTTGGATTGCTCGAGAGAGTTGAAATTGAACCGGTTAGTCCTTTCTTTGATTTGACAATTTGACTTTTTATCCCGTTTTTTTTTTCAGAAATCCTCCACAGACACTATCAAAATCCGCAAGGCCATCACCGCCGGCTACTTTTACAATGTCTCAAAACTTGACAATTCTGGTGAGTCCCCTAAAAATTGTATCTAGACAAGTCTGTCGGGGAAATACTAGGTCATTAGAAGAACGGCTCAAATTCCGTGAAAACTAGAAAGTTGACAGGGGCAGAATGATATCATGGACTCTAGAAGATTAGAAAAACAAAAGTGCAAAGAGTTTTGGGGTTTCCCGAGCTATTAGAAAAGTTCGAGTGACCTTCAAAATGTTCAAATAGTGATCCAGAATCACCTTCTAACCCTTTTCAATCTTTCAGGCCAATACAAAACAGTGAAACACAAGCACACAACCCACCCGCACCCGAATTCGTGTCTCTTCGAAGAAACGCCTCGATGGGTTGTCTACTACGAACTCGTGTTCACCAGCAAGGAATTCATGAGAGAGGTGAGTTTTTTTTTCTAATCTAAAAAATCCCAACAATTTTCGAAGCTCTTGAAATTGTTCTGAAGGTCCCTTTTTCTCTATTTTCCAAACCCGTTCGTCATCGAGAAAGGGCGTGAGAATTCTGATTGGTTTTCGCGTGGGATTTTTCTGTTTTCATCAAAATTTTCTGATTCATCACGAATTTCTGATCATATTTTCCGTGTTCTCTTCTTCCGGATCACATCTAGAAAATGAAATCCGCGTGTTCCGGGTGATTTGTCATTTTCTAGAATCTAAAAAAAGCTCTTTGAGCTCTAAGGATCAGATAAAATAAGATTTGTTTCAAAAGTCACGAGTCGCGAAAATTTCGAAACAAATTTCATTCAATTTACGCAATTTTTGCCTTTTTTCTAGAGGCGTGACGAATTTTTCGCCTAGATTACCTTTTCAATTTGGAAAACTAGAAAATTCATAGGAAAACAAGGATTTTGAAACGAAACTTGCAGAATTTTTATTCTCAAAATATCAAAATGATCTCTGTTTTGATCCTCAATGTATTCCTCATTAGCCTGAAATTCAGTGATTCAATGTTTTTTTAAATGAAAAATAATTTGATTAGCTGATAAGGAAGTTAGTGTTATCAACACATGACGAAAAACAGATGTTTGAAAAAATGAAAAAAAGGGTCTCGCCACGAAATCAGTTTTTTTAGATTTTCAATGCGAACTACCCGTTTTTGTAACTTTACCGAAAAAACAGACGAAAACACAAAATCTTAAATGTTTCTATGAAAAATTTATTATTTCTGGTCAGATTAACTGTTTATAGGCTTCAAATTTCTTGTTCTATCCATTTTTATCTGAAAAAACTGAAAAAATTGGTCCAAAAACAAGAAAACGGCAAAAAACCGATTTCGTGGCGAGACCCACCAACTGCCAACTTTTTTGGCGTTTGTAGTAAAAACGAACATTTTTGTTTCAGATGTCTGAAATCGAGTCCGGATGGCTGCTCGAAGTGGCTCCACACTACTACAAAGGCCGAGAATTGGAGGATGCGACGAACAAGAAAATGCCGAAGCAAAGAGGAAAATCTGCAAAGGAACTCGAACGATAACTTGTTTCCCAATAATCACTTTCAAATCAATTGTTTCGCTTGCTTTTCCCCGTGTTGGTTATACACTTTTTCTGTACATTTTTCTCCGCTTTCCATTGTTTTTTTTTAACATGAGAAATTGTTTATTCTGTTTGTGTGAATCAGAAATTCTCATACAGATAGATACAGATAGGATAGTTTCAAATGTTTCAGATCCATTTATCAAATTATCATTCGTTGACATTGATTACCACGACGGTTGAGAGTTGAATCGGAACTGCTGATCGGCTCCGTATCCCCGATAGAAGCTGTTCTCGTAACCGTCGTAGGCCGATGGATCCGAGCGAATCAGACGGACAGAACGGTTCGGAAGCTCGAATAGACCGCCTGGAACAGCAACATTTATGTATTAAAAATATTTTTAAAAAGTTGAAAAAAAATATTTAAAAAACATTTTTTGTCAAATTTCCAAACTTCATCAAAATTTCGAATAATGTACATACGTTATTCTAGTTAATTTTTACAGCTTTATTTTCATTTTTTCCTTTCAAATATAGAAAAAAGTCTTTACAATTAGTTTTCGCTGCGAGACCCATGACTCACATGATCTTTTCAAGAATTTTTGAAATTTTTGTCACGTTTTATTCCAAAAATTCCAAAAATACGCGGGGTACTTTGTATTCTAAGCATACTCTCTCACCACAACTGGCTTTGTAGTACTTTTGCAAAATTTGTGTGGGCGGGTCTCGCCACGAAGTTGCTTATTCTGGTGTTTTCTCGTTTGTGGACCGATTTTTGAAAGTATATGGGTAAAAGTTGAAAGAATAGGGTATTTGGAGCCTAGAAGTAAAGAATTTGACCAGAGTTATACAGTTTTTTTTATGGAAAAATTACCCATTTTTGTGGATTTTCAGCTGAAAACACGAATTCTGAAAAATTCACTATGAAAATCACGAAGATTTCAGCAAAATCAACTATTTCTGGGCTCCTCATTTATTTTTCAATCGTCAAAAAACTTCTAGAAGACATACATACCTGGAGCTGCTGAAACTGACAGGAAGGCGACGAGGAAAAGAACGAGCATTTTGCAGAGAGACAACATTTCCTGGGATTGAGGAAGAAGATGAACTTCTGAAGAAGTAGGATAATAAATTGATATTCAACTTTTTGACAAGCAGAAGCAACACCGACAAATTTTCAGAACTCGTGTTTTTGACTGAAAAATTCCTACTCGGCGGGTCTCGCCACAAAATCATTTTTTCGCTGTTTTCTCGTTTCTGGTCCGATTTCCTTGAAGTTGCTTAATGAAAACAAATAGAAAGTAGGATTTGAAACCTAGAAACAGCCAATATTACCAAATTTAGTAAGATTTTCATTGCGAACTATCCGTTCTTGTAACTTTTCCGAAAAAAACAGACAAAAACACAAAATGTTGAATTTTTCTATGAGAAATGGAGTATTTCGGGTCAGATGAACTATTACTAGGTTTCAAATCTTCTGCTCTATCCATTTTTATATGAAAAAACTCAAAAAAGTTGGTCCAAAAACGAGAAAATTGCGAAAAACTGATTTCGGGGCGAGACCTGCCAACTGTAGCTTGCTTCATACTGTTTTTATAGTATCATAGGAAAGTGTAAGTTGCGACAGATCACAGTAGATGAGCTTGATGTGTCGGGAACTCTTATGAAGAAGAAAAAGAAGCACTAAAGAGATGCCAATCAAGGCACTCTTCAAGAACAAATTATTCAGTAAGGCGGAAAATTGGATGTATGCAAAAAAGGAGGGATCTGTCTTTTAAAATAGGTTTGTAAACCAAAACCTAAGTTTTCAAGGAATCCGAAGAACTAGAAGAAATCTACAAAACAGAAAAAAACGCCTATAAACAAAAAACAAAGATAAAATAATTATGGCGAAAAAAATTGGGTTAAACATGTTTTTTTTTCTTTTCCCGGTTTTTTATATATATTTCCACGAATATTCGTAAAAACAAGGAAATCTGATGATGGTGGTGATGTTAGACTGAAAAATGAGAAGCCTGGAGGGACAGATGTGAGAAAAGGGGGCGGGGCGTAGAAAGGGGCGGAGTCTAAGTAGAAGTTGGGTAAATAGACGCAGAGAAAAGTGCAATTTCATTCAATTTTATCAATACTCCAGAATGTGAGAGAATTTTTAGAATTTCAAATGAGGAATGGTGTGGGAGTAAAGTAAAAATGGACATTGTGTATTCTTCGTGCTAATCCACTTCTCATCATTCATCATCATTTTTTCTTCTTCAGATTTTTTCTTTTTGTTTTTTTCCATTTTTCAAGAGGAAAAACAATGAATGACAAGACACAATATGGGGAAACAAAAGGGGATGACGTTTTTGGGTTGGAAGATGAGTAACACACACAGAAAATGTCTCGCCGTGAAATCAGTTTTTTGCTGTTTTCTCGTTTTTGGACCAATTTTTGGAGTTTTTTCAAATAAAAATGGATAGACCATGAAATTTGAAGCCTAGAAATAGTTAATTCAACCCGAAATAACAAATTTTTCATAGAAAAATTAAGATTTTGTGTATTTGTCTGTTTTTTCGGAAAAGTCACAAAAACGGGTAGTTCGCAATGGAAATCTAACTGAATTTGGTCAAATTTGCTAATTCTAGGTTTCAAATTCTGTTTTCTATCCGTTTTCATAGAGAAAATTTGAGAAAATTGAACCAGAATAGAGAAAACAGCAAAAAACAGATTTCGTGGCGAGACCCGTCGTTACATTTCCATTGTCTTGGTCCCTTTTTTGTGGCAAAATATAAAAACAGGGAGATGCGGGTCAAAAATCCAGGAGAAAAACAAGAAGATCAACTATACGAAATACAAATTTGCCGCTTCTGGGGGATGTGGAGATCAAATTATTTTGTATTCGTATCAATGATAGTATACTATAAATTGAATTCTAGGACATCAAGGAATGACGATAGTAACAATTCAAAGACGTCAATGGCTTCAGATGACGTTTGAAAATCCTGTTGAACTCTTAGAAAACAGTATTTCCTAAAGACCTCGAATATTTTTCCTTTGCAATGAATCTATTTTTCACTAGATTTTCGGTCATCTTTTTGCTAGTGTCAACATCATTTTTCTTCCTTCCAGATCTTCCTTGCTATTTATCCGTTCCTCCCATTCATCTTGGAGGGAATGAAGGATGATCCAGGAAATGAGAATTACAGAAAACTTGGTCATGAGATGAGATGAGCTATGAATCACTTGAACACCAGGAAAACAAGAAAATAACAGGAATAATGAGATTTGGTCTGGTCGTTTTTGAGAAGGGTGTAGAACAGTGAAACAGGGGGTTTGCAAATTTTAAAAATGAAAAAAATGGATCATCGAAGAGTCTGGTCATTTTTGAAATTAAAAAAAAATTTCTAAAAGTTACTGCAATTTTTTAGAAAACAGTGTTGATCCCCAAAAAAAATTTCTTCAATTTCAGGCCTAATTCTTTATTACTCCAACTGATTAGACACTCTAAACCATCGAAAAATAGGATTTTCCAAAATCTGAATCCCCCAAAAAGGTTTAGGCTCATCTTCTATAGCTGGATCATAATAGTCACCGGTGAAAAATACAGGAATCAGAGAATTGGTGAGCACAGATAAGCACTCTAAGAAATTGGAAAATCCCCCTAAACCTCTCTAAAATCCGGGAAAAATGGGCGGGGGTGGCGGGATTACTGTAGATTTTTGGTAGTATATAAGCAAAATTTGAAGCAAGTATTTTGTGAAAAAAAAAAATTTTTACTGCTAAAAATGCCCTGTTACTTTTCCTTCATTTTCGTGATTTTTTGCTGGATTCCAATTGATATTTTGGGTCAAAAAGAGGATAACGGGACGAGAGAAAAGATTACGGTTGGTTTGAAATATGTTCGAAAAATATTTTGCTAAAAAATGCTCAAAAATTGACTCTTTTCAAAGTTCGAAATTGAATTTGTTTCGTTTTTTTCCTTTTTGGGTTACACTGCTTCTCGAGCTATGGGCGTTTTGAATTCAAATTTAATTGTCAAAACTGAAAGTTCAGTGATGCTATTTAGCCAGCGGGAAGTGGCACTCGGCGGGTCTCGCCACGAAATCAGTTTTTTAGTTTTTAAAAATGGATAGAAAATAGGATTTGGAACCTAGAAATAGCCAATTTAACCAAATTTATTTCGATTTTCACTGCGAACTACCCGTTTTTGTAACTTTTCCGAGAAAAACCCAACATCTTAAATTTTTCCATGAAAAATTCAATTTTTTGTGTCAAACTAACTATTTATAGGCTACAAATCTTTTGCTGTATCCATTTTTATTTGAAAAAACTCAAAAAAGTTGGTCGAAAAATGAGAAAACAGCAAAAAACTGTATTCGTGGCGAGACCCGCGGAGTGCCACTTCCAGTGACCGCAGTAATAATTGAGAAACAAAAATACACGTATTTGTCGAAGTAATAGAACAGGATAATGGCTCCGTATCATTCTAATTGCCTTGAAAAAAACAAAGATCTGTCTTTCTTTCGTTTTTTATTCACTCAATGATTCTATAAACAAGGAAATCTACTCTACTTCCCTATCCCCCATGACTCATTCAAACGCCCCTAAAATGTCATCTAGGTCATGAGCCCCCGAAAATTGGCTCAATTTTCACAAAGACTTGACATTCATTTTTATTTTCAGTTGAAAATCGGAAACATTGGATCGAAAGAAAACGGAGAGATTCTCAAGGATATACTGGAGATGGCGAAGAGGAAAATGAGCGAGGAGGGGGTGTTGGATGAGGGGTTCGAAGTAGAGTGAGTTTAGGGAGACACTGGTGATGCACCAAGACATCCAAACCCTCTGAAATTCAGAATAATCAACGTGGAAGGGTGTGGAAGTTCGTATGAAGGAGTTGCAGCAGCCGCTGAACTGTTTCATATCTCGAAAGTCGACGCATTTTTCGGACCTTTTTGTACTAAAGGTACGGTTCTTGTTCCACTCACTACGAAAGCCAAAAAAGATTTTCCAATTTATAAATTCCTGGCATGTTTAGGGTGCAAAATTGTTTTTCAGACAACTTTCCTAGAAACAAAACTAGTCGGAAACCCAAAAAAAAACAACTAAAGAATTCCAGTACATTTTATTTCCACTTCCAGAAATAAACTCTCCAACTATATCTGCTCATGAATATTCAATCTCAACGTTTTCTAAAGAATCAGAATAGTGCTAGAACCTCCGTCAGAAACCCCAGTTCCTGCTAGATCCGTTCTTTTTTACCAGCGAAATGCACGTCTTCCTACCCAAATGACGTCGAAAATTGGAGAAAAAACGATTCGTAAACTTTTTTTTGCGTTTTGTCACGAATCTAATTAATGAAAATTGGGTAGTTAGAGAGGGGGAATTGAATTTTAATTTGGACTAAAAATGACGGGTTTTACTAGAAACGCTAAGAAAGTTGGCAGCTGACGGGTCTCGCTACGAAGTGGTTTTTTGCCAACTTTTTCGGAGTTTGTAGTAGAAAATTGTTTTTCCGGATATCCAGAGTGCATTTGAAGAAATCTGTAACTGGTTATCAATTCCAGAACTCTCGCCAGTCGCCACGATGGCGTCCTACTGGAACATCCCAATCTTTGCTTACACCGCCACATCCGCTGAATTCTCCGACTCGAAAATCTACAAAACCCTCATTCGCAACTCTTTCCAGTCTCTAAACTCTATATCAGAAGCTACTGCCGCTTTTATGACTCATTTAGAGTTCCGGAAAGTGGCTATTGTTTCGAATATTGGACCGGATTCTTTTGAAAAGGTGCAGAATTTGGAGAAGGCGTTGAAGGCCAAGGGGGTTACTGTGACTCGGAGAATCATGTTTGAGGAGAATTCGAATGCGGAGGATTTGGTGGAAGGAGGGATCATGAACGAGTTGAGAGATAATGCAAGGGGTAAGCCATTTCAGTGCGTTGCTCTAAAATCGTTGCTTCGCAGCATCGTATCAACCTGAATGTTTGTGAAATCCACAACCAAATCTATTATTAGTAACAGTTTCAGATAATTAGGAATGTCAAAACCTCTCAAAAAGAATCATTACAGTAATCCTGCCAATCTTCTCCTCCACTCGAGACCTCTTCTCCATCTTCCGCAACGCCACCATCCTCTCCAACATGGACTCCTCTGACTTTGTCTACATCCACCCTCTCATCCTCGCTCGCAGTTCTTCAGACCCACCAATTTTCTATGGAAAGTCTGCACAAATCTCCACTAAAACTCTGTTCCCGAACACTCTACAAATCTACAATTCTGCTGGATTCTCCGATGATTTGCTGAATGCGTTTCTGACGATTTTTGAGAATCGCAGGATTTACATTGAGGAGAAGGACTTGTTCAATTATGTGGCACTTTATGAGAGTTTTTGTGTGTTTGCAAAAACGGCTAAAAAGTATAAAAAGTCAATAATTGATAAGGAGAGGGAGAGCAGTGATAAAGAGGGATTATCGATTGATGGAAAGCGATTTTGGAGTATGATTCGGGGCATGAGTTTTGAAGGTAAGTACTACTACGGTCTCGCGAAGTGGCACTCGGTGGGTCTCGCCACGAAGTCAGTTTTTCGCTGTTTTCTCGTTTCCGGTCGGATTTTCTTGAATTTGCTCAATGAAAACAGATAGAAAGTAGGATTTGGAACCTAGAAATAGCCAATTTGACCAAATTTAGTTAGATTTTCATTGCGAACTACCCGTTTTTGTAACTTTTTCCGAAAAACACAAAATCTTAAATTTTTCCATGAACAATTCAATTTTTCGGGTCAAATTAATTGTCTCTAAGCTTCAAATTTTTTGCTCTATTCATTTGTTACCAAAAAAATTCAAAAAAAGTTAGTCCAGAAACGAGAAAACAGCAAAAAACCTACTTTGTGGCGAGACCCTCCGAGTGCCACTTCGCGTGACCGCAGTAATAACTTTGTTAAAAACGATGAGTTGAGCGAACCGGGAAAAACTTTGAATAGGGAAAAACTGAATAGGGAAAGACCGAACAGGGAAAAAGTTGACCGAATAGGGAAAAAAAAGTGACTGAATAGGGAACACTTTTTTTTGCTTTTTCGATGAAACAGAAGTTATAAGAACAGATTAGCTCGAAATAACGATTAAAACTGATGAGAACAAATAAGAGGAAGCATTCTTACTCGTTATTTCGAGCTAATCTGTTGCGATAACTTTTGTTTCATCGAAAAAGCAAAAAAAAGTGTTCCTTATTCAGTCACTTTTTTTCCCTATTCGGTCAACTTTTTCCCTGTTCGGTCTTTCCCTATTCAGTTTTTCCCTATTCAAAGTTTTTCCCGGTTCGCTCAACTCATCGTTAAAAACGGTCTAATCAAGTGGAAAATTGTATTGAAGATTGTCATTACGATCACAAATGTCTACGCGAATTTAGAATGAATCTGAGAAATGACATTTCAATGCTTCAAAATAACACTTTCAGGAGTCTCCGGAAACGTCACCTTTGACAACGGAGCTCAACGAATGACATCGTTTGGAGCGTTTTATGTAGATGCAAAACGGGATCAGGTGGGTGTGAAGGGTCTCAAGAGACTTAAAAGTACTTCCGGTACGATCTTTGATATCATGACGCTTTCATTCAGATTCGAACAGTTGGCCTCATCAATTCATCAACTACCACGAAAAACTGTGATGAAGTGGTTTGTACTGAATTGGTAACGTTTTCCTGCAATCTACAAACTACAGTAATCCACTTGTTCAGGTCGTGACCGACATCATTACAAAATACTGGCCAACGCCTTCTGGAAAATTTGCGGATACGGATCCAGAATGCGGTTTCCGAGGAGAGAATTGTGATTATACACAGACGATTGTTATAGCCACTGGAGTGATTTGTTTGGTCATGGTAGTAGTGTTGGCACTTTGGTTAAGACGCTTTTGGTAAGATGTTTCCTTTATTTTCTGTACCTCACTCGAAAATTGAGTAAAAAATCTGAAATTTCACCCAGATTTTTAGATCAATTTATAATCGAGGACTAGCAGAAAGAAAAAATTTCAGCGAAACCCGAGCTCTCGAAAAAATGCCGTGGAGAATATTCCGGTCGGACGTTAAAATTCTCGACGAAGAACAAGTAAAATCTATTGTTTCTCTTAACTCAGCATCGACAAAAATGAGTCAAGTGGAAGCGAAACTCATCAAAAACCATGCTATAATCGGTGTAAACACCCACGCCGTCTATGATTTGTATGAGCAGAAACAGCAGATCAAGTTTCAGAGAGAGGATTTGGTGTTGATTACGAAGGTGGGGATTTTTACAGTAGTTACAAAAATTTAAGACAGACTCTCTGAGTAGGAATGTATCCCAAGTGCCGCGCTCGATTCTTAACGGGAGTAGGGGGAAAAGATGGACCCTTGGTGAGATAGTAAATCCACAAAAGGAAAAGTCTGCATGATTTTTCTTTTCCGAGATATAACCCATTCTCTGTAAGACTCGACCAATGCGTGCCTTAGGGAAAACTTTTGATGGTAGTAAGTAGTAGAGGTCTAGTGTAGTCCATATGCACTGATTTGGCTCCTAGCTCCTTATCACCTGGGCTCCGCGAGCCCTGATAGGTCGGAAAATCGAAATTTTTAGAAATGGTCGTAGAGATTTGGGGTTAATTTTAAACGATAGACACAATAAAAGTATGCATTTCTGCCAAATATCAACTATTTGGCTACTTTCATCTTTCCGGGAGAACATAATTTGTAAGAAAAATCTCTTATTTTTGAGCATTTTCGAAAATCTGTAATTTTTTTTCGAGATTTTCGAAAGATCCGCACTCTGGCACTATTTTTTTTAGTTAGCCACGTTTATAGGCTTTGTAATCCACACATTACCTCTTGGCTACACCCGGTTATGAGAAGGTTTATCTCTCATCATATAATCACCATTTTTTACAACTTTTTTGATTTTGATCAGAAAAAGTTGAATCATACGTCATTCGAAAGCCCTTTTCAAATTATGAAAATTTGTAGTTGATCACTTTTTTCTATTTTTCCTCGCTTTTTAGTTAGGAGCTTCCGAAAAAAACAGCTTCAAAACTTCACTTATCAGTACTAGAGTTCAGGTTTTTGCTTGTATCTTTTTAAAGAAAAAAGATAAAAAAAATGGTCAACTACAATAATAATCAGCGGAAAAAGTCCTACAAATCTACGTTAACCAATTTGCAGCTGTTTCAAAAGCTTGTCGAGTTTTCAACTATCAATGCGAACAAACTGGAGCGACTGATAACTTGATTCAAATTAATGAAAATAATAGAAACTAACGTTTTTTGAATTATTCAAGAAGCGGTTAACATTTTCTTAGTACATCAAATTAGTTCATCTCTAGTCGT
This sequence comes from Caenorhabditis panamensis, assembly GCA_900883565.2. NCBI lineage: Eukaryota > Metazoa > Nematoda > Chromadorea > Rhabditida > Rhabditidae > Caenorhabditis > Caenorhabditis panamensis. Next base: position 77,670 of record LR538064.1, on the reverse strand, counting down.
TTCACAAGAAAAAAATCTTCAAAGAAATGACATATTTTCAATAGTCTACCAGTTGGTGACAATGTAGTAGCCTGTAACTCATAAACCATGAGAGATGAACAAAAGTGATCAACTGCAAAGTTACTCAGCTTAAAATAAGCTTTCAAATGACGTATGATTCAACTCATTACGATCAAAAACAAAAAAAGTTGAAAAAAATGGTGATTGTAAGATAAGAGATAAAACTTTGCATAACCGGGTGTAGCCAGAAGGTAATGTGTGGATTACAAAGGTTTTACCTATAGGTAACTTTTGCACACAACGCCAGAGTGCGGATCTTTCGAAAATTGCAGAAAAAAATTACATAAGTTCAAAATTTTTTGAAAATCTGACAAAATAAGATTTCAAAATTTTGCAATAAGAAGATGGAGAGAGCAAAAAATCTGAAACTTGGCAAAAATACATTATTTTGTTTTGTCTTTCGTTTAAAATTAACCCCAAATTTTTTCGACCATTTCTCGAAATTTTGATTTTTTGACTTATCAGGGCTCGCGGAGCCCAAGTGATAAGGAGCTGTAAGCCAAGATGATGCATACGCACTACACTAGACCCCAACAACATACACACAAAATATCTAAGCGCTAGCTCATCGATAAGACCCTAAGGCACTATCAGTTATACGCCAGGTCGGCTCTTACAGAGAATGGGTTATATTGCCAAAAAACCGTTTTTTTGAAAATTTTTAAAACTTTTTTTTCAAAAAATTGTATCTCTGTCGAAAATCAAGTTTGGCAGATGAATCAAACATTATTTTGTGCAAAATTTTCTTGGCTTTTCGATAAAAATAACCGTGTCTCTTCAAAAAATTTTTGAGCCAAGTTATGATTGTCCGAATAAGAGGGTGTCAAGACTCAAAATTTCGTTCTCGGAATTTGACCGTGGGTTTTTGTTCTAACTAGTACCAAAAAATGCAGCGCACTTTTTTATGCATTTTTCTTGTTGACATACTCCGGGGCAAATGAATATGAACCGGTCAAAAAATTCACTTTTCATTCTGAAATTTGGACTTTTTTGACCAGAACTTATCTGGAGCTGCCGATAATTTTTTTTTTATCACACCCAATTGGTTGCATAATGTAGCCAGATAACTGCTCTATTGATTTCTTGCAATTTCTAATCAACCCCAGTAGAAAATTTTTGAGCTACGGACCGTCAAAAATGGAAGACATTCTTAGTCTTTTTTGGCAATGTTCCCGGGTAGCAAGCAAAAAGTGATGTACTACATTGTTGTAGCCCTAGAAACACTCTATATGATAACATTTTAGTTTGTGGTTTTAGCTCAAACACTTCTCGAGAAACTTGAATTTTACCAATTTCTCCAATATTGGCATGTGACCTAGTTTTTCCACGTACCCCTATACGTTCAAAAAAAGTTGAAAAATGAAAAAATTTTTTAACTTCCAAATCGTGTTTTTTTGTTGTCATTTTGCACAAATTGAGTAAAAATTGCATATCTGAAGTTCTTGAGACTTTTCATTTTTCAACTTTTTTTGAACGTATAGGGGTACGTGGAAAAACTAGGTCACATGCCAATATTGGAGAAATTGGTAAAATTCAAGTTTCTCGAGAAGTGTTTGAGCTAAAACCACAAACTAAAATGTTATCATATAGAGTGTTTCTAGGGCTACAACAATGTAGTACATCACTTTTTGCTTGCTACCCGGGAACATTGCCAAAAAAGACTAAGAATGTCTTCCATTTTTGACGGTCCGTAGCTCAAAAATTTTCTACTGGGGTTGATTAGAAATTGCAAGAAATCAATAGAGCAGTTATCTGGCTACATTATGCAACCAATTGGGTGTGATAAAAAAAAAATTATCGGCAGCTCCAGATAAGTTCTGGTCAAAAAAGTCCAAATTTCAGAATGAAAAGTGAATTTTTTGACCGGTTCATATTCATTTGCCCCGGGGTATGTCAACAAGAAAAATGCATAAAAAAGTGCGCTGCATTTTTTGGTACTAGTTAGAACAAAAACCCACGGTCAAATTCCGAGAACGAAATTTTGAGTCTTGACACCCTCTTATTCGGACAATCATAACTTGGCTCAAAAATTTTTTGAAGAGACACGGTTATTTTTATCGAAAAGCCAAGAAAATTTTGCACAAAATAATGTTTGATTCATCTGCCAAACTTGATTTTCGACAGAGATACAATTTTTTGAAAAAAAAGTTTTAAAAATTTTCAAAAAAACGGTTTTTTGGCAATATCTCGGAAAAGAAAAATCATGCAGACTTTTCCTTTTGTGGATTTACTATCTCACCAAGGGTCCATCTTTTGCCCCTACTCCCGTTAAGAATCGAGCGCGGCACTTGGGATACATTCCTACTGAGAAAATTCAACTTTTTTGAGGTGGCCGGGAACAATTTTTGACAGTAGCTTGGATTCTGTTCATAACTTGGTTATAGACGTCCCAGAGGGTCTTTGTTTTAAAAAAGTGGTTATCAGAATTCTCTAAACACTTTTCGATTTTTGGAGGGTTGGAGTAGGAAAAAACTTTGAAAAATCATAAATCGGTTCAAACTCAAATTTGAACGAGCTCTCTTCTGTAATGTATTTAGCAGTCAGAAATGTGTATTTGGTAATTTATTCAGCCAAATTCCACATCTGGAACATATAAAATCAAAAAATCATGCTCACGAAAAAAATTTTCCTGACTCGGTAAATTTAAGTCTCACGTCCGGAGTATTTTTATTCGATGCAGAATACATTCATGTCTTACCCTGAATTTTTTCAAAATTTATTTCGTGCCGGATGGGTGCCGGAAAAAATGTCAAAAGTTGACTATTCTGATTTTTTTGGCTAACTTTTGTCTTTGAAAGTTTCTAAAACAATGGAAACTTGCTCCCGTGCTCTGATTTTTTACATGCACGTTTGTACATGTGTTTCACATTGTTTCTTAGCATCAAAACTGCAAAAAAATCAAAAATATTTGTCACAGAAATTGAGATACAAGTTGCATCTTTGGAGTAACTTTTCACCCTGATGGTACACGTTTCACGAGAAATGATCAACTAGAGTTTTGTTCTCTCATTGTCACTCTATATGATATCACAAAGTTCTAAAATGGATCGTTTGTTGTTTTCAAAAAAATAATTTTTTTCGAATTTCGGTCATTTTTTTTCACTAACCCACTCATCACCACGTATAGGGGATACGTGATGAAAAAAGTGAATTTCTGAAAAAAATCAAACGATTCAAAAACATGTCAGTTACACTAAAATAACACTGTGTGCACCCAGAAACAACAAAAATAAACCGTTTGATTTTTTTCAGAAATTCACTTTTTTCATCACGTATCCCCTATACGTGGTGATGAGTGGGTTAGTGAAAAAAAATGACCGAAATTCGAAAAAAATTATTTTTTTGAAAACAACAAACGATCCATTTTAGAACTTTGTGATATCATATAGAGTGACAATGAGAGAACAAAACTCTAGTTGATCATTTCTCGTGAAACGTGTACCATCAGGGTGAAAAGTTACTCCAAAGATGCAACTTGTATCTCAATTTCTGTGACAAATATTTTTGATTTTTTTGCAGTTTTGATGCTAAGAAACAATGTGAAACACATGTACAAACGTGCATGTAAAAAATCAGAGCACGGGAGCAAGTTTCCATTGTTTTAGAAACTTTCAAAGACAAAAGTTAGCCAAAAAAATCAGAATAGTCAACTTTTGACATTTTTTCCGGCACCCATCCGGCACGAAATAAATTTTGAAAAAATTCAGGGTAAGACATGAATGTATTCTGCATCGAATAAAAATACTCCGGACGTGAGACTTAAATTTACCGAGTCAGGAAAATTTTTTTCGTGAGCATGATTTTTTGATTTTATATGTTCCAGATGTGGAATTTGGCTGAATAAATTACCAAATACACATTTCTGACTGCTAAATACATTACAGAAGAGAGCTCGTTCAAATTTGAGTTTGAACCGATTTATGATTTTTCAAAGTTTTTTCCTACTCCAACCCTCCAAAAATCGAAAAGTGTTTAGAGAATTCTGATAACCACTTTTTTAAAACAAAGACCCTCTGGGACGTCTATAACCAAGTTATGAACAGAATCCAAGCTACTGTCAAAAATTGTTCCCGGCACATTTCAATTTTCTCAAGGAACGTGTCTTAAGGTACTACAAACGTCAAAAAAGTTGGGTTTTTCGGTGTTTTCTCGATTCTGTTCCGAGTTTTTTTTTATTTTTTCTGATAAAATCGGATAGAACGGAAAATTTGAAATCGATTGATAGTAATTTTTTCCAGAATTACCCAGTTTTTCATAGCAAATTATTCATTTTTGTAATTTTTCTGCCAAAAACAAAACACACAAAACTCGAAAATTTTCTATGAAAAATTGGATGATTCTAGTCAAATTAACTATCATTCGATTTTTAATTTTTTGTTCTATCCGATTTTATCAAAAAAATTTGAAAAAAATCAGTCCAGAATCCGGAAAACACCGAAAAACCTATTTCGTGGCGAGACCTGCCAATTTTTTTGGCGTTTGTTGTAAGAAAATCGAAAATTTGCAGATGAAACAAGCGGTCCACGACAATATAAACCCGTTTCTCGGCATCTCATTTAACGAAAAAAACGAACTACTCCTTCTCTGGAAGTTCTGTTCCCGAGGTACTCTCCAAGATGTGATCTACTCGGAGAAATTCATAATGGACGAAAAGTTCCATGGAGCATTTGTGAGAGATATCACTTTGGGGTTAGAGTATCTACATTCTTCACAAATCGGATTCCACGGAACATTATCCTCTTGGTCAGCATTGATTGATAAGAATTGGATGATCAAATTGACGGATTACGCGATAGGGGATCCGTTGAGGAGATGGGAGAAGCATGGACGGATCAATGATAAGATTGATAACGAGTCGGAGCAGAAATGGCAGAAACTGGGGAGTCTGTATGTTCCCCCGGAAATGCGGACTGCGAATGAGAATAACAGAATGAAGAGGATGGATCAGAAATGGAAGGAACAGACTATTCTCAAGAAGCAACAAGCTGATATTTATGCATTTGGAGTGATTATCTATGAGATTCTATTCAGAAGTCTACCGTATGATGAGAAGGTTGATTTGACAGGTATGATTTGAGTTGAAAATGTGAAATTTGTCCACAAAATAGGACATTCCTCTAACACCTAATATTTTTTAGAACTCGCCCAAAAAGCAGCAGAAGGAGAGAAGATCCAAAAGCCCAACATTCAGAGAAATAAGAAATTGAACCCGGATATGATTGCCTTGTTACAGGTTTTTATTGAATTAACAAAATTGTATACACATATTGCTGCGGTCACGCAAAGTGGCACTCGGCGGGTCTCACCACGAAATCGGATTTTTGCCGTTTTCTCGTTTCTGGGCCAACTTTTTGAGTTTTTCAGAATGAAAATGGATAGAGCAGAAGATTTGAAGCTTATAAATAGGTAATTTGACCCGAAGTTTTCAATTTTTGGTAGAAAAATTTAATATTTTGTGTTTTTGGCGGAAAAGTTACAAAAACGGGTAGTTCGCAATGAAAATCGAACTGAATTTGGTTGAATTAGCTATTTTTAGGTTCCAAATTCGATTTTCTATCCGTTTTTATAGAGAAAATTTTAAAAAGTCGGACCAGAAACGAGAAAACAGCGAAAAGCCGATTTCGTGACGAGACCCAACTTTTTGGCGTTTGCTACGCCAAGAAATCAGCTTTCTGCTGTTTTCTCGATTTTGAACCAATTTTTGCAACAAATTCGGATAGAATAGAAAATTTGGGACCGTTAATAGTCAGTTCAACCAAAACTGTTCAGTTTTTCAGCTAAAATTTTCAGATTTCGTGTTTTCGGCTGAAAAATTAAAAAATTTAGTAAATCGTAATGAAAAACTCAATAATTCTGGTCGAATGAACTATTTCTAGGTTTCAAATTCTTTTTTCTATCCGTTTTCATTCAAAAAAATTCTTGAAAGTTGGTCCAAAAACGAGAAAACAGCAAAAAACGAAGAGCAATTACAGGACTGCTGGAGCGAACAACCCGACATGAGACCTACTATTCGGAGGGTCCGCTTGGCGACGGAAATCGCTTTGAAAACGTAAAGTTTGATCTAATTAATAAAGGAAACAGGAAGAATTGAAGTATTAATGTTTATTGTTCAGAAAAGGGAATTTAGTGGACAGTATGATGAGAATGATGGAAGAATATGCGAACAACTTGGAGAAGCTGGTTGGGGAACGAACAAAGGCTGCAGAGGAGGCCAATTTGAGAGCTGAGAGATTACTTTTCCAGCTTTTGCCAAGGTTTGAAAGTACTTGGCAAGTAAAAACATCAATTCATTGATTTTAGAGACATCGCAGTGGCCCTGAAAGCCGGTCAACCAGTCCCACCAAGATCTTACACTTCAGCTACCGTAATGTTCAGTGATATTGCTGGATTTACAAAGCTGTGCTCTGCTTCCACTCCAATTGAGGTATGGTAATGGAATTTTGTTGAGAAACTGAAGAGAAACCAAACAAAAATTCGTCTCAACTTGAAAAGAAATGGGTCCGAGATATCAAGCTATAAAGTTAGGGCGCCAGAATCACTGTCTTGAAAATTAGGTGTGAGTTATTAAATACTTCTTATCAGGGAATGTAGAAGATTTTAAAAAGTTAAAAACGAAAACAAAGTTCTTAAAGTGGGCTACAATTTTGTAGTTGACACTTTTCCAACATCTCTCCCGGTTCTCCAGATATTTCCTTCCAAACTTACCTCCTTTTCAGGTCGTCACCCTTCTAAACAAGCTCTACTCGGAATTCGACACGGTCATCAACAAATACGACAGTTACAAAGTGGAGACAATCGGTGATGCTTACATGGTGACATCTGGAATTCCAACTGAGAACGGAGGACGCCACGTGGCTAATATCGCGAATGTCACATTGGACATTGTGGAGTTGTTGAAAGAGTTCCAGGTGCCTCACAGAAGAGACCATCGTCTTACGATCCGTCTCGGATTTGCTTCTGGACCAGTTGCTGCTGCTGTGATCGGACTAAACTCTCCTAGATATTGTCTTTTTGGGGATACGGTAGGTTGAAAGTCTGCTTACTATTATCATCGGAATGCAAACGCGCACTGGTTTTCTTCGAAATTTCGATTTCTTCCAACCAAAATTAGTGAAAATCATCGAAAAATTAAAAAAAAATCGATGCCAAACTGAAAAAATACGAGTTTTCGCGAAACCATTTCCAAAAATTAGCGTTGAATTCGGTGGGGCGCGTTTGCTTGTTTAAAAGATGATTTTCTATTCAGGTCAACATCGCTGGAATAATGGAATCTTCTGGAGAAGGCGGCCGAATTCAAATTTCCGAGTTATCCAAGAAGTTGCTGGAACGGGAATACCCGGAGTTCATGACAGAGATCAGAGGGATTAATAGGGAAGTTGTGAGTTGGAAAGTGCATGATTCTGATTCCTAAAAAGTCACTTTTTCAGAAACAAGAGGACTTTGTGACTTTCTGGTTGACTGGAAAGGATGACGAGTACTTTAAGAAAAACTTCCACTAACTTTGTCATGTGTTTGCATTTATTTTGGCGCCTACCTACAAACTGCATTTATTTTTAAAAGAACCGAGGTTTTCAAATTTTTGCATTTATTGACTTTTTGCTACTTTTTTTTCAAATAAAATAAATGTGCGATTGCCCCCAGATTCCCAGATTGTCTACAACTCGGAAAACAACTGCTTGATATAAAAATCGTTTAATTTCAAAACTTTTGAATGAGATTCAGCTTTACAATACAAAATACGTGTACAATCAGTAGAAGAATCAATAAATGAGCCAATAACGATTACTCTTCTCCACGTCGTCTCTTGGCCATTTTGTTGCGCGGATCCGTGATGTGATACCAGTCTTCACTCTCTTCTCGCATGTTCGCATCTTTTGCTTTTGACGAGAGAATCACGTCTTCGGCTTTGAAGCGGTGGGACATCCTGGAAAATGGCAATTTTGTTGTGTGAAAAATTAACTTGTTTTACTAGGGGGAGTTTTTGAGGTGCTAGTTCTAGAAAAATCTGAAAATAATACTAAAAATCAATCACATTTTTCTGATATTTTTAACGTTTTCGAAATCTGCGAAATAGTGATTTGAAGCAAGTTATAACCTGTTTTAGTGCTGAAAAAATCGTCTTTTTGCATTAAATTCATGATTTTTGATGATTTGACCTGAAAATTTTTGAAACGCTAAAAAATTGAGAGAAAATGCTCGATTTTCAGTATTTTTTCAGATTTTCTAGAACCTAGTTAGACAAAATCTAGAACCTAGTTAGACAAAATCTAGAACCTAGTTAGACAAAATCTAGAACCTAGTTAGACAAATTGCCTGTTAATAAGTTTAAAATCTTTTTTTTCTATTCGTTTTCATAAAAAAATCGATGAAACTTAGTTCAAAAATAATAAAAAGAAACTTACCAAGAAGTCCCCTCGATATCCTCTGCATCCAGATCAATCCCAAACTTCTTCTCTTCTCCTTCCTCCCCCTCCTTTTCCTTCTTTTTCTCCTCCTTCACCGCAATCTTCCTATCAAACAGAATGGCTTGTTGATTCGAGTTTCCGAGTCGTTGCTTGAATCTCTCGAGCATTTGCATCGTTTGATTCTCGCGTTTCGCGTCTTTCTGCTTCACCACGTCTTTCGTCTTGGTTTTGAACTTCATTTTCAGGTCCTGATACGATTGCATCGCTTCCGAGAGTGTCTCGTCGACAACCTTCTTCTTCTTTTCTTTCACAGGTCGCAACGCCTTCATGTATTCTTTTTGCATGTTTTTCAGCTCCGAGTTCATTTTGTTACTGAAAAATTGGGAGTTTGATTGTGTTACATCTGTTTTTTGCTGTTTTCTCGTTTCTGGACTAATTTTTCGAGACCCCGACGTTTCAGAACGCCTGAAATGCCGCACTCTGCGAGAAACGAGCGTTCTGAAACGTCGCGTTCTGAACTGACGTGTTCTGAAACTTCGGGGTCTCAATTTTTAATTTTTTCAGATAAAAATGGAAAGAGCAGAAGATTTGAAGGCTAGAAATAACTAATTAGACTCGAAATGTTAGGGCTTTTATAGAAAATTTTGAGATTTTTTGTTTTCGTCTGTTTTTTTCGGAAAAGTTACAAAAACGGGTAGTTCGCAATGAAAATCTAGCTAAATTTGGGCAATTTGGCTTTTTCTAGGTTCCAAATTTTCTTTTCTTTCCGTTTTTATAGAGAAAATTTGAAGAAATTGGACCAGGAACGAGAAAACAGCGAAAAACTGATTTCGAAAAAAATGTGATTGCCTACATTTCCTCCTGTTCCTTGGCCTTTCGCTCGTCCTCAATCATCTTCTCATAGTCCTCATCGTCTCCACGTGCTCCTTCTTCAATCTTCCTCTTCTGACTCTTCTTCAACAACTTCTCACGAATCGACGACACCGACGACGCGTCCTTCACAGCATCCTCGTCTTCCGGACAGTAGTTGCTCATCTCATCGCGAGTCACTGCTGCTTGTTTCGACAGTCCGACAGTGTCATTGTCGTGTGCATCATGTGCGGATTTGGGCTTGTGCGCCGTTTTCTGAATTGGTTGGAATTTTTCATTTTTCTATATATTTTTAGCTAATGTTTTGTATTCGGAAAATTGCCCATACTTCTTTCTGATGCTTCGAGGTATTCTCTGTTCATTTTTCATAAAGCGGAGAGTTCGGTGGAGCGCACTTGCCGCATTTGCCCAATTCCGAGAATTTCGCGCGTAGACTTTTACAGGCCGTTACAGACAGGAAAAAGGTTTCTAATTACAGTTTCTTTTTATGCTGAAAACATAGCGTTTCCGAAAAAAAAGATAGCAAAATCGAGCAAGTTGTTAAACACGAAGTTTTAAATGTTTCAAACCTTATTGAACACCACCAACTGCTCCTCGTCCTCTTCAACTTCGTCTCCAAACGACAACAAGTTTGTTTTCTTCGTTTCAACGGGTCTCTGCTCCTTTTTCCGCTCACTTTTCTCCTTCTTCTTCTTCTCTCTCGGCTTGATATCTTCAAACGGATTGTTATCAATCCGAGCTCCAGTGATCTTGTAGAAAGTAACCGGTCGATCACCCTCCGTGTCCACTTCCGTGATTTTCAACATGTTGAAAAGGGTTGGTCCAGTGACTTTTCCAAAGATCGTGTGCTTCTTGTCGAGTTCAGCAGCTCCGCGTTCTCCGATTGTGAAGAAGAACTGCGATCCATTATCGTCGCGTCCGGCGTTCGCCATTCCGACGATCCCGCGACGGTTGAACTTAAGACGTTGGTGAAATTCGTCCTGGAAAATACGAAAACATTTGATTTTTCCGACTTATTGGGTCTCGCCACGAAATCAGTTTTTTGCTGTTTTCTCGTTTCTGGATTAATTTTTTGAATTTTTTTCAGATAAAAATGGATAGAGCAGAAGATTTGAAGCCTAGAAACAGTTAATCTGACCCGAAATATCACATTTTTCATAGAAAAATTCAAGATTTTGTGTTTTTGAGCGAAAAATTTAAAAAAAACCGGTAGTTTGCAATGAAAATCTAACTAAATTTGGTCAAATTGGCTGTCACTAGGTTCCAAATCCTATTTTCTGTCTGTTTTTATGAAGAAAATTGAAGAAAATCAGACCAGAAACGAGAAAACAGCGAAAAAACTGATTTCGTGGCGAGACCCGCCGATTGCCAACTTTTTCGGTGTTTCTAATAAAACTTTTGTTTTTTGCTAGCCTCACCTTGAACGGCGCTCCATAGATACTCTCTCCGCCGGTTCCGGTGCCTGTCGGATCGCCTCCTTGAAGGATGAAATTCTTGACGAGTCGATGGAATACAGTGCCTTTGTAGTAATTCTCCATGCACAACTGGATGAAATTTCGGCATGCTAGCGGTGCTTCTTTCGTCCATAATTCCACTTCGATGTCTCCTGCAGTGGTTTCTAGGGTGACCTGGAAGAAAAAAGTTGAGAATTTCAAAAAAAAATTTAAATTTTTAATTGAAAAGTAGATTTTAAAAATTCAAAAAAAATAAAAATTACAAAAAACTCACTTTTCCCGTTGTAATCGGCTCATTGATGTATTGATTGCTCATCTGATAAGGTAAAATAAAAAAATAAATTTTCAATGTGAAGAAAAGAAAAATCCAAAAATATAGTCACTGCACTCAACATTTAAAATTTAAAAACTCAAAATAACATTGAAAAGGTTCATAATTTACGGCAAGAATACTTTATTTTTCTTATACTTTTTATACTTTCACAAAATTTTAAATTTTACATGAATTTCTTTTTTTTGGGGGAAAGCTGCTAGATACTAAATTCACGACTGGAAGTGTCGGAAAAATCAATAATTTAAGATCTGGCGTTGATGATCTTGACAAAGTCGGGCTTCAGCGAGGCTCCTCCAACCAAGAATCCGTCAATGTCAGCCTTCTTGCCGAGTTCGGCGGCGTTGTCGGCGGTCACGGATCCTCCGTAGATGATGCGGGTCGCATCGGCGACCGCTGGCGAGACCTGGAACACAATTTTCAAGTAATTTCACTCTTTATCGCCGGCGCACCAAACAAGCAAACGCGCCCCATCGAATTCAACGCTAACTTTTAAAAGTGGTTCCGCGAAAACTCGTATTTTCTCAGTTTGGCATCGGTTTTCTTGAACTTTTCGATGATTTTCACTAATTTTGGCTGGAAGAAATCAAAATTTCGAAGAAAACCAGTGAAAAATATGGTAGAAAACGAGTTTTGGCCGACGTTTTCGGTAGGGCGCGTTTGCTTCGCAAAAATTCCAATGATAAAAACACACCTTCTCCTTGAGGAACTCACGGATCCACTCGTGGACCTCTTGAGCCTGCTCCGGCGAGGCGGTGACACCAGTTCCGATGGCCCAGACCGGTTCGT
>LR538064.1:42898-65753 GCA_900883565.2 Caenorhabditis panamensis | reverse complement strand
GACCGGTTCGTAGGCGATCACAATGTTGTCCCAGCTGACTCCCTTGTCGACGATGGCTTGCAGTTGACGGAAGTTCACCTGCAAATGGCACATGTTTCGATTTTTCCCATATTATAGGGGGCCCAGGGAACCATATGCGCTCCATTGGGACGCCGGCGCGGACTAGGATTTTCACGTAGAAAAACGCGATTTTCTCGGCCGCCGGCCGCGGCAAAACCTAGTTCTCCACGGTGTCCCAATGGAGCGCATATGGTTCCCTGGGCCCCCTACAATATATTGTTGTTTTTGATTATTTATGAATTGAAGTAAAAATCTGAAATTTGGCCTCAAAAAGGGACATTCCTCTCAGCGCTCACTTTTCGCTCAATTTTGTCCTAAAAAGGCAGAAAACAGTGTTTTCCGCAGTTTTCTATCACTTAAACCAGCGAAACACGGAAGAATTGAGTGAATTGCCATGTTATGACTTTTTCGCAATAAATAACCTTGAAAATGTGATTTTTTGACTTCTCTCTGGTGCTTCGAGGGATTCTCTGTTCATTTTTCATTAAATTTTGTCGTAATTTTCAGCGAAAACCACTGAAAACTAGCAAAATTTTTGTTCATTTTCCGAATTTCTCAAAGAGTTTGGTGGAGCGCACTTGCAGCATTTGCCCAATTCCGAAAATCAGCGGAGAAAATCTCAGTGGAAGCGCGTAGACTTTTACAGGCCGTGCTTTTTTAGCTTCACTCACATCCTTAGTATGTCCAGCCTTGCGCTCCTCGAGCTGCTCTCCAATGCAGTAGATGACCTTGAGTCCCGACTCCAAAGCATGAACCGTCTTCTCAGCGATCAGTTCATCGCTCTCCCCAAAGACATGACGACGTTCCGAGTGTCCGAGAATGACCCATTCGAGTCCCAAATCCTTGATCATCGCCGGCGAAATCTCTCCGGTGTAGGCTCCCTTCGCCACTTTGAAGCAGTTCTGGGCGGCCACGAGGACTCCTGCCTTCAGGTTGGCCTTGGCGTGAGCCAGGTATGGGGCTGGTGGTGCGACGACGATGTCCACCGAGTCGTTTCCTGCAAAAAGCCCTGTTTTTCTACTTTTGAGACTCGTTTCGTACCTCCAGACTGGTTGAGGAAGGCGATGATGCCGTCGACGGTGGAGAAGTCTCCGTTCATCTTCCAGTTTCCTCCGACGAAGAACTTGCGGGGCATTTTGGATGGGGGGAAGGTTCTGGAAGTTTCAAAATTTGAAAATTTCGCGGAAAATGAGATTATTGTGACTTTTAAAAGACGCTTTTAAAGGATTTAAATCAATATCTTATCATTCTACTGATTGATAAGACATCATTGATTAGAAAAAAATTCTCCAAAAAATAGCCATTGAAACGTGAGAAAACAGAGAAAACAACCGAGCGCGGCGCCCATTTTCAATTCGATTTTTAGAGAAAAGAGGAACTAAAGAAAACAAAAGAGTATGGGGAATAGAGAAACGCAGAAAAGGCAGAGTGGAGAGTTGGCACGTATTTTGTGATGTTCTTGGGGAGTAAACATGATGCAAAGAGGCCCAAACGGATTTTCACAGATTCATAGGGAAAATATGAGATTTGGAAGGGATTTTTGATATAGACTCATGAGCTGCGTAAACTGGAGAATATTTTCAAATCTACTTTTTAACGAAATTTTCCAAGTTATTTCAACGATTTTTGTGGTTTTTTTTTATGAAAAAAAGCTAGATTTTGACAGGATTCTAAAAACTTCAACTTTTTCTGCGAATTCAAGGAAAAAAATCGGTTAAAAATTACTGAATTCGATTGAAAAAAGATGAAAAAAAGGAGAAAAAACGCGCCGAAATTGGAAAGAAAATGACTGACAGTATCTCAAATCGTTGCGAGACCCGATAAACAAATAAATGCATGCGCCTTTAAAAACTGTTTTTGTTTTAAGTGTTTTTTGAAACTTTTTCGATTAATACCTATGAGCTAATTTTTTTGTTGAAAGAAGTAAAGTCCACTTTTCTGTTTCTGTTTCTGCTGAAAACCACAAAAAGATCTGCTCCGCTTCCTCAAAAACGTCTAAAATTTGATTTTCGTTGCAAGACCTGTTGAACAAAATCTACTATGCGCCTTTAAAGCTACAGTAAATTTCTGTTCCGATTTCTCTTCATTTTCGACTGTTTTTTCGCGAAAAAAGCCTTTTCTCTTGTTTTCCGGCTTCTCCAAACACAAAAATGATGTTTCCTCGTGATTTTTATCCAAAAATAGCGCAAAAACGCCAGCTGAAAAAGAGAGAATCAGCTGCCCACGCTAATTAATAATCCCCCTAATCTCTTTTGTCAAAGGATTATCAAAATACTCAGTCTAAACACACCATTTTCTATTTTTTCGTTTCTAACCGCAATATTTGGCCTACAAACCCTTATCATCGAAAAATTTGAATTCGTCTGAAAATGTGTAAAACTAAAACTCATGATAAAATCATGTTCAAAGACCAAAAAACGCTCAATTTCCTTGTCGAAAACCCAGAAACCCGGAAACCGTGGGAGGAAAACAACGAAAAAAGAGCGATTTCCTGGACAAAGCAGGCGATTTGGCAGCCAGCCAAGCTGTTCAGTGGGGCGCGTTTGCATTATTGTCGTTTCCGAACCGAAAAAGTCCCTTTTCTCTTGGATTTTTTTTCATTTTTTCCAGGAAAATCGAAAAATAGAGAACTTTCTCTTTATTTTCACAAGATTTTTTTTCCATTTTCCTCCTCCATTTCATCCGTACAACAATACACAACAAAAACGTCATCTCTTGTTCCCTCGTCTCCTGACAACAACAGCACGTATAAAAGAGTGGCGCAAAAAACGGTCTTTGCGGCCTGATATCACGAGACTACTGGCACTGTGCCAACACACCTGATTCCTCTCTGTTTTTCTCTGCGCCGCGACAACTAGGGATTTCCGATGATCTCATGAGGCATTGTTCTGTTTCGTAACACACTTTGTGTTTTGTTAGTGAATCATCACGGGGTATATAAGATTTGAGATGGAAAGAAAATAAGGAATAGAATTGCTAAGAATTTTCTATTATTTTTTTTGAACAAGTTGGTGAGTAATCTAGACTGTATTCTCTCCTTGCTTTTCTGTATTTCGCTCCGAAAATAAGAGGAAAATCTGAAATTTCACCCTTTTCCAGTCGAATAACATCTCTCAACTTCAATTTTCGGTCATGTTAAAATTTCTGAACTTTTTCAAAAATTTAAAAATTTTTTAAATTTTGCAGATGCACAATTGACAATTTCAAAACCAAAATGCACATAAACTCATCTGGAAAAGTGCTGATCCAGCCGCGGGACTATCGATCTTTCTGTTTCCGTGGCGAGGGACGCGCCAATTTTGTGATAAGTGCCAGGAATCGAAGCACTGGAGTCAGGTGAATTTTAAAAAATCACATTTGGGTTTTTCCATGTTTTACTAGGGGAGTCCTTGAGGTGGTAGTTTAAGAAAAATCTGTTTAAAAAAAAATTTAAAAAAATCAATCGCATTTTTCTGATGTTTTCAACGTTTTCAAAATCTGCGAAATAGTGATTTGAAACAAGTTATGACCTGTTTTAGTGCTGAATAAGTCGTTTTTTTGCATGAAATTTAAGATTTTTGATAATTTGACATGAAAATTTATGAAAAGTTTCAATTCTGGTAATTTTGAGAGCGAAAAACGACGTTTTTAGCACTAAAATGGGTCATAACTTGCATCAAATTAGTATTTCGCAGCTTTTGAAAACGCCGAAAAATTGAGCAAAAATGCTCGATTTTTCAGTATTTTTTTTCAGATTTTTCTAAAACTGCCTCCTCAAAGACTTCCCTAGTTAGATAACTTTTTAAGCTTTAAAAAAATGTAAAACGTTTATTTTCACCAAACTTTGCCAAAAAAGTCCAGAAAAATCGAAAAATATACGAAATTTTTTTTATATCCATATTTTTTAGAATCGTCTGGCGATTCGCTAAAGCTCGAAAAAGTGGAATAATGACAGTAAAGGCGAGAAGTGAGCTGGTCAATAATTATGTAGAACGGTAAGATTCGTCTTTTTAAAAAATTAAAAAAATTATTTTTTTAAACAGTCCAACTTTTTCAGAATCGTCGGTCCATTTTTCAACCACGATTTTCTTGTTGGAATGAGTATTGTTGAGTTTGAAACGGTGGATGTTCATCAGTTGGCAAAGGTATTCTTTTTTCGAAAAAAAATTTCAAAAAAAAAAATTTTTTTCTAAATTGCAGATTCCCTACCTTCCACCAAACACCAAAGTGGAAAAGTTTGAAGACCTCTTCTCCCTGCCCTCCGAGTACTCTTTCTTCCCATCCAACACCTTCCAAAGGGTTCATGGCTCGATAATCATCACGAATCCCAAGAAACTGACAGCTCTCCAGATGCTGGATGCCACACAATTACCAATGACGATAGAACAACCGCATTTGGATAGTAATACTATTACAGTAAGTAATCTATAACAATTAAAAATAAAAAACATTTAAAAAAAAAGTTGGTATTCGGCGGATCTCGCCACGAAATCGGTTTTTGGATGTTTTCTCGTTTTTGGATCATTTTTTTTTAAAGTTTTTTCTGATAAAAATGGATAGAGCAGAAAATTTGAAGCCTAGAAATAGTTAATCTGACCCGAAATTTTACATTTTCGATAGAAAAATTTCAGATTTTGTGCTATTGTCTGTTTTTTCGGAAAAGTTACAAAAACGAGTAGTTCGCAATGAAAATTCAACTAAACTTGGTCAAATTGGCTATTTCTAGATTCCAAATCCTATAAAAATAAATTTTAAAAAAAGTTATTCAGGTAGAAATCAAGCCAAAACAAGGGTTCCTTCAAAACCATCCAAACGTGAATGTTCCCCACTGCAATAATTGTATTCTACAGGTAACACTAGCTAGTCTGAATACTCAAAACTATCATTTTTTCAACATCAGATTGAAAAATCAGTGTGCCAATCGCATTTCTCCGAAATGTACGACTTCTGCCCACTAGACCTGTTCTCTGGAAACTTCTCCAGAATGCGAAAAGCCATTCACTCCCTCTTTCTCGTTCCTCATCGCAATCTTCGGATCTTTGTGGATGGTAATTTGGTGCATTCTGACGAGAAACCACTGGAGAAAGAGCACTTCTCGGAGACACTCTTTCCAAGGAATGACGCGTCCGAGGAGGATTTGGTGGCTGCGCTCTGTCTCTCGCTATCCGGAAATCACTCGAGAAAAAAATTTCGCCTCCAAAAAGACTCTGTGCTTGGACAGATCCTCACGGCCCAGAAAGTCGACGAGATTGGAATAGTCAGAGCACATGCAATCTATGAGCAGTTGGAGCCAAGTGTCAAAGTAAGCATTTTTGAGACGTTTGCCCTCTAAAACCATCAACCAATTTTAGGCAAGTCTCCTCGACAAAACCGAACTCTCGCGGATCGGATTGGAAGCGATTTTGGAGAATCAATCAGGCGAATTGTACAAATCACTGGAGGAACAGGACATTCAACAGTTGAGGAGGTACTTTGTGGCGGCGACCATGAAAGATTGCTCGGTAAGGGTTTTCAGGTTATAAAAAGTTGATTTTCTAGTCATGGCCTGTAAAAGTCTCCGTGAAATGCCGCGGCGGCGACACACGCTCATGCGAGTGTTACCGTAACCCGAAAACTTTCTGTTGCTCAGCTAAAATTCTGATTTTTGGCCACTAAATAGGACACTTCTCTAAACGCTCACTGACAAATAAATAAAAAAAAATAGTTCTGCATGTTTTTTCAGGTAATGATCTCCCTCCGCCTGCTCTCCTCCTCATCGCCACCCTCCACCACTCCCCTTCCCAACACCATCCGACTCCCGAATGGCCGTCTCTTCGCCTTTTCCATCAAAATCGTCGATCTGGACCCGAAAACGCCTAAAAACCTGGTGAACAGTCATGCCAGATTCATGTCGGGAGTGAAATTGATACGACTTGGACACGAATCCGAGGATGCCACGAGGAAGTTTAATCATTGTAAAATTTAACGAAAAACTGGTTTTTTTCTTGTTTTCTTCCGCTGTTTTCATTGTTTTCACTATCACCAGGGTCCGTTTTATCATCATTTCCTGTGATTCCCACCACTTTTCTCACATATCCGAAATGCTCCTAACCCCGTTCGCTTACGCATAATTTGCATTCCGCCTCGCCCCGCCCCCACTGAAAATCCCTTATCTTGCCGGTTTTATCCATTCAAAATTTACTGATATGAGTATGATAATGATGACTAATCAATGAAGAGTTATCAATTTTTGAAAAATTATTGAAAAAAATTTTTTTTTGGGTTTTTGTTTGAAGAATATTGTTGCAGAAGCAGTAAAAACTTATTTTTTTCAAAAATTCTCTAGAATTAAAAAAAAAAATCACTTTGTCTTATAAATTTTTTATATTTGCTGAGAGACCCAAAATTTGAAAAAAAAAACATAAAAAATTTTTTTTTAAAGGGAACAATCCGTAATCGGCACCGTTTGTTCTGCAGTTTTTCGAGTGGAAAGTGAGTTTTTTCGCTAAAATTCGCTAAATTAAAAAAAAATCACTACTGCGGTCCCGGAAGACTTGGCGGGTCTCGCCACGAAATTAGTTTTCCGCTGTTTTCTCGTTTCTGGTTCGATTTTTTCAAATTTTCTCTGTAAAAACGAATAGAAAACAGAATTTGGGATCTAAAAATAGCCAATCTGACCGAATTCAATCAGATTTTCAATGCGAACAACCCGTTTTTGTAGCTTTTCCGAAAAAACAGACAAAAACACAAAATCTTAAATTTTTCTATGAAAAATGTAATATTTTGGGTCAAAATAACTATTTCTAGGCTTCAAATCTTCTGTTCTATCCATTTTTATTTGAAAAAACTTGAAAAAATTAGACCAAAAACGAGAAAACAGCAAAACACCGATTTTGTGGCGAGACCTGTCGAGTAATAATTTTTTTTTAAATTTCTAAAAATCAAAAATGCAAGTGCGCTCTAATACGAAATGCCAGATATCGTAGGATCCAAATTAGAGATTCGAATTGTAAAAACCCCCTCGTTTTTCGAAACTTGTTCCTTATTTCTTTTTCCAAGACAATTCCCCACAAATCATGTGAAAATCTGACTAGAATAGTCTGATGCAATATTTTTTCCTTGTTTTTCCCTCCAAAGTTTGCGATAAAAGACCAAACAATCAAGGAATTGGGTCTCTCGATGGGAAAACGGATATTTTTACTTTTGCACGTGGCGAGAATCGAAGAGAAATGATAAGGAGAGACCAAGTTTCCTTTCGTCATTTGTAGTTTCTTTGTTGGGATGATGAAATTGGAAAGCAAAATTGCAAAGATTAGGAAGATTCAAACCAATGATAAGGGTCGCCTAGTTCCACAGAGAACAAGGATTGATGACGTGGCATTGCAATGTTTCGAGAAAACCGAACTGGTTTATTATTGTACACTGAAAATGAGAATCCTGAAGAGACCCTGAGAGTTAGAGGAACACGTGGCCATTTCTATATGGAATTCACTGATAAAACGAGAAAACAGCTGACCTAATGTACTACTGCGGTCATGCGAAGTGTCACTCGGCGGGTCTCGCCACGAAATCAGTTTTTTGCTGTTTTCTTGTTTCTGGTCCAATTTTCTACGAGTTTCTTTGTGAAAACAGATAGAAAATGGGATTTGAAATCTTGAAATAGCCAATTTGACCGAATTCAGTTAGATTTTCATCGCGAACTACCCTTTTTTGTAACTTTTCCGAAGAAAAAGACAAAAACACAAAATCCTAAATTTTTCTATGAAAAATTTAATATTTTGGGTCAAATTAACTATTTCTAGGTTTCAAATCTTCTGCTCTATCCATTTTTATTTGAAAAAAAAAACATTAAAAAGTTGGGTTAAAAACGAGAAAACAGCAAAAAACCAAATTTTTGGAACTACAGTATCCCCGACTTTAAAGGCGCATGACGAAAATCGTACAAAAGTTTGGCAGCGTGCTATCGGGAACTACACCGAACCCGTATTTCTAGGCTCCAATCAGGCTCTGACCAATACTTATCAGCTTATCAATCAAATGATAAGCATTATACTTGACCACTTGACTTTTTATTACAAGCAGAAACAGAATCGATGCTAATCGATAAATAACAGAGTTCCCCTTGCAAGAATCAGTTGTTTACACAAACCGACAAGGATAAACGGATTGTTTATCACACTGATATCCCTTTCCCAATTAGAATTAGCGACAAGCGAAAAACCAGTTTTTTGGTGATCTTTCGGTCAATTGTCACGTAAATCGCATCGTGATAAGACCATCTGACAGTTGAATTCCCATCCCTCCCACTTTTTCCCATGCTAAATATTTGGGGGCGGATTTCGGGTTTTATAAGGCAAAATTGCTTCCGTTTTCCTAGTTTTCTAGTTTTTAGTTGATAAAAACTTTCAAAAATTGATACTGAATAGGGTTTCAAAACCGATTTTTAATTGTTTCAAAAGTTTAAAAAAAATTTCGAAAAATTTTTTTTTTGAAAAAAAAACTGCAAATGTTCTATCAAATCACTCGCAAATAAGTTTCCTAATTTCATCATCCTTCGTTCAGGACTATCCAAAACAGTCTCTATTTCATCATCCTTTTCATTCCCTTTATGAGAAATCTCAGAATTGATAAGAACAGTGATAACAAGTGAGATAACATACAGATCAGAGAGACGTCAGGTTGGCTAGACAAATCGGCAGCGTGTCAGGCCAGTCCATCGAAGAATCATTCGAAGAAGACTCTCCATCTCTTACACTTTTTCGAAATTTTCTTTGATTTTTGTTTTTACTAGGGAAGGAAGAAAAAATCTAGCCTGTTCGCACTTTTTATTACATGAATCGATCTTGTCATGCTGAGAAATAGTCCAATACTTCATTTTTACTAAATAAGCTTCCTAATGCCACTTTTTCGGCTTCAAAGTTCAGAAAAAGCCAAAAATCGTGTCTTTTGAGGCTCTTCTGAGTGGGCTCCTGTCTTTTTTTTTTAAATAGGCTAGGTTTTTTTCTTCCTTCCCTAGTTACATACATTTAAACTGGAAAATTACATTTTCGCGGCAAGACCCATTTCTCTCTCTCTTTTCTCCTCCTCTATTTCGCATTTTTCCTTCTCAATTCCTTCTAAGTCTTTCAGTTTCCCCTAATTCCCTTAGAGTGCCACGTGGTTGCCACGTACGGCGAATGCATCAAAAGATCCAGAAATTCAAAAATCTCCCGCACTATTTCTCGCCACCAGCCAACAAAAAGTTCAGTTTGAAGTTTGGAAGTTGATCTGATTTATTGGATAATTGATTGGTTATCACTACCAGAATTCATAAAATATCCCGGAAATTTTTGATCAAAATGAGGATTCGAATTAGACATGTCGAACAGGTGAGTTGAATTCTAAAATGTGTGTGTAGTTTGATCTTTTGGTCTATTTTGAATCTTTGCAAGTCCTGTACAGTAATAAATCCATCAAGACAAGACCAATTGACCGAACAAAACGTGTCTTTAAAGATCGTGATAATGATCATGATAAGAGAGACGATGACATCAACATCAGACCATCCCCGCTTTGTTATTGTCAAGTTTCGTGATTTGTAAAGAATAGGATAGACTGTGATCAGTGATGTCGGGAAATTGCAATGGGGCGCGCTTGCATTTGGGAAAAAATCACAGAACAAAAAATTGAAAATTAAAAAAAAATTTGTTTAATTTTTTCAAAGTTTTTTTTTATTTCAATTTAATTTGCAGGCTAGCCAACACCTACGAAGCGCCATTTTGTGCAGTACCGCACCATCCATTGCGCCGAAACTCGTCACTCCGACATCTCAACCGATTATTGAGGATCCTGGAGAGTCGAGCAGATATTGGGTTGATCCGACTAGTGAGTCGCGGGATAATGATAATTATCAGCGGAAACAGAAAAAATGCAGTGAAATAGTTGTTTTTATCACAAAAAATCAAAAAATTGAACAAAAAAAATTTGATGATGCAAATTCGCTCCATTGAGAAAACTTCATTTTCTTCTAAATATTTCGAAATTTTCCCTTTTTTTCTTTTTTTTTAAACCCAATCAATGATTCCAGACCACATGAGACTGCCTCGCTCGCTGGCCGCAGCCCTCTATCAAACCCAAAACACCACATCGAAACGAGCCATCGGAAACATGGAAAAACCGTCATTCCAGCCGAAAAAAGTGCTCATTTTGAGCAAATTGACGCGTTACGAGTTTGAGAAGAAGGTCAACAAAGGGTGCAATGATGAGCAGTTGGCTAGTATTGTGAGTTTTGCAAACTTGCAAAAAAAATTTAAAAACATTCATTTTTTAAAAAAAAGTTTTGAGAAAATTTTATTATTATTTTTTCAGCTTCGAAAACGCGGCTCCGACTACAATCGTCTCCTATCCAAGCACAAAATCCATCATTCCTATTTGAATACACTGCAGAAAGAACTTGAGTGAGTTTCTATTTTCGTTTTTCTTATTCTCGGCGGGTCTCGTCACGAAATCGGTCTTTTGCTGTTTTCTTGTTTTTGGACGAATTTTTCAAATTTTTTCACATAACAATGGATAGAGCAGAGGATTTGAAGCTTAGCAATAGTTAATTTGACAAAAAAATTTGAAGTTTTCATAGAAAAATTCAAGATTTTGTGTTTTTCGGAAAAAGTTACAAAAACGGGTAGTTCGGAATGAAAATCTCACTGAATTTTATTAAATTGGCTATTTCTAGGTTTCAAATTCTGTTTTCTATCCGTTTTTTCAAAGAAAATTTGAAAATTGTAACAGAAACGAGAAAACAGCGAAAAACTTATTTCGTGGCGAGACCCAGTAAAAAATCGCTTCGAGACCCAATTTTTTTCAGAAACGCCGGCATAGAATCCCGCTTGGTCCGTCGCTTTGGCTACACCCAAGAAGCAGTCGATTGGGCTGATGCCGTTTTTTCAGCGGGTCAGTCAGAAACCGCGCTGCACTGAAAATCCTTTTGAAAATCACTTTCCAGGCGGCGATGGGACATTTCTAATGGCTTCCAGCAAAGTTCGTACGAAACAGAAACCAGTTATTGGGATCAATACAGATCCGCAGGGGTCCGAAGGATACATGTGTTTGATGAGAAAATTGCCAGAGGAGAATCTCGCGGGAGCGTTGAAAAAGTTGTTCAGTGGCAATTTTGAGTAAGTTTTCATAAAAAACAAGATCCAAATCCTCAACTTCTCCCTTCCAGATGGCTCTACCGCCAACGCATTCGAATTACGGTAACCGGTGAAGACGGTGTCAGCGATGCCATTGAACTACACGACCAACAGCTGAATCGAGACCCGGCGACGACTCGGTGGACTGATAATCCGAGAAGTCCAGCAAGGGAGACGGATGTGGAGGAGTGCATGTCTTTGTCACCGCCTGTGTAAGTTTCTCTGTACTAATACAAACGGCAAATTTTTTTAAAAATTAGGCTTTTTGGTGTTTTCTTAACTCTGGACTTTCTGAAATGTTTTTTTCAATGAATTCGGAAAGATCAGAAAATTTAGAATTAGATGATAGTCAGTTTTACAAAAAATGTTCAATTTTTCATTGCAAATTATCCATTTTTATAATTTTCAACTCAAAAACACAAAATTTGAAAATTCGAGCTGAAAAACTGAAAACTTTTTGTAAAATTGACTATCATCCGATCCCAAATCTTCTATTCTATCCGAATTCTTCAAAAAATTTCAAAAAAAAGTCGGTGCAAAGTCAAGAAAACACCGAAAAACCGATTTCGTGGCGAGACCCAACAAACGAAATCTGTGCTGCGCCTTTAAAGAATTACTATGAAAACTTCCAATCTACTCAATTTTCTTCGCGATTTTTGAAGGAAATCATGAAAAATAAATCGAAAAACATTTTGCAAAGTAGTTTTTCAGCAAAAAACGGACCCTCTCGGAAGCAGTCGTCCCGGCCATCGAAAAGGAAACCGTGGAACTGCCCGTCCTAGCCCTCAACGAAGTATTCGTCGGTGAATCGCTCTCCTCGCGAGTCTCCTACTACGAAATCGGTCTGAACAACGAGCAAATGTTGAAACAGAAGAGCTCCGGAATCACGATTTGCACGGGAACTGGCTCGACGTCGTGGCACTTCAACATTAACAAACTCACGGAGCAATGTGTTCAGGACCTGATGAAGATTGTCGCGGAGCACTGTAAACTGCCGCAGATACCGTGTGACGATAAGAATGTTGTCAGTGAGATTTGCACAAAGTTCAATCAACAGTTGATTTTTGATCCGGATAGGAGACGTAAGATTTTGAACCCTAAATTCTAGGTTTTAGAAAAATCTGAAAAAATACTGAAAAATTGAGCACATTTTTCTCAATTTTTCGTCGTTTTCGTTATCAAAAGCTGCGAAATACTAATTTGATGCAAGTTATGACCCATTTCAGTGCTGAAAACGTCGTTTTTTACCCTCAAAATCGCCAGAATTTTCAATTCAATTTTCAAAAATTTTCATGTCAAATTATCAAAAATCATGAATTTCATGTAAAAAGACGACTTTTCCAGCACTAAACCAGGTCATAACTTGCATCAAATCACTATTTTGCAGATTTTGAAAAAGTTTGAAATATCAGAAAAATGTGATTGATTTTTCAGTATTTTTTTTTTCAGATTTTTCTAGAACTACCACCTCAAGGACTCCCCTTCTAAGTAAAACCCTATTCATTCGTTTCAGAACTCGCCTTCTCAGTCCGTGACCCCATTTTCAACGCCACCTTCCCACCCACTGATCCACGTGGATTCGCCGACAAGATTCGCATCAAATCCCGAGGATACGACGCCCATCTCGTCATCGATGGCGGTATCTCGTACCGATTCAACGACGGATCCGAAGCTGTTATGGAGGTTCGCGATGAGGATACACTCAGGACTGTCGTCTTTCGTTGATAATATAAACATGTACTTGATTGACAATTGACCTGTATTTATTGAAGGAACAAAAACAAAAATCCTTCTAAATAAATAAACTTTAATTATACTATCATTCGAATTTAACTTTAAAATTTTTTTTTTGAATTGCAGAAATTGCTGCAAGTGCGCTCCACCGAACTCTCCGCTCGGAGGGCTAGCCCGGGCTGAAATTCGCGAAATGAATGAGTTTTGCTAATTTTCAGTGGTTTTCGCTGAAAATTATGACAAAATTTGATGAAAAAGGAACAGAGAATGCCTCGAAGCATCAGAGAAAAGTCAAAAAATCACATTTCCCAGCTTATTTATTGCGAAAAAGCCATAACATGGCAATTCGCTCAACTCTCAAGTGTTTCGCTGGTTAAAGTGATAGAATACTGCGGAAAACACTGTTTTCTTCTGTTTTTTGCCTTTTCAGCACGATATTGAGCGAAAAGCGACAGATTTCCCAGGATTTTCACAACAAATGAGTTTCTGGGTTACGGTATCACTCGCATGAGCGTGTGTCGCCGCTTATGATTGACTTCCCAACGGACAAGGGTTAGTCAACTAACAAAGTGCATGAATTAAAAAAAATCCGCATTTAATATGAACTTTTTCAAAGTTTTAAACTCCCATTCTCAACGACTCAGAATCCTCAGAAAATCAATCAAAAAACCCACATAAAACTGCTTTACATCATTGATATAAATTGTCCTCCATCTTTCCCATCTCTTTTCTCAACAGCTGACAATCCCCGGCTCGCTTTTCACTCATTTTTCTTGCTCAACAGCCTCATTTTCGTGTTTTCTGACGAAATGATGATAGGTAGGAGACAAAAAGATGATGATAGACACAAAACAGCTACTAATTTTTTGACACTATTCTCTTTGTCGCTCTTGTTTTTTCGGTTTCAAGGTGAACCAATAGTTCTACTTTTGAAGTTTTGCGTTCCTATCCAATTCCCAACCACTTTTACTTTTCCTCATTGAAAAACAATATAATGGCCGCTAGACCTCCCGTCTTATTTCTTATTCTTATCGGTTTCGTTTCGGCATTTGCCATTATGTGTTTGTAGTTGTATTCGCGTTGTTGTATTGTTCCCGTTAGTTGTACAAAACATCTTAGAGGAAGGTTGTGTTCACCGAAAGCCCTGAGCACCCAGATTATGATAAGAATGTTGATGATAGGGAGAGGTGCAGAAAAATTCGAAAAGTATCGAATTTCTCATTTTCCCGTTTTTTAATACACTCACCTTCTCGACCCACCAACGCCCAGCTGCGCACCAAAACACCCATGTTGTATACGCCCTCTGCGCCTAAAGTTTTAAGTGACTGTGTGGCTTAGTGGGTAACACGCCCGCCTTCCAATTTTGACCTCGTGGGTTCGAACCCCACATGTGTAATTTCTCGAGTTTTTGCTCTTTTATTATTGCCAAACTAACAATCCCCAAGTTTCCGGTTCACTCACCACGCTTGCCTTTCTGTATCTTTTCTCCCTCTTGGCTATTTTAATAAATAGAAAAGAGTCAAGTGGTGTCCACTTCTCCCCGAGATTCGCTGGCGGGCCGGTGGTCACCGACTGGTCAGTTTCTGCACTTTCTATCTTCTCTTTGTTTCTGTTTCTCTTTCTTTTGTTTCTTTTTCTTTTTGTTCCAATGTTTTCAATGTTTCGTTCTTCTTGTTCATTTTGCCTAGAGTTCATATATTTTCATAGTGTGTTTTTACATACTAGTAGTAGCCCTTTTTAAAGCGAATCTTTCGATTTTCCTCAATTGAAAGCATGAAATACTAACCTGGTGGGGTCAGAGGCCTTCAATATCCCTCCAAATCGCTCTTTTGTTGATCCAGAAAGTTCCAGAAGAGAAGACCTGCAGGGTTCTTGATATCCAGATGACAGAGACCAGGAGGTGAAGAAAATGACTTTAAGAGTCCTAATAAAGACCCATGGGTGTTCCCTCAACCTCGAAAGATTCTCGCACGGGAGGGCACAATCCCAGGAGAGCACGCGAAAGCGAGGTAGAGGGTCCCAGAGGCCTCTTACTATAACCGTGTTCCCCTCCTGTTCTCTTCATCTTTTTCTGCATTCGTTGATCCAGAAGCTCTCGTTGGCGCATCATCCATCACTGATCTTGCTTCTGGGGTCTTCTAGACCTTGTAACCTTCCGGGGTCGCGTCCATCCGATTGTCGATCTCTATCTCCTCCTATCGATTGGTCCTCTGAAACAAGAAAACTACAATGAGGGAAGGGAAAAGCAACAAACTAACCTCCAAGATCCAAATCTTAATCTAGGAAAGAGCAAGAGGAGGCTAAACTGACTAAAAGAGTCCTACTGAAGTCCCCTGGGTGTTCCCTCAGCCTCGAAACATCCCCGGTCGTGGGGGTCAGGGCCTAAAACAGAGACGCGAAAGCGAGGTAGAGGGTCCCAGGGGCTTCCTACTAAACCGTTACCCCTTCTTACTCTCTCCTTATGTCACCAGAGTCGTGTGGATGTTGACGGCTTGGCTTTGAATGACGAGGAGATGTCATAGACGTTGAAATCCTTGATGCTCCCGATTTTCTCAATGTCGTGGCATCTGGTGGCTTCGTCTTGAGTTGGTGTTGAATTGAGGTTGAGTAGACGCTCAATTTTTCGGCCCAGAAGCTTTCCTTTGTCCGTCGGCGCATCCTCCACATCAGCCAATCTCGTCGCTCCTCCTATCCATTGGTCATCTTTGACGCTCCAGTAGTTCTCCTTGATGTCGTGGCTCTCGATGTCTTCATCTTGAGTCGATGTCCTTGTTTGAGAATCCAAAAATCCATGTTGAGTAGACGACGAGGTGGCGAGCGATCTGAAATCGGAAAGATTTAAAAATGTCTCAAATGGTGGCAAGACTCACCTTCTAGATCCAAATGCAAGACTAGAAGAGAGTACGAGGAGGGTATATGGACTAAAAGAGTCCTATTGAAGTCCCCTGGGTGTTCCCTCAGCCTCGAAACGTCCCCGGCCAGATAGCGACGAATTCGAAGAAGAAGAAGGCGTTGACCTTCCAGAAGGTTCTTGTGGCACGTTGGCATCAGTTGACGCGCTGTTTCGACTTTAGAATTCTGTGTCCAGATGATGTGGTGGCTCTTGAAGGGTTCCCAGAAGACTTGAAACTAATCTGGAACAGGAAAGTTGATGAAAAAGGTCCGAAATTGAAATCAGAACTCACCAAGAATCGTCTAGAAGAGGTCGAGGACCCATTGGATTTGACGGAGACGGTCCTTTGAGCCTGGAGAAGCTGAAAAACATTAGAAAATCAATGGAAAAGGGGTCAAAAGAAGGATAACACTCGGAAAATCAATGAAAAGGGGTTAAGAAAGGAACAAGAAAGATGGTCAAACTGACGGTAACTGACTGAAAAAGAGACAATAAGACAATGATCGATACCAGGAACCATAAGAGACCATAAACCATGACAATGGCTGGCGGGTAAGATCAAAAATGGTCAAAAACGGGTAGCGAGGGGCGCACTTGCACCTGTCCCCCTAGACCCACCACTCGAGAGGGCAGAGAGAGTCAGTTTTGGCTCAAAAAATATGTGGAATATATCATTCGATAGAAAATTTTCTCTAGTTTCTTTTATCAGTTGACAACTTCTTGATTCCTTGTACCCAAAACTCAGGAAAATTGAAAAAGCAACCAACTGCCACTTTTTTGAGTCTTTTCAAATCTCCTGAAAGATCCACCACTCCCAATTCCCATCCCAACCCGTTTCGTAACTTCCCTCCCCATATTTGTCCTCCCTTTCTGGACAGTTTCTGTGTTCAGTTTCGTGTTTTCCGAACACACCACTCGAGAAACCGATTCTTTCAGTCAATTGTCCGCCGACCCGGGGGGAGACCCCGATTTATTTACTTTTTCACTTTATTTCTCCATTGAGGAAGGCTTAATGTGAACGGAAGGGAAAGGTACACAACACGACTGACCCCTTGTTTTTGTTAGAAAAAGGTTTTCACACCTTTTGCTGGTTCTCGATTGCGAACGGCATCTCTCCACTTTCAGTTTCATTTTTTAAACATCTTTTTTTCAAAAAAAAAATCCAAAAAAAGGAACAGATCTTCTCGGATATCTTGTCACGGGTCGTTTGACAAATAAAGTGAATCTTCATGACTCATCCGCTTCCGCCCGGTCAAAACCCCTTATATAGAAGAAATGTACGCTTTAGATGAAGGAGATAGGCTTGTGTTTAGTTAGCAGATCGCTATGATCTTATGGTTTTTTTTGGAAAAGAGTTATATCTTGAGAATGAAAGCAGGTATTAAAAAATTGTAAATTGCATAAGAAAGCTTTGAAAAAGGGCTTTAATTTTCAAAATCAACTTTTTAATATCTCTACTTGTTTCTACTACAGACACTAACAAGTTTGGGTCTCCCCACGAAGTAGGTTTTTTGGTGTTTTCTCATTTCTTGTCCAATTTTTTGAAATTTTCTTCATAAAAACGGATAGAAAATAGGATTTTAAACCTAGAAATAGTCTATTTGACCGAACTGAGTTAGATTTTCATTGCTAACTACCCGTTTTTGTAACTTTTCCGAAAAAACAGACAAAAACACAAAATCTTAAATTTTTCCATGAAAAATTCAATATTTTGGGGCAAGATAACTATTTCTTGACTCGAAATTTTTTGCTCTATCTATTTTTATCTGAAAAAACTTAAAAAATTGGTCCAGAAACGAGAAAATAGCGAAAAACCGCTTTCGTGGCAAGACCCGCCGAGTGCCACAGTTTCAAAACAACATTTTCTGCGCCTCTGCCTCTCTCCTTGTTTCACAGCCCATTTCCCTCCCCTTTTCCTCTAATTTTCCCTTTTTATCATCCCTCTTTTTCAATTTCGATTCGCCTCATAAGGTCATGACACATTTTTCTTTTCGAGACCCCCCAACACCCCTCATTACCTTCAGAGAATTCTTCACGTCGCTTCACGCCGAGAAGACTTTACGTCTTCGGAAGACATGTCTTCAAGGTCTTCTGGAGCACAAGGAATCGATCAGTATGTCCAACAAATTCCCTTATTGGCACTGATAGTGCTACCACTAATCAGTGCGATCTTTGGGTTGAGATGTGTCAATTTGAAAAGTGTGCTGCATTTTCAACAGGTGATTTATTATTCATTTTCGATGCAAAACATGAAATGAACATATCAATAGATAGCCAAATTTGTGTTCTACAAGTTTGTAGTTAATTGTTTTTTGATATCTCTTACAGTAATCTCGGAAAAATTCAAAACGTGTGCGCCATTAGCGATTTCGCCGAGTAACAGCGTGATGTTTTTGATTTTTCCTAAAGCGAGGTTGATAGATATCAAAAAACCGTCAACTACAATATTGTAGAGCAGAAAATTGTCTGTTTTAACGTATATTTATTTTAATTTTAAAACCACTTTCAACCCTGATTTTCTCTGTTATAGGGCACACTTGGCACATCCCCATGGCGGGCCGCCACCACAATGACATTTCTCTCGATCCCAGTGTTCTTTGTGTGGTGTCTTTGCCAACCTGGTCCTTCTTCACTTTTTTTTCAAGTTGGAGCTTCATTAGCACTACTTTTGACCACTTTAACATCAAGTCCAATTCTTCATTATCTCCCCTCAACTTGTATCAGTATGTACTATCAGCTGAGGTTTCTTTCCGGGACTCGTGAGTTTTTTTGTTATGATTTAAAAAATTATGAAAAATAAGTTGATGAGTAGTAAAATTTGTGCTCTACAACTTTGTAGTTAACAATTTTTTGCCATCTCTTACCGTAATCCCAGAAAAAAAACAAAAATTCGTTCGTCACCCTCGAAAAGCGGCGGCGTGTCGGCGGGTCTCGCCACGAAATTAGTTTTTCGGTGTTTCTCCGATTCTGGGTCAAATTTTTCAGATTTTTCCTGATAAAATTGAATAGACAAACAATTTGGAACCGATTGATAGTAAATTTCACCAGAATTATCCAGTTTTTCATTGAAAATTATTCATTTTTGTGATTTTTCTGCCAAAAACACGAAACTCTAAAATTTTCTTTGAAAAAATGAATGATTCTGGTCATATTAACTATCCTTTTATTCGAAATGTTCTCTTCTATCTGATTTCATTACAAAAAACTTAAAAATCTAGGCCCAGAATCGAGAAAACACCGAAAAACCGATTTCGTGGCGATATTTCCGATGTTTCAAAAAAAAAGAAAAAAATATATTGCAGTCCGCTCCCTAATCACCATAACTCAATGTTTTCTGCTTTCTACCGTATCAGTGATAATTCTATCACTCTGCGCTTCTTTTCTCTCCACTATCACTACTTTCTCAATGTACCTTGTGCTCCCTTTGGTTGCCTATTTCTCCCTGTTCGCAGTGATTTTCAGTGGCCATTCAACCATGATGAATTTTAATTTTATCTTGTACATTTTGGTGAGTTTTTTTTCTAATGTTACTGGTTTCTTGATGCTGTAGAGTAACTTTTTCGCTTTCAGGTCTCATTTTCTGGAACCGCAACTTTTTTATACTACGCAGTACAAGACGTCCAATCATTTGGGACCCTGGTTCCAGTGGAAAACTTTAAAATTTCTGATATTTTATCAAGTTTTTTAATGGGATTCACTGTTAATTTTTATTTGCTCAATTCAAATTTTATGTATCAGGTGAGTTTAGGAAAATTGGCAAAGGTGTCATTTTCTTTTCTATGACTCATAGACTATAAGCCAAAAATTGTTTCAAATTTAAAGATCTACTCCCCGATGCCAACAATGCACAAACTGCGACTGACGCTCACTCTCTACGGTGTCTTCCAACTATTCTCTGCTTTATTTGTCTTCCTTTTTGCCACAATTTTTCTGAATTTCCTCCACGAACACTGCAAATTTCCCATGTCCTTTGGATCATTCTTTCAATTCTCTAAAGCAATTTTGTCTAATAGATGGCAAACTTTCGTCGTCTGCGTCGCTCTCCTCACCATTCTCTCTTTATCTCTTCAATGGTGCATGGTATCTCTTATCACTATGATATGGGAGGAATATTTGACCAAGAGGGTTAGAAACTGGAACCCAATACAACAGTTGTGTTCTTTACAATTCTCAATGCTCATTCTGACGACTGTTATTGTTGTGGTGACTGTAGCGGTTGGTTTGGCGAGGATACCAGTCGGATTGCAGCTTCCCACTATTGTTTATGTTATATTGTAAGTTTAGAATATTGTCAATTCGCCAGATGTTTCAGTCGTGGCCGCGGACTAGGAGTGTCGGATTCTAGGCCACGAAAAACAAAAGTTTCAGTCGTTCACCGTTTTCGCCTTCATTTTGCTCATTTTCAACCATTTTTCTCAAACTTTTTTGTAGAAACATTTGAAAAAACAATTCTCTGAATGTTTTTACAAAAATGTTGAAGAAAAATGGTAAAAAATGGTAAACTACTGAATTTCTTGTTTTCGGTGGCCTAGAATCCGACACTCCTGATCCGCGGCCACGACTGACATCTCTGGCGAATTGACAATAACAATAAGTTCAAAATCTAGAATAGATTTGCAGTTTAAAAAAAAAAAATCGACAAAATTTTGAAAATTTATATGAATTTTCCAGTTCCCTGTTCGCTATAATGTCCGGTGTGACCATTTGCGGCTACTATCTTCCATTTTGCTCTTCCAAAGGAGCAATCTCCAGCTTCCTTATCACCATATCACTAACTGCCCTCAATTTGACCATCTATTTACTGAACAATTCAACGGCAAAGTTTCAAAATTCGTGCATTCTCGAGGATGCTGTAAGCAATGGAACAGTGGTTTCAAGGTCTTTAAGTATGGATAAAGTGGTCTACTTTGTCTCACATCTTCCTCCGCAATCACAACCGATTATCAGTTTGATTGTAAGTGGTGTCACTTGGCTCAAAATCATCCGAACAGACTCATCTTTTAATATTTTTTACTCCAAAACTTCATTAACAACCTAGCAATATCAAAAACGTTCAGAACTCAACTAAATCCAGAATCTTGCAGGTCTTCATCACCCTCTGCTCTTTCATCTCCTTCCTCACCGGCGGTCAAGACCAAATGGGTCTCGACTGGAATTTAATCGCATTCACTTGGGCCACATCAGTCCGAAGCCCGTCGAACTTCTCCAAACCACAATTCGCCGACACCGAATCATTCCGATACGCTCAACAACAGAACAGTAATCCGACACCTTCCCCAGATGTGAATGCTTTTCGGTGATGATTGCGAAAGTTTTTTTCCTTTTTAAAAAAACAAAGTGATTATTGTGAACACGGGTTTCAGATTTTTATCATTCATTGCGTATTTCCGTGTCTTTCAAATAAAAAAAATTTTTTTCACCATTTTTCATTTTTTATTGAATACCACGAAAAACCGGTTTCCTATGAGATTACAGGGGCATTTTTCATGTAGAAAATATCAAAATACTCGTTATATTTATTATCTTCAGTTCTTTTATAGTTCTCAAGTTATCACAGCTCAAAGTTTTACTTTCAAATTTTGAAAATTCTCGATTAAACTTTTTCCAACCTTCTTTTCGAGTGCCATATCAAAACTCTAGATGAAATTTTGAATTCTATCGTTTAAACAACGTTGCCTATGCCACGTACAGTCATACATAGTAGTAGCCCTCCCCCTACAACTAGTCCACGTAGCATACCGGCCCTTTGTATTTACCCAATTCTCTCTGCATCTTCTCATTTCCCCTGCTCTTTTCCATGATGCACTAATCAAATTGTGATTCCAACACTCTGTCAATTGGGTTCTTATCAATTATCAAGTGATAAGAACACTCCATCGAGCCGCACATTCACTTTTACATACAATTCTAATAGGCCCTATTACTTTGGTCAGGCACTCGGCGGGTCTCGCCACGAAATCGGTTTTTCGGAGTTTTCTCGTTACTGGTTCGATTTTCTTGAATTTTTTTCATGAAAACGGATAGAAAATTGAATTTGGAACCTAGAAATAGCCAATTTGACCGAATTCAGTCAGATTTTCATTGCGAACTACCCGTTTTTGTAACTTTCCAGCTAAAAACACAAAATCTTAAATTTTCCTATGAAAAACTTAATATTTCGAGTCAGATCAACTGTTTCTAGGCTTCAAATCTTCTGCTCTATCCGTTTTTTTTATAAAGAAAATTTGAGGAAATCGGACCAGAAACGAGAAAACAGCAAACAACTGGTTTCGCGGCGAGACCCACCGAGTGCCACTTCCTGTGGTAGTTTCGATTTGATATTTGACCAGCTTCCTTTGTAGTTTTTGTGTAGTTTTAACTGGAAAAACATGGGAAAACAACAAAAAAAAAAGCATTTCCAGCCCATTTCCACCATGAAATTGCTCCTTCTTGCCGCCTTCGTCGCTATGGCCTATGCCAAATGCGAGGATGGAGTGGATAATGTTATCAAGTTCACCGATACTACCAAAGGTTTTAACGGTGTTTAAAACACTCTTGAATATGTTTTTCTAGGAAAGGGAAAATTCATTTTCACCGACTTCGAAGTTCTTACTTATGACGAGCATAAGGAGCCGGCGTGTAAGAAGGGAAAGCCAGAGTTCAGACTTCCGGGACATTTTAAGCTGCATAAGGGTAAGTGGGGGAGTGGACCGAATTCAAGTTAAAAATGGTAATGATAAATGGGAAAAACAGAAAAAAAGACAGTCAGGAAAGCCCTTATATTCGAAGTGCCCTTCTGTTCGGGGTGCCCGTAATTGCGGAAATACGGTATATGTAACACTGGTCACATTCTCCTTTTTGGCTCATCTTTTGAGATTTTGTATTTCAATAATCTGTTCGTATATAACGTGTTCTCTGTAAGGGTGGAGCATGGCCATAGTGGTGCGTGCCTTAGGGGTTCAAAATGCAGCTAGGGCTTAGATATTTTACAGGTGTGTAGTACGGGTCTTTGGTAACCCCTATGCACAGTTTTGGGTCATGAGACCCTCTTATCATGATACCA
>LR538064.1:19161-41458 GCA_900883565.2 Caenorhabditis panamensis | reverse complement strand
ACAACTCTAAAAAGAAATCAGCTCCTAAGGCACACACTGCTCGAGTCTTATGAAGAACATGTTATATAGTAAATTTTCTAAATATGAACTGCACAAAAAAACTGTCGATACCGTAGTTTTCCAGGATTCATCACCGTCAACGAGCCAATCACTGATGACACCTCTCTGGAACTGGCTCTCAATGTCGAGAAGGACAGCTGGATGATTGGAAAAGTGTGTGAGAATGGAAAGTCGCAGAACTCCTTTGTTCCGGATCAGTTGTGGTAAGTAAATGAAATGTATGGATTTGAAGCAATTGTGTTTCAATTTTTAAGCAAGTTCACCCTCTGCCAAATCGCCCCATCCCTCTGCGCTCTCCTCCGCGTCAAAACCTCCGGACCCATCGACGTCACCCCATTCGTTCAAAAGGAACCCATCGACATCGGAGCTCTTCCGATTCCCCAACTCGGAGGTGACTGGAAAATTGGAGCCAAGATTGTCCAGAACTCCAAGACACTTGCTGGAGTTCAAATTGGGAATGGAAAGAGCTGGTTGAGCATTCATTCTGAAGAGGGATCCGGAAGTGTCAACTATGATCCAGTGCCACCAGGCGGACCAAACTTTGATCATAATGAGTTGTAATCTTTTTTGATTTTCTGGTATTGCCAATTCGCCAGATGTTTCAGTCGTGGCCGCGGACTAGGAGTATCGGATTCTAGGCCACGAAAAACAACAGTTTCAGTCGTTCACCGTTTTCGCTTTCATTTTGCTCATTTTTTACCATTTTTCTTAAACTTTTCTGTGGAAACATTTGAAAAAACAATTCTCTAGATGTTTTTACAAAAAAAAATTGAGAAAAATGGTGAAAAGTGAGCAAAAAACAGGCGAATATGGTGAACTACAGAATTTCTTGTTTTCGGTGGCCTAGAATCCGACACTCCTAGTCCGCGGCCACGTCTGAAACATCTGGCGAATTGACAATAGTTTCTTGTTGTTTTGTTGATTTTTCAAGCATTTTTCAAAAACTTTATGGTACTTTATGATAAAATAAATAAATTATACGAATCTTTAACCTTATTAGTTTACTTTTTCTTCGAAATTTTTTTTTCAAAACAAAATCAGATCATTTTTGAGTTAGAATCTTTCAAAAATCAATCCCTAAATGACAATATGATCCTGAATCATTTTCAACTGAACATCATGTGTATTATCAAACACTTGATCATGACTCAAATCAGTATAAACTCGTTGACCATTTTGTCCCGGAAGTGGAGAAGTTAGCTGAAATTTTTTTTTGAAATTTCCAAAAATTGCCCTTTTCATACGTACCTGTCCACAAACATTCAATCCGACCATTCTATCATTATGGGTGTACAAAGAATACGTGTATTGTCCTTCATAATGAGCATATCTATTGATATCCTGAAAAATAACAAAGTTAGCTTCATCCTACAAACTCCTGAAAACCTGAAGGAATTCACTCTGCGCCGGGCAATTTCCAGAGTAGAGCCCATTCACAGAGTTACAGATTGGAGTGATGGATAAAGCGCAAGCGGGGACTGATAACGGACCCAATTGAGGTGCAGCTCCACGATTTGGACCAGCAACTCCAACATAAGTGTCAATCACCCTGGTTAGAGGACCTCCGAGGTTTTCACCCGTGTCCACGCAGCGACCTGAAAACTTGTGGTTTCATTTTAAAGGAATACTACACCCATTTTTTTCAAGTCTGAGATTTTGTTTTTAAAAAATTCTCTGTGGTCGATTTAGTCGGTTTTCTACAAAAAAGTTGAGAAAAATTTCTGAAACATGCCGAAACCAGAATGTGCTTTCAAAATTTGAATGCCGCGCCGAGTAGCAAAAGTTTCGATAAACAACGGCAAGTTCGGATTAATGGAGTGTCGTACTAAAAATTAGTACTGGAAAATAAAGTTTGCGCGTCAAGTTGTGCGCATTCCGCAGTCTTTGCGTGACGGTGCGAGCTCGGTCCGCATACACCATGATATATCACCCGCGTTTGAAAATAGTTTTTTTCGCGACAAAAAGTGGTAAAACTCGGCTAAAAATGATTTTTTTCCGGAAAAAAAAGTTTTGGGCACTAAACTCGAAGAGAGCTATCGATTTTTCACAAAATCGGGATTTTGAAAAAATTGGGTGTAGTATTCCTTTAAAGCATTCTTGATTTTCTGTCATTTACTTCAAAATTTAGAGAAAAATCTGAAATTTAACCCAATTGTAAAGTAGTTGACGGGTCTCTCCACGAAATCGGTTTTTGCTGTTTTCTCATTTCTGGTCTAAAGTTTTATTTAATTTTCTTTTTAAGAGTCGATGTCAGTTATTTTTTGAATTTCTCAAAAGGGGTTGGCACAAGCGCCCCGAGGGCTATATCTCGGTCAGTTTTGTTTCAAACAGTCTGAAAACTTGGAACTAAGGTAAATCATACCCAAGGATTACGATTTTAACAACGAAATTTTGTTATCAGTTATCACCACTGATAAAATTTTCAAAGTTTGATCAATCATAACTTTTTTCAAACTTCATATTTTTTGATCTTCTTTTTTTTAATCGATAGATCTCTTTATTGGCTCTAAGTTTGCTGTTGACACCATATTTTTACAAACTTTTTGAAACAGTTTTTCAGAAAGTTGACATTTTCAACACAAATTTTCAGCTGAAAGAACCCCCCTTGTCACATTTGAAAATACGTGCAAAATGTTCCTCAACCCTTTTTACATACGAATTTGTTATAGTAAACAACCAATTTTAGTATCCAAAGAAGATTTGAATTTTTTTCTGGAGTAACTCCAAAAATTTTTGATTTCTAAAACCGCCACTTTTGTCGAAAACTAATTTTTCAAACTGGAATCTGGTAGAAAATCTCCTTTAGATCATTTTTGTAGTTGACTTCTTTTCGATTGCTCTTTTGGTTCTCGAGTTATAGCCGTTTTCCTGAGACGCACCCAACTTCTGCGCGCGGCGGCCGGTCGGTCGGCGGTCGGCGCGACAACATTTGGGCCAAAGGTGGGGTGTGCAAGATGGGCCATATCTTGGACAGCAGGCTTTCAATCGAAAAACGGTCAACTGCAAAGTTGATCACCGAGTTTTTATCTATCTGATGACATAGTTTTTTGTGTGGTAATAACAGAAATTAAGCAATAATAAAGCTGCAAACAAACGTTATTTTCAAACAAGTTTGCAGTTTTTTTTGTGAAATAAATCAAACAAAAAACTATGTCATCAGATAGATAAAAACTCGGTGATTAACTTTGCAGTTGACCGTTTTTTGATTGAAAGCCTGCTGTCCAAGATATGGCCCATCTTGCACACCCCACTTTTGGCCCAAATGTTGTCGCGCCGACCGCCGACCGACCGGCCGCCGCGCGCAGAAGTTGGGTGCGTCTCAGGAAAACGGCTATAACTCGAGAACCAAAAGAGCAATCGAAAAGAAGTCAACTACAAAAATGATCTAAAGGAGATTTTCTACCAGATTCCAGTTTGAAAAATTAGTTTTCGACAAAAATGGCGGTTTTAGAAATCAAAAATTTTTGGAGTTACTCCAGAAAAAAATTCAAATCTTCTTTGGATACTAAAATTGGTTGTTCACTATAACAAATTCGTATGTAAAAAGGGTTGAGGAACATTTTGCACGTATTTTCAAATGTGACAAGGGGGGTTCTTTCAGCTGAAAATTTGTGTTGAAAATGTCAACTTTCTGAAAAACTGTTTCAAAAAGTTTGTAAAAATATGGTGTCAACAGCAAACTTAGAGCCAATAAAGAGATCTATCGATTAAAAAAAAGAAGATCAAAAAATATGAAGTTTGAAAAAAGTTATGATTGATCAAACTTTGAAAATTTTATCAGTGGTGATAACTGATAACAAAATTTCGTTGTTAAAATCGTAATCCTTGAGTATGATTTACCTTAGTTCCAAGTTTTCAGACTGTTTGATTCAAAACTGACCGAGATATAGCCCTCGGGGCGCTTGTGCCAACCCCTTTTGACAGCTAACTGACATCGACTCTTAAAAACGGATAGAAAATAGGATTTGAAACCTGGAAATAGCTAATTTGACCAAGTTTAGTTGAATTTTCATCGCAAACTACTCGTTTTTGTAACTTTTCCGAAAAAACACAAAATCTTAAATTTTCCTATGAAAAATGTATTATTTCGGGTCAGATTAAATCTCCAAATCTTTTGCTCCATCCATTTTCATCTGAAAACTCAAAAAAATTTGTCCAAAAACGAGAAAGCAGAAAAAAACTGATTTCGTGGCGAGACCCACCGACCTACTTCCCGTGACTGTAGTAGTACATCAACTCTTTTTTAAAAATCAAGGATTTAGAATCAAAAAGTGCAAATTATGTAGTGGAAGTTTCAAATCTAATTTTTTTTTCAATGGTCATAACTGAAAATTAAGCGGTGCCATTTTGGATTTTTAGCTCAATTCATAATCGAGAAAAGAAACAGCAAAAAGAACCACTTGTTTTTATTGACTTCCTATGTAACTTTTTCTTGATGAAGATATAAAAAAGTTATCAACTACAAAGTTGTTCAGCACAAGTTTATCTACATTTGATTAATGTCCCACAACCCCTGCTTCCCCTAGAAATCCCTACCTCCAAGAACGGCCTTCCTCGAAACCGGAACTCCCAACGAGAAAGCGATCACATCAACGTTTCTGCCGGTATACAAACGGACAGCGACAATCAGAGCGCGTACCTAGAAAGTTGGATTGTCTTGTGCATGAAAAATGCAAATGAACCTGCTTAACATATTCACATTTCATCGAGTACTCGATCCATTTCAATGGATTTCCCTGGGCGCCGTTGAAGTAGGTCGTCGAGTAGATCTCGTTGTCTTTGTAGCCGTGTTTTCTGGAAAAGACCAGTATTTCTCATTCTGATAAAAAACATGCATTCTGAAAAAAAGTTAAACAAAAAACTTTTTTTTTGTTTTCAAAAGTTGAAAAAAATGAAAAAATTCTGAAAATTTGTTTTTTCTCTAGAATCTAGAATCTGCAAGATTCCTATCGGAATTCATAGCATAGATGGAAAACTATCGATTTCAGTATACGGAACCTCTGGAAAAATCTTTATCTTTACTATTACTAACGGACAAAGTACTACAAACGCCAAAAAAGTTGGCGGGTCTCGCCACGAAATTGGTTTTTCGGTGTTTTCTTGATTCTGGGTCGAACTTTTTATATTTTTTCTTATAAAATTGGATAGAACAAAGGATTTGAAACCGATTGATAGTAAGTTTCACCAGAATCATCCAGTTTTTCCTTGAAAATTATTCATTTTTGTGATTTTTCTGCCAAAAACAGGAAAGTCTAAAATTTTCTTCGAAAAAGTGAATGATTCTGGTCAAATTAACTATCATTTGATTCGAAATTTTCTCTTCTATCCGATTTCATTACGAAAAACTCAAAAATTTAGGCCCAGAATCGAGAAAACACCGAAAAACCAATTTCGTGGCGAGACCCACCGACTGCCAACTTTTTTGGAAAGGTTAAGAAAAACCACTGACCTAAACCAATCCGCCGCCCAAGTCGGTTTCTCGCCCGCTGTATCCGATACTCCATGAACAATAATCAAAGGCTGATTACTCAACGAATCATTCCTATTCTGCTTTCCACCAAACGAGCCGCCAGGTCCCAAATCCATCCGTTCAATCTGATCACGAACCCGTGGACCATAATAGTCGGCGAGCCATTGGGAGAAGTCTGCGGTGAATTTGGAGGTGGCTAGAGGGAAGAGAAGGGTTGAGAACAGAACAAGATGCGATATCCGAGGCATTTGGGCTGCAAAAACAATTTTTTTTGAAGTTTAGAAAATTTCTAAAAAATTCCGAGTAACAATGGGAACCAGAAAAAATTAGTGTATTTTATTACATCAAATTTTTTTTAGAATCAAGGATTGACAACCAAAAAGTGCAAGAAAACGAATGAAAATTTGCCAAAGCCATACATCAACCACCGCAAATGCCTAAGAATACCCAGAATGCGAAACACGTCCTGGCATTTTCTCGTTCCTTTCCCTCCTCCCTGAATCGCCTCGGAACAGGTTCTCAATCCCTTCTCCTTCTGCGTTTCTCTTTTTCCATGCTATTTTCCCGGTTTTGCCCAAGTCATTTTCTAGGGGGAAAAGCCATACAATAGCTACAATAATGTATATATTAGACATCGATCTCGATTCGAATGGAAAGTGTCGAGGTTTGGGAGCTTATAGTTAACTTAAGAGGAATTGTATTGGGTGGGGTGGTAGGGAAAAGATAGAAATAGGGAAATTAAAGGAAAATTGTCAGGTCTTATATGGGAAAATGTGTAATGAAAGTGATTCTGATCTAGTGTTTGATTGGACCTATGGAATCTATGGTTTCTGCTTCATAAGAAGGGAGACACAAATGGGCACAGAAGGGCCACACAACCATGGAAGAAGGAACCCAAAAGTCATTTTATCAGATACTCTCATAAAATACCCGGGTGCACTGAAACGGTTTGATTAGGTTCGATTCAGAAGCCACCGCCGGCTGTCACGTTTGAGGAATCGCTTTGTGCGGTATATTTTGTGCCTTTTCTGTGTTTCTTTTTCGTTGAAAACTTTAGAAAAAACCTTCAAAATTTAAATCTCCGCCGCAATGTGTCACGCGGTGTTTGCAGACTTGTCATTGACTACCGTAACCCGAAGACTGGTTTTTGCTCGTTTTCAGTCAAATTTCGACCGAATTTCATCATTTTTTTGCTGGAATAAACGGAAATCAATGAATAATTGCTATTCCATAAAGCTGCATCACGGAAACCCTCAAAATCGTCAAAGAAAAGCGTCCGCAACTGAAAAGATCAAGATTGCCCATTATATATATAAAAATAGATCAAAAAATTTGTTTTGTTTCCTGAAGAGGGATGGAATATTTGAGTGTAGTTTGATCAAGAACTCGCTTGTTTTATAAAAAATTGAGAAAAACGATGATTTTTGCCGATTCTCGTTCTTTTTTCTCGATTTTCCCTGCAATTTCTTCCAAATTCGATTCTTTATTCCGATATTTCCGATGATTCGCCTTCCAAATTTGCATAAACCCATCAGCCGCTACTGAAACTTCCCAGATAGAACTAGAGAAAATGGAACATTTTCAAAAAAAAAATCCACTTTTTTCAAAAAAAACTTTTAAATTTGATGCACATCACAACTGTTCAAAAAATCAACAAAAAGCTTTAGAACCGTTTGAAATTGTTTACAATCCTCACCTTGAACCTCGAATTTTTCACAATTTTCAATCCGGATTATGACCATTTCGACAACAGAACACACCTGATTTTTGATCATTTTTCAGCGCGTTTTTTGCCGATTTTATGCAAATTAGTGTCTGAAAAAATGCAATAAAACTAGACAGTTCCGGGTGTCGAAAAAAATGTTGATATTTTTTGGATTTGGAAAAAATAAAAAAAACATTTTCTAAATTTCTGAAAAAATTATTTGGTAGTATTTTGTGCTTTCTGCCTTGTTTCAAGCAAACAAAAACGTTCAATGTACAGGTCCAAAAAGCGATCAGTTCTGTCAAATTTCATTTTTTGCAATTGCGGCTTTTAAATTTTTGATCTCTTGAAGGGGTACTGTAGTTTTGTCCGCAAACTGTCGTAAGATCTAGTAAATGGTCCGCAATCTCTCCGGATACAGTAATTCCATCTATATCATCCATTTTCAAAGTGAAAAAGTCCTTTTCCCTTGACAAAAACACTAATCACTTTTCCCTTTGACACATGGGTTCCCTACCTTCATATTTGTAATTCCTCCGTAACTCTGTTGGCTGAGAATGTGTGATCTGATAAGCTGATAACGGTCTAATTTAGGACTAGACAAAGTTATTTAAATGGGTAGAAATGGGAAAATTGAGAATTCCTTCTTTTCAATGAAAAAATTGAAAAAAATCCAATTAAAATGTTTCCCTCCGTCCAAATGAACAAAACGAGGATTTTCTGTTTCGTCGGAGAACAAATTGTGATTTGTTCCCCATTTCTAGTGCATTTCTATTCCGCCAATTGATTCAATTGATTCGTCTTGTCTTCCATCCGAAGAAACACCAACTTTCTCACTTTTCCTTGTCCAACCGGTTTTAGCCTGCCCACCTCGTCATATCTCAACGTGGTCATTCTGTGATTTGGTGGTCTATTTCGGACAAAATCTGTTTTATTTGTGAAGTTTCTATCAATTTTTAACAAATCTCAACAAAATTGATGTAAAGTTCATTTCAAAACCAACACT
Source organism: Caenorhabditis panamensis (assembly GCA_900883565.2). Classification (NCBI taxonomy): domain Eukaryota; kingdom Metazoa; phylum Nematoda; class Chromadorea; order Rhabditida; family Rhabditidae; genus Caenorhabditis; species Caenorhabditis panamensis. Next base: position 33,217 of record LR538064.1, on the reverse strand, counting down.
ACAATAAGCCCCGCCCCTTTTTTGAGTGGGAGGTCAAATTTTTTTTTGTATAAAAAGGGATCCGTTTTTGATGAGAAACTGGTTGTATCACCCTGTAGTTTGTGACAGTTTTTCGGTTTCTGTTGCGGTACTTTGGTGGACACGAAAAAGTTCAACGAAAAAAACAAAAAAAATTGTTTTTTTGGAAAATGTTCATTGAAAATTGTCATTGTTATTGTTATTGGGCACCATTTTCTGTCTGTTCCATAGTCTGTTTTCACTGAAATTCAATCCGAAATATCAATAAATACCCCTGAAGAGTTTTGCTTCCACTGAATTTTGTGGCACTTTCGTGGCGGGTCTCGCCACGAAATCAGTTTTTTGCTGTTTTCTCGTTTCTGGTCCGATTTTCTTGAAGTTTCTCTGTGAAAACGGATAGAAAATAGAATTTGAAATTAAGAAATAGCCAATTTGACCGAATTTGGTCCAATTTTCATTGCGAACTACTCGTTTTTGTAACTTTTCCGAAGAAACAGACAAAAACACAAAATCTTAAATTTTTCTATGAAAAATGTAGTATTTTGAATCAAATTAACTATTTTTAGGCTTCAAATTTTTTGCTCTATCCATTTTCAATTGAAAAAACTCAAAAAAGTTGATCCAGAAACGAGAAAACAGCAAAATCCGATTTCGTGGCGAGACCCACCGTGTGACTGACTTTTGATGACCTCCAAGTTATTAGTATGGTAGAATGTTGACGAGTATCTTAGTCTAAGATCTCCTGGATATGATAAAAGTCTGATCGAAGATTACTTGGAGAAGGGTCAATAAACATTCACTTGTCTCCCTTCCTTGAAAAACAGTATTTGAAGGAATTGCCATCAGAAAACATCTTGTTATGAGAGTTTTCCCAAAACCGAGAAATCGTTAGCTCAGAAGTGTGCAATCTGTTGGTTGAGTCCAAGTTTCCAGTTATTTTCCACCTGTTAGACTAGAATTTTGATTAAAAATTGATCATTAGTCAACCGAGAATAGATGAAAATTCTGTTTCCATTAAAACTGAACATTTTTTCTGAAATTTTGGAGTTGACTGGGAAATAATGGAAGGTTTTCCCTGAATCTAGGTAAAAATTTTGATTTTTCTATCAGTTTTGAAGTGAGATACAGAAAATCGAAAAACAAGCTACAGTAACCCAAACTATTACTGCGGTCAGTTTTTCGCCGTTTTCTCGTTTCTGATCTAAATTTTCTTAAATTTTTTTTGTAAAAACGGATAGAAAATATTATTTGGAACCTAGGAATTGCCAATTTGACCGAATTTAGTTAGATTTTCATTGCAAACTACCCGTTTTTGTAACTTTTCCGCAAAAAACACAAAATCTCAAATTTTTCAACGAAAAATGTAATATTTCGGGCCAGATTAACTATATCTAGGCTTCAAATTCTCTGCTCTATCCATTTTCATTCGGAAAATTTTTAAAAAGTTAGTCCAAAAACGAGAAAACAGTAAAAACCGATTTCGTGGCGAGACCCCTGTACAAACCAAATCACACAATGACGTTTTCATCCCATGTTTTCAAACCTTTGAGTCATTTAGTCTGACACCTCTAAAACTGCCCCCATGATCCATTTCCTCTCATACAATTGACAAATACTTTCATCAAATCTCCCATCACTTTTCCGTATGTTTACCCCCACATTTACTCATCAGTAAACCAACAAACACGCACGATTCGTCTATTGCTTCCGTTTTCCCACTCCCCGAAAGCAAATTTTGATTTCAGTTTATCACTGTTAAGGGGTGGAACGCCTTTATAAAATGGGATATTTTCCCATTTTGTTATTCTCTTCCTTGTTTTTTTTTCAAGTTAGTTAGGCCAAAGAATTTCTAATCAGTGTTATCAGTAATCAGGGTCTGATTAGAAGAACAAGTTCATCACTCATTTTCGTAACTTTTCATGCTTCAAAAGTCTCAAAACCGTTGATAACACATTGATAACAACTATTTTCAGTCATGTCCATCCTTCCGCTGCCCTTGGAAAACGAGAAACCGCCGCTCCCCGGGACAGATGCAGAGAAAGCCAGCGGTTCGGGACTTCCCGTGGAGAAATTGTCGTTTTCAGGTGAGAAATGGGCGAAAACAACGATCAGTGTCCTTTTTTTGAAGTGGCACTCGCCGGGTCTCGCCACGAAATCAGTTTTTTGCTGTTTTCTCGTTTTTGGACCAACTTTTTTGATTTTTTTAAAACAAAAATGGATAGAGCAGGAGATTTGAAGCCAGGAAATAGCCAATTTGACCAAATTTAGTTAGATTTTCATTGCAAACTACCCGTTTTTGTAACTTTTTCGAAAAAACAGACAAAAACAGAAAATCTGAAATTTTTCTATGTCAAATTCAATATTTCAGGTCAAATTAACTGTTTCTAGGCTTCAAATCGTTCGCTCTATCCATTTTTGTTTAAAAAAACTCAAAAAATTGGCCCGAAAACGAGAAAACGGCAAAAAAACTGATTTCGTGGCGAGACCCGCCGAGTGCAGCTTCGCGTGACCGCAGTAATACCAAATTCAATAATTCCCGTTTCAGACAGTCAAGGAGAGGAAAATGAGAGTGAAACAAGGCTAATGACGAGTTGGAAAATGGTGATAACAGCGTCCGTCGTCACGTTCATCGCCGCCATCGAGAATACGGTAGTGGGAATGAGCGAGTGGCCGTATATGAATCAAATCGACAAAGAAGCCGACGCCGAGTACTTTGGAAACGCGACGGCGGCCTCCAAGTTCTTCCACGCGATCGCCGCTCTCGGATTCGCTATCTGGTGTCACAAAAAGCAGTCATTCAAAGCTCCACTCATCACCGGACGCATAATTGCCTTCCTAGCTTGCCTTTTGTATTTGTGTGTCGAGTTTTTCGATAATGGACGCAGACATGTCATGGCGGTGTGCTATGTGCTTTTTGGAATCGCTGCTAGTGAGTTTTTGGAGTACTGTGGTTTTTTAATCACTGTATTTTCAGGCAGTTCCACAATTCTTCGAGCCTACGTCGCCGCCATTTCCCATCCGAATGACCGACCGCAAGCCTATTCAGGACTCCAGGCCGCCACGATGGTATCAATCATTATTGGACCGCGTTAGTTACTTTCTTGTATACTACTTTTTTAAAAAATATCTTCTGTAGTTTTTGATTAATTTTTCCAGTGATCCAAGCCCTCTTCTCCGGAATCACGTACCCCGGATACACAATCTTCCTCAAAGTCCACTTCCACATCTTCTCGGCGCCAGTCTGGGTTGCTGCCGCCACTAACTTTGTCTCTGTGGCTATCATTTGTTGCTGTCTGGAGGAACTCCCGCGTCGGGCAAAAAACTCGATGAGTGAGTGTACATAGCGGGAAAAGAGGCGCCACGGGGTGTGAGGTCCTGTGGTGTAGTGGTTATCACGTCTGCTTCACACGCAGAAGGTCGCCGGTTCGAACCCGGCCAGGACCTACTCCTTTTTTTTGCTGTTTCTAGATTATGAGATGAGCTAAAAAATTAAAATTTGGAAAAATAGAATGACATCACTCAACTTTCTGTTTTGAGCAAGTAAAATTAAAAAACCGAAAATGTTAAGTACAAGATTTGCCCGAAATCTGGGTAAAACTTCAGATGTTTCTCTCAATTTTGGCTAAACTTAATCCCATTTTCTTGCAGAAAAGAACCAATCGCTGCTCACCATGGAAGGCCTCCGTTCCCGCCTCAACAAAGTCTCCGCAATGAACCTCAACTGGCGAATCGTTGTGCTCTGCTGGCTCGAAAAGATGAATGCCACCCTTTCAATCGTCACACTGACCACCTTGACCTCGATTATCTTCATGACCAACTATGGATGGGCTCGCGAGAAGACTGTCCTCGCGATGTCTGTGACTATGTTTGCTGTGGGAGCCCTCGCCGTTACGATCACTTGTCTGTACTTCTTTGCAAAGTTGGGGAAATAGTGAGTGTTTTGAGAGTGTGATTTGTACCTAATTTCCCAATTCCAGTCTCTCTCAACGCTTTGCCTTCCTGATCGGAGTCCTAATCTTCCTCTCCATGTACCTATTCGCCTATCCATGGCCAGTCCTCAGTCACCCAGTCGTCCCGTACAATTCCATCGAAGACCTTGGTTGCAACTCGACAGTCTTCCCGTGGTGCCAGACCTCCTACACACCCCAACCCATCCTCCTCCTCATCGTCATCGCCTTGGTCATGGGAATCGGTATTCCGTTGTCTATGGTGGCTCTGGATGCCATTTACTCAAAGTGTCTGGGACCTATCAATCAGAGTGTGATGCAAGGAGCCATGATTGTTGCGGAAGACGTTATTCTGATCTTGGGACCCATTTACTCATCGTAAGTATTTTCACTTTTTCCCCAAAAAACTCAGAAATCTGGATGCAAATCACTCGGCGGGTCTCGCCACGAAATCGGTTTTTTGCTGTTTTCTTGTTTTTGGACCAATTTTTTTGAATTTTTTCAAACAAAAATAAATAGAGCAAAAGATTTAAAACCTAGAATTAGCTAATTCAACCAAATTTAGTTAGATTTTCATTGCAAACTACCTGGTTTTGTAACTTTTCCGAAAAAAACACAAAATCTGAAATTTTTCCAAGAAAAATGTAAAATTTTGGGTCAAATGAACTATTTCTAGGTTTCAAATTTTCTGCCCTATCCATTTTTATTTGAAAAAACTCAAAAAAGTTGGTCCAGAAACAATAAAACCGCAAAAAACCGATTTCGTGGCGAGACCCACCAAATGCCACTTCGCGTGACCGCCTCAATTTGTTTTCTTTTCAGTAAAGTATATGCCAATTTTGGTTTCGAAACGTTGTGGGCTGTGAACGGAGTCATCGTCACCATTGGAACAATGCTCTGGATTTTCCATTTGAGAAAACTGAAAACTTATTGCTAATTTGAATGATTTTTTTCTCTGAAACTACGTATAATATTTTATCATTTTGTCTACCTCATTGTTACTATTATTCTTGATTTTTTTCGGATTTTGTAATTTTCCGGGTGTAATTTTCGCGTTTTTTGGTTGTTTTTGGGGTTATTTATAACCCCTTCTCTGTAAGGATGGAGCATGGCCATAGTGGTGCGTGCCTTAGGGGTTCAAAATGTAGCTAGGGCTTAGATATTTTGTGGGTTTGTAGTATGGGACCTTAGAAACCCCCATGCACAATTTTGGGTCATGAGACCTTCTTATCATGATACCAGGGGACCCCAAAGGGGGCAAAATCGAAAATTTTATTTTTTCATGAAAATTTCTGAAAATTTCAGAGCATAATAAGGGCCAAAAAATAAAGTTTTTCACAAAGTTTCAGAACACAGAAAAATTTTTTCGCAAAATTATAGTAAAAAATGTAGTACTTTTCATGTTTTTCGACAAACTTCCCACTTTTTCGGGGCTTAGGAAGAATAAGTCACATTTTTGATGTACTAACAAAATGTGCGTTATTGTTTTAGCTATCGAACAAAAAAAAGATGAAGCAAAAATGAGCAGAACTAGTTGTAGTTTGAACCATTTTTGTAGTTTGAACTTTTCATCACATTTCTTGGAATCTTCTGGAAAAAGCGGGATAAAGCCGGATTGGTCCGGTTTTGCAATTAAAAGTATGAAAAAACATCGAAATTAAGTTTTCAATAACATTCGAACACTTCTAGGGAGTTTTGAATTTTTCTCAAATTTTTTTGTGAAGATGTTCCTTTTTTCCACATTTTTGGTTGTAATGGCCTTGGAAGGAGAGCTATCAACTAGGTGTCAACTGATGAAATGGAGCAAATAAACAGCCCTACATAGTTAACACAAAAAAAATCTGTCACTTCATATCAGTAGCTTGTTAAAAAAACCTAATCATTACTAGTAGAGAAAATATCAGTTTTTGAGCTCCAGAAGCCGCCAATCGCTTTCATATCAAATTTTAACAAAGTTTTTGTACATAACAAAAATAAGTACAACTATTCCAAACCAAAAAATTCCATTTTGAGATTTTGAAAAAATCACTTTTTTCAACGTGGTCCCCCCTGTTGATTGGGTGAAAAGTGACCATTTTTCGGAATCTTAAGATGGAGCACGTTTCGGGTCCAGATGTTTTTGTAGTTTTGTAGGCCTATTTATTTGCACCATTTCATCAGTTGACACCTAGTTGTGAACTCTTCAACCAAGCTCACTACAACCCAAAATGTGTTGAAAAAGGACCTCTTCACAAAAAAATTTGAAAAAAATTCAAAACTCTATAGAAATGTTTGAATGTTATTGAAAACTCAATTTTGATGCTTTTCCATTCTTTTAGTCACAAAACCGGACCAATCCAGCCTTTCCCCGTGGTTTCCAGAAGATTCCAAGAAATGTGATGAAAAGTTCAAACTACAAAAATGGTTCAAACTACAACTAGTTCTGCTCATTTTTGCTTCATCTTTTTTTTGTTCGATAGCTAAAACAATAGCGCACATTTTGTTAGTACATCAAAAATGTGACTTATTCTTCCTAAGCCCCGAAAAAGTGGAAAGTTTGTCGAAAAACATGAAAAGTACTACATTTTTTACTATAATTTTGCGAAAAAATTTTTCTGTGTTCTGAAACTTTGTGAAAAACTTTATTTTTTGGCCCTTATTATGCCCTGAAATTTTCAGAAATTTTCATGAAAAAATAAAATTTTCGATTTTGCCCCCTTTGGGGTCCCCTGGTATCATGATAAGAAGGTCTCATGACCCAAAATTGTGAATGGGGGTTTCTAAGGTCCCATACTACACGGTCCACAACAATTTAGCCCCTAAGGCACGCAATGCTCGAGTCTTACGGAGAACGTGTTTTATATTTTTCGATAATTTTTTGATTGATAAATTATTTTATTTTTTTAGTTCCACGTGAACTCGTTTTTTTTCTAGAGTTTTTCCTTTTATCACTTTTCAGTTTTAGTTTCAATTTATTCTCTGAATTCTATCAAATGTTCAGTGCAGCAGTGACACTAATTGCGATTTTTCCCGTGTTTGCCAGCTTCCTCCTGGTCTCGTGTCTCAAGTCCTGGAAGTTCAAGGGAGATGGTCAGTTTAAAAAAGAACAATCAAAAAACTGTTTGGAACAATTTAGAAACCAAAAACAGGGAATCGGAAGTGTATGTGAAGAAAGTTGATGGGAAAAATGAAAAACCGAAAAATGCGAAACCGGCAAAAGAAGTGAAAAAAGCAAAGATCAAAAATCCGAAAAACCCAGATGGAAAAGAGAAAAAGAGCAAGAACCTGGCAAAGTTCTTCATTTTCCACAAAGACGATTTGAAGACGTCGAAAACGTCGGATTTGTCGCTGGATTCAACGCAGAAAACGTGGAATTCTGAGGATGAGAATGGTCAGTTAATAATTTTCGATTTCTCTTACTACTGCGGTCACGCGAATTCAGTTTTTGCTGTTTTTTTATTTCTGGTACGATTTTTTGGAAATTTTTTTATAAAAACGGATAGAAAATAGGATTTGGAACCTATAAATAGCCAATTCAACCAAATTTAGTCCAATTTTCATAGCGAACTACCCGTTTTTGTAACTTACCCGCAAAAAACACAAAACCTGAAATTTTTTAGGGAAAATTTCAATATTTCGGGTCAAATGAACTATTTCTAGGTTTCAAATCTTCTGCTCTATCCATTTTCATTTGGAAAAACTGAAAAAGTTGGTTCAGAAACAAGAAAACAACAAAAAACCGATTTCGTGGCGAGACCCCTTCTCGATTCACAAATTTTTGAAAAAACAATTTTTTCTTAACCCAATCCAATTTTTTTGCAGAACACGAAAGTCCTCTGAGCTCTTATCACTTTACCGAGAAGGAAAACCTAGGAAACATCAAACTTCTGCCCGATCAGCCGGATAACTTTGCGGAGAAGCTGAAGACAAAGGTTCGGAGAGGCAGAAGAGGACGGAAGAGCCCGCAGGACTATTTTGTGAGTTAATGGAGGTTTTAAAAATATTAAAATTGAAGTTTGGATTGTTTTTAATCAAGAAAACCCATTGAAATCCTTGAAAAATCATTTGTTTCAGTACCCGGAAGAAGAGGACTCTCTCTTCAACGTTCCCTCTTTGGCTCAGGATCAAGCGACTTTGATGTCTTCGAGAACTTATGGATTATTGGATATTCAAGGTTAGAAAACGAATTTATTGAACAATTTGAAAAAAAACTACTACACGGGAAGTGACACTCGGCGGGTCTCGCCACGAAATCAGTTTTTCGCTGTTCTCTCGTTTCTGGCTAGATTTTTTTCAAATCATTCTTATTATATAAGTTTCTTAAACGTCCGTTTGTTTGTCTCTCTGTTTGTTTGTCTGTCCGCTTTTTTCATTTCTTAAAAACAGAAATTCACGCAGAAATTATGAACACGTGAAGCATGGCGGCGCAAGCCGGCGCAGCTCGGCTTGTTTCCTTCATAAAAATGGATAGAAAATAGAATTTGAAACCTAGAAATAGCCAAGTTAACAAAATTCAGTGAGATTTTCATTGCGAACTACCCGTTTTTGTAACTTTTCCGAAAAAAATAGACAAAAACACAAAATCTTAAATTTTTAAATGAAAAAAGTAAAATTTCGGGTCAGAATAACTATTTCTAGGCTTCAAATTTTCTGCTCTGTTCATTTTTACTTGAAAAACTCAAAAAAGTTGGTCCAAAAACGAGAAAGCAGCGAAAAACCGATTTCGTGGCGAGACCTGCCACGTCGCGTGCCCGCAGCAATACTTTCTCCAAAAACCAATAATTGCAGACTCGCGAATCCTGAATCACCAAAAGAACCATCTAGACTACAAAAAGTCGCATTGCACCTACTCGAACTCGTCCGTCTCCACCCTCAAATCGTCCGCCGACTCGTTGTCCCACGCCTCCGATGCCTCATCGGATGTTACCATCAAAAACTAACATTTTCAGATTAATCTGGTATTATTGAGAATAAAGAGATGACTCCATTCACTTTAAAAAAAACAGATAACAAAAAAAAAGCGACACACGCTCATGTGAGTGTTACCGTAACCCGAAAAATTTCTCAAATTGTGAAAATCGTTGAAAATCTGTCGCTTTTTTTTGAATATCGTGCTAAAATATTGTCAATTCGCAGGATGTTTCAGTCGTGGCCGCGGACTAGGAGTGTCGGATTCTAGGCCACGAAAAACAAAAGTTTCAGTCGTTTACCGTTTTCGCTTTCATTTTGCTCATTTTCGACCTTTTTTCTCAAACTTTTTTGTAGAAACATTTCTAAAGACGATTCCCTGAATGTTTTCACAAAAAATTTTGAGAAAAATGTTGAAAAATGAGCAAAAAACAGGCAAAAATGGTGAACCACTGAAACTTTTGGCCTAGAATCCGACACTCCTAGTCCGCGGCCACCACTAAAAATCTCTGGCGAATTGAAAATAGAACCTCTTATCAATAACTACCACTGTTGATCAAAACATTCATTTTCAGCTCTCCTACAAATACAGTTTTGTACTTTATGCCTTGTTTTTGTCAAAAAATAAACTCCTCCCCGTTTCTGTCGATTCATAGTGTCAATTTGACGAGGAAAAGAATAAGAAAAGAGAAGAGGCTCCTTCGCAACTGATAACACGGCACAGATCATTATCAAAAAGAGACGAGCCACCTCGACAGAGTCCAGTAGTCATTGATAAAGTGGCAGTTCTCAACTTCATCTTTCACTTTTTGCCTCTCAAGTTCTTTTTTTGCAGAGAAAACAAAAACTTTGGGTAACTCTAATCTAGAATGGTTCTTCATTTCCTATCAGTCTTTGCGTTTTTCGCACTTGCGGATCATGTGAACACGTACAAAGATGGCACCAAGGAACTGATTTTTGTGCAAACGGTTAGAACGTCTTCTCCAGTTTCCCCCCCTCAAACCCTCTTTCCAGCTCTGGCGTCACGGAGATCGCTCCCCAACTAAAACCTTCCCTACCGATCCATTCCAAGAAGACGCATGGACATTCGGAGGAACCGGTTGGGGCCAGTTGAGCCCTGCTGGAATGAGACAACACTTGAACCTTGGAAAGATGCTCCGTCAGAGATATGTCAACGACTACGGGTTCTTGCCACCGAAGTACAACTCCAAGCAGGTAACTCGAAAAGCAGTTTGTCTCTCTCCCAAGACTGGAAATTTCAGATCTACGTCCGTTCCACCGATGTCAACCGAACCATCATCTCCGCAATGTCCAACATGATCGGGCAATACGGACAGGATGATGGGTCCGCAGTCGCTGGCACCGATTACCCGGCAGTGGATGGATGGCCAAAGGGCTATGTGCCGATTGCAGTGCACACTGTCGACGATGATAGTGATCATGTAAGAAAGCTACCGTAATCCTTTTATGGTCTTAGGAAAGCAAATTGAAAAACTGTTTGATGATATTTAACTGAATGATGATGAAATAGAGAGGAGACTATAAGCAGTGGGTAAGACGATTAGTTGATTGCACGGGTGGTATGTTTCATTGATGAATCAAATGGTTTCGTAACAAAAACGAACCTTGGAAGGATGACTGTACAGTTGATAGAGTTCCGGGAGAGAATCAAATGTGGCCGCGGACTAGGAGTGCCGGATTCTAGGCCACCGAAAACAAGAAATTCAGTAGTTCACCATTTTTCTCCATTTTTCTTAAACTTTTTTGCAGAAACATTTGAAAAGACAATTATCTAAATGTTTCTACGAAAAAAGTTTGGGAAAAATGGTCAAAAATAAGCAAAATGGAGGCGAAAACGGTGAACGACTAAAACTTTTGTTTTCGTGGCCTAGAATCCGACACTCCTAGTCCGCGGCCACGACTTTGACAATAATCAAATGAAGATGAATTGTTCAGCTGGGAAACATGGAGTCCAACTGTCCACTGCGTACCCAGGTCTGGAATCTTGCAAAAACTTCCGATGAGATCACCAACTTCGTGGCATCTGATGAGGTTAGCTTTTGGGTTCATAGATCGATTGTCATTCCAATTCACACGCTCTTCATTCATTCACTCATTCCTTATCAGTCCTCTCTCTCTCTTCCCACGAATTCCTATCATTTCAATTTGCGCTCTGCTCTATTTCAGGTAAAAGCAGTACTCGGCAACCTGACAAAGTTCTGCGGCGAGGAAATTAACATTGATAACTTGTGGATCGTCACCAATGCTCTTTACATTGAGGTGAGAGCAAAGAGCACGTGATGAGTTGAGTCAGCAATACGGTTTGTGTTCAGCAAATTTACTTCAATGACACGATTCGACAAAAGAACACCTGGTTCACGGATGACTTTTACAATCGAGCGGATGCTGTCAACGATCGCGTGCAGCTGTTTGAGAATGGAATCTTTAACAGTAAGCGGCATCCCTTAACAGGAGAAAAAGGGTTAGCAAAACGTCTAAAGCTTGAATGAGATGTTCAGAGAATCCCAACGTTGTCAATGGGCATGATGTTGGAGTGTTGACGAGGAAGCTTCGTGGAGGACCTATTCTGAACGATATGGTGATGCATATGAATCTAAAGCTGATGTGTCAAGGACAGACAACACCGAACTGCACGTGGATCAATAATTTGAAGAACTATATCTACTCTGCTGTGAGTTTATCTTAAAATTCGAGCAATCCATAACATGACTACAGCACGACACCACCATCTACGCCTTCTTCTCCGCTCTCCTCATCGAGCAGTATGCCGTGAAACCCTCCGGAGGCTACCCTCTCTACTCTGCCGCCGTGCTCCTGGAGCTCTACGTCGACAGCGCTGACAACAAGCCCTACTTCAAAATGATCTACCACGAGCAGGAAGGATCTGGCTTCAAGAATGTGACCATGGGAATCCAGGGATGTCCCCAGGACAGTGCTTACTGTGATTTGGATGTGTTGAGGACCTTTTCAAAAACCATTGCTCCGGATCAACCAATTGAGACATGGTGCTTTACTGACCTGGATGCCAAATTCAGTCTAAACTCCTTCTCAATGCTCACCGTGGCATTGGTTGTTGCGGTTTTTGGCTTCTTCTAGACCTTACTTGCACTTTAATTTATTTTGTTGATTACTTCTATGATTTGGAATTCAAAATTCGTTCTCTCTCTTTGTCGCATTCCACTTATTCATCTCTTTAACTAATTTATACAGAACTGTTTATGTAACACGTATTGAAATGTAAATCATACCCAGAATTACGTGTATGTCATGAGCTCCCTTATACAAGTCTCCAAGAAGTGAATCCCCTCGACTCTCCGCACAACCTGGTCATTCAGAAACTTCTGCACAGTGTGATGATCGACTGTGAATGCCTCCGGGATATGTTTCCGAAGATTCAAGAAGAACATGTCCGGGGGAGAAGAGCCGACGGTGAGGGTGGACTCGTCAAGGAATGTGGCTGCTTGACTGAAAGAATAGGTTACGGTGGGTGGATTGAAAGGGGTTAGGTACCTCGCATAGGAGACCTGCTCGTTGACAGTAACCACCATCGTCACATTGCTTTCCGGACATGTGTGTTGACAGCGGATTCTCTCAATTGTGGCCGGCTTCTCATCAGGTAAAATCCACGCAAAGCACTTCTTCGTACCAACTTCCTGACCAGCCAGCACCTTGTATCGTTGAATGGCGGCATTTGGAGTCGTTGGCTTAGGTCCCACCGTAATCAGTTCCATGTACACCTCCTTGTTCTTTCCTCCAATCGGTTGATACTTCATGTGAATCCGACTGGAGAGATCGAACACGATCTTCCGAACTTCGTTGAGAGTGTGGGTGGAGATTTTGAGTTGGTTGATGATGTGGGCGGTGGTGACACTGAAATGATGGTACTGTAACTAACGGGTGTCTCTTAGAACACCTACTTCCTGCAGTGCATTTTCAAAAAATTGAAGACAATCTTGAAGGGGAGCTTGGTGTTCTCAAACCAGCTTCCACACTTTATGGAGCACGATGAGCAGTCGCCACGTTTATCGCGGGTTCGGCAACGCCACTGAAAACAGACAAAACAGTTGGTAAAGTGGATTACAGGGTAGCTGATAAATAAGTATACAACGCTACGTTTGGTGTCATAACTTTTGATCCAGGACTTCAATCAAACGTTTGGAGCAGTGCAGTAGCCACAGAAATTATTCTATATATGTGATTTTTTGTTTACAACACTGTTTCAACACGAACTACACGAAAATAATCACTTTGGGATCACCAGATGACTGAAACCTATCAGTTTCAGACCCCTGAAAACTGCAAAAAACCCATTTTTTGAGACTTTTTTGGAGTGAGCAACTTCATGCCCTTATTTGAGCGCCTAGAAATTTTTTTCAAATTTCGTAAAGTACTGAATTTTTGTAGTAAATATATTCAAAATTTTACGTACAAAGTTTCAAAACTTCAAAATTTTTCCCCGCCGAGATATACAAGGATCTCTGAGAACGAAGTAGCGGCGCACAGTCCTTTTTTGAGGTCGCGGATATGGGCCTATCGTCAAGACAAAACACTTTTCAAATGAATGTTTAATATCATTGTAATCACAAATTATTCAGAAACATTTTCCAATATGAAACGTCTTGATTGGTGTCCTGGTTCAAAAGTTATGACACCAAACGTAACGTTGTATACTTATCAGCCACCCTGTTGAAACTCACCTCATAAGAAGTCTTTCTCCGTCTCAAATGCATCATCCTATAACACTTCCGACACTCCTGTTTCTTCCTCAACAATCCTCGCTGCATCATAATTTGTACGAGCATCGGATAATTGTCCAAATTAGCACTGATCATGTCGATTGTGTTGTTGATGCTCGGTTTTGGAGCCCTTGGATCATCCTCGTCATCTGCGGCCGCCGACAAATACGAGGGTTTCGGGAAGTGGACAAACTGCTCGCTCTCTTCTTCATCAACTATGAAGTCATCCATTGTTGAATTTGAATTTGATTGCGAATTAGCGTGCAATTGGGAAATCGCGAGATGAAGAGGCGATGAAAAGTCAAAGTCGCCTTCCATGGGCCGGGTAGCGAATTAGCGAATCGTCTGGAACATGTGAAGAGTTTAGATTTGGAGGTAGCCAAGTGAAGAAACGAAAGGAACGTGTCTTTTGAAAAGAAAGAGAATCAATAATTGTTGGAAAGGGAG
>LR538064.1:0-19075 GCA_900883565.2 Caenorhabditis panamensis | reverse complement strand
TCTTTTTGCTATGTGTTGAGAGGAATGGGCAAGAGGTGGATAGTGAGGAGAGGAAGGTATCGAGGAATTTGGACAGAGAGAAGGATCATGTGAACAGAATGTGGTACGGGATTACTGTACCCTGTACTCCTGCAGATGTCTGGGAAGAGGAATGAGGAATTGTTCAGCTGTCAGATGGTATCTTTCAGGTTGTTTTATGACATATCTGGATTACAGGAATGATTTGTATCACCTATCAAACAATCAACAACACCCCCATACCAGCTATTACCGTGCCTCAGCTTCCTTCTCACAATGTTCCAAATCCTGTGCAACAAAGGGTCTGACAAATTGGTTGTGTTTGGTGTGTCAGAGAGTGTCGTTCCCATTACTCACTCGCCTTCTCGGGATACAAGCCGTGAAAAAAGAAAAATGAGGGTGAAAGAAAATGGATTCGGAGTCTTGAGAGCCAGGGGTGACACTCGGGATACCTAAATTTGCTTTTTCTTCCATTCCAAGTAGAGATTACCCTGAACATCCTCCATTTAGCCCCGGAGATATAAAAATGTTACATTCTATTAGAATTCTCATCCGAACCTTCCCTCTTCTTTTTTCCTTCTCCTTCCCCGCAAAGTTCACACAATGTGACCCTCCCTCCGTTCTTCTTTTCTGTTCCCCCAGATGTTTCGTTTCATATTCACATTCTCCCTTCGCAAATCTCGCCGACGGCATCAGTTTGTCACCATAAAACACATTCCAATATGCCCATCAATGAGGGAAACGAGCAGAAATTAGTAAGGTCCCCCGTCTTCCAAGACATCTGGTCTCTTTGTTTCGTGTATTCCATTCGGCTTATTAGTTTCCCCTCTTCTCTTGCTCCGTTCGTTCACTTTGTCCCTGTCACTCATCTCACAATACATTCCGAACATGGATTAAATGGAGACCCGTCCGCCTCCCTCGAGGGGCTCAATTTAATTTGCCATTTCCACGTGTCACTCAAGTGGACAACCCGGCGGAACATAAGCAAGGAATGTGCTCTTTTTGGGCAGTGGTCATCACCTTTTGGGCAAGTGGAGAGATGTTTTACAGGATGGCTGATAAGTATGTATACAACGCTACGTTTGGTGTCATAACTTCTGAACCAAGATTCCAATCAAGATGTTTAATATTGGAAAATGTTTCTGAATAATTTGTGATCATAATGATACCAAACATTTAACCGAAAAGTGTTTAAACTTGACGATTCGCGACCTCCAAAAAAGTCCTGTGCAAAAACAGCCGCGGCTCATTTTGCAAACGTTTGGAGCAGTGCAGTAGCACCAGAAACTATCCTAGGGATGTGATTTTTCGTCAACAACACTGTTTTAACGTGAACTACAAAAAATGATCACTTTGGGTCTGCCAGATGACTGGAACCTATCAGTTTCAGACCCCTGAAAAGGGGGCTGAAACTGCTAGAATTTTTTCCAATTTCTGTAAAGTACTAAGGTTTTGTAGTAAATGTATTCAAGATTTCACTTACAAAGTTTCAAAACTTCCAAAATTTTCCCCGCCGAGATATATAAGCATCTCTGAGAACGGAGGCGCGGCGCACGTGCCTGGGGCCTGTCGTCAAGGCTAAACACTTTTTAAAGGAGGCCGGACATGAAAAAATGACTTTGTCTCATATCAAAGTGCTCCTGATGCTTATTCAAATGCGAGATACGAGACAGCCAGTTCTTTTTTGGTTCTCGAGAAAATCGTATTCCAGTACTTTTTAGTGGCATGTGCTAAATTGAACTGAAACTTGAAAATGATAAAGAATATCAAAATGTGATCAACATAAAAGTTGTCAAGCAAGAAATTCTCTATCGAATGACATATCAACCAAACTTTTTTAATCGAAATTTACTCTGGTAGAACCTGCTATAGTTTTGGAACTTCCAATAAGTACTGCGCAGCCATTTCTGTACGAAAACATGTAGTAAAGCAAGGAATAAATAGACAATACTCTCCTTAGAAACTTTTATGTTGATTACTTTTCGATATCTTGTATGATTCACAAGTAAAAGTTTGAATTCGATCACACAGTTTTTGAAAAAATGTGATATTGTCTCATAGAGAATTGCGTTTATCTCGGTTTGAACACAATATGGAAAGAAACATTCAACTGAAAAGTTGTTCAAAAAGGAATGATCTATTCATTCCTGGTTTTATACCAGTTTTTGATTAAATGTTAGGGGACTACGCTTCGGAGAACTAGGTGTACTTTGACAGTCCATAACAGGGTCAGTTGTTACTGAAAACGAAACATTTTAACACGAATAGTTTGCGAGCGATATCTTGAACAACTTTTCTGTTGATCAAATTTTCTCATCTTGTCTGTTCCGCGACCTAGAGTCGATTTCCCGGAGCCTACTTTTCCATTTTCTCTCGCAAAAATAGAGTTGTCGTAAAATAAAATGCCAAGTACGCAAACATCCGGTGCTTGAACTTACGGTAGAATACATACAGTCCCCGTCCCAGTCCCCGTCGCAAAAACTACCGTACTCCTGTCGCCCCTCCTTTAAATGAATTTTTGGTATCATTATAATCACAAATCATTCAGAAACATTTTCCAATATCAAACGTCTTGATTGGAGTCCTGGTTCAAAAGTTATAACACCAAGCGTAGCGTTGCCTCCAAAATATTCTGAGCCTCTCTAAAATATTACCAACCCATCTCTACCCCAAAAAACCTTCCCCAAAACAACCCCGCACTTGACCACCAAGTGCCTCCAATCCAAGCACCAATTTCCAGGGACCACTTGAGCAGGTGTCCCTGGCCTCCCCACTGGCCTTCCCATCTCCTCTTCAAGATCCTCACTGTCAACTCAACATCATTTAAACACACGACAGTTAGTTAACAACCAACCAAGTCAACAGTTCGGATATCCCGGCACAAGATCTGCAAACACTCTTTCTCTCCTCTTCCCGTGGCTCTTCCCCTCACCACCTGCGTCTTTTCTCTCTCGGCTCTCTGACTCTACAATTATTATCGGCGGGATGGATGCCTATGACGTAGTAGCACCTCTGCCCCCCATCACAATTCTCTGCGTCCCTCGCAATTCCATACTCTTTCCCGTCTGGCCTCCCCGTTGGTGCCTGTATTCATATTTGCCCGGCGGGGGTCACACCACAAACACCCCCAGAAAGTTTATTTCCCACCAGACACATCTCTTATCGATTGGCGTCTGTTCCCTCTGATCTTTTGTTCAGTAAAGCTCCGATATTGATTGATGTTTATCAGAAGGCTTATCAGAGTTGATCATTTGATCATTATTCATCGAGATCCAGAATTATTTTTGTTTTTGGCTCCGTTTCAATCAACTCAATTCTATAATAGTTGCGAAATATGCTCGGCCTCGGTGCTGGGAGTGCTTTCAAACAAAAAGTTGAAAAAGTCCAACTTGGCAACAACTAAACAATTCTTCAACTTGACCTCCTCCCCTCACTCCCAAATGAATTCCGCAGCCTTACTAACTAAAACAAAATGAGCCAGAGCTCTCATCGAATGAACCCAGAATTGCGTGTGGCCTTCGTCGTCTTCACTCCGAGTCCATCTCGCGGCTCCTCGTATAAATTCGGTGGCCAAGTGTCACCACCACCCCGTCCCCCCGTCCCACCCCGTTTCTTCTCTTTCTGCTTCTCGCCCATTCCTCCACTCTCTCCACATCTCGCCAACAGACAACAACACCCTATTTCGGCGCATTCTCCCCCTCCATCTGTCCTTTCTCTCCCTCTTCCTTCTTCTGGCACCAGGACCTCGAAATCCTTCGACAATTCCCCAATGTCCCCCACGACAATTCCCCCGGAAAGAGCTCGGGACAGAGGAAATATGCTCAAAACCAACTTTTTTGGTTCTTTTCGGGGTTTCTCTTGTCTACTTCCCATCACCAATTCAATTTCTCCATCTCTGTGTGCACTTTTTCTGAATGGCTGAAAAGTATACAACGTTTCTTTTGGTGTCATAACTTTTGAACCAGAGCTCCATTCAAGACGTTTCATATTGGAAAATATTTCTGAATAATTTGGAATTACAATGATAACAAATTTTTGATTGAAAAGTGTTTAGCCTTGACGACAGACCCGATTTCGCGACCTCAAAAAAGGCCTGTGCGACGCGGCTCATTTTGAAAAAGTTTGGAGCAGTGCAGTAGCAACAGAAATTATCCTAGGGATGTGATTTTTTGTCAACAACACTGTTTTGAAATGAACTGCAAAAAAAATTACTTTGGGTCTGCCAGATGACTGGAACCTATCAGTTTCAGAACCCTGAAAAAAACCCATTTTTTAAACCTTTTTTGGAGTGAGCAACTTCATGCCCTTATTTGAGCGCTTAGAAATTTTTTTCAAATTTTGTGAAGCACTAAGGTTTTGTAGTAAATATATTAAAGATTTTACGTACAAAATTTCAAGGCTTCGAAATTTTTCTCCGCCGAGATATACAAGGATCTTGGTCGCGGAAATGGGCCTATCGTCAAGGCAAAACACTTTTCAAATGAATTGGTGTCCTGGTTCAAAAGTTATGACACCAAACGTTACTTTGTGTAAAAAAACAATGTCGAAATGGAATGGAGACGCAGAGAGGATGGATCGGTGTGAAGTTTCGTGAGGGTGTTCACAGATTCCCACCTTCCGAATTCTACGCTTTCTTTTTCAAAACATTTCTTCCTCCTCTTACTTTGTTATCGGAACAAAAAAGAACATCAAGAATTTACCATTCCATTCCAGGACATGTCAGAGCCGCCACCCGTCGGCGGCGACCCCTCCGAGTCCCCGGAAGCCCTGATGGATCGGCTTCGAATCGACGGAGACGCTAATGGGGATGGTTAGTGAAAGGACAGCTGCATCGTTCCAAAAAATCAGTCTTCCAGAATTCGACAACAAATCGGTTTCATCTGCACAGTACTCGCAGGCTTCCGAAGCGACGACAGCTGTCAAACAGCAGACTTTCTCGCAAACCATGACCAAAGTGAGTGTTTTGTTTTGAAAAAACGCGAGAGAGGAAGAGTTAACATAACAATTAAACTGGAATGATGGTGTTCAGAACCTGTACCTTGGCAAACCGCTTGAAGCACTCGGCGGGTCTCGCCACGAAGTCAGTTTTTTGCTGTTTTCTCGTTTCTGAATCAACTTTTTCGAGTTTTTTCAAAAAAAAAAATGGGTAGAGCAGAAGATTTGAAGCCTAAAAATAGTTGATTGGACCCGAAGTATCAAATTTTTCATTGGAAATGTTAAGATTTTGTGTTTTCGTCTGTTTTTGTCGGAAAAGTTACAAAAACGGGTAGTTCGCAATGAAAATCCAACTAAATTTGGTCAAATTGACTTTTCTAGGTTTCAAATTCTTTTTTCTATTTGTTTTTATAGAGAAAATTTGAGAAAATCAGACCAGAAACAAGAAAATAGCAAAAAACAGATACTACAAACGCCAAAAAAGTTGGCAGTTGGCGGGTCTCGCCACGAAATCGGTTTTTCGGTGTTTTCTTGACTTTTCTTGAAATTTTTTGATGAATTCAAATTTTTTTCAAATAGATCAAAAAATTTAGAATCGGGTGATAGTTAACTTTACAAAAAGTTTTCAGTTTTTCAGCTTGAACTTTCAGATTTTGTGTTTTTGCGTTGAAAATTATAAAAATGTGCCTCGAACTATGACGGATAAATAACAGAGAACAGAGCAATGATATAAATCTCAATTTCCAGGTCTACTGTCACATAGACGACGAACCCGATCCTTACATGCTCGAAGTACACGTTCCACCCGATCTCATCACCTTGGGAGACCTAAAGCGAGTACTAATGCGGACCAACTTCAAGTATTACAGAAAGGCATTGGATCCCGATTCTGGATAGTGAGTGCTCTTCTCTGTTCACGACATCATTCATCTACATTTCAGCGAAGTGAAAGCAGAGATCCGTGACGACTCGCAACGACTAACACCTTCCCCAAACAACCTTTTCGAACTGTTTCTTCTTACTATAGAAGGATCAACACACTCTGATGGGAGTAGTGGGAAAATGAGAAAGTACCCATCAGTGCCAGGGCCAGCACCATCGAATCGGAATGGACCACCGATGAGTTATCAACATGCCGCGTATCAGTTTGATAATTCCAGTGAGTTGTTTTGTCAAGAAATTGATTTAATCGGTTGGGAGAGGAAGGAGGGAGTACCCACACTTCTCCGGACAACCTTCTATTCTTAAATATGAACGGAAAAAACAAAAGCTGCGAAAAATCCTGACATTTCCGTTTCCCTCCGACCCCTCCTGCTTCATTTCATTTCCATCATAAACCCGAAACCACCAGATGTCAAATGGAAATGGTGGATAGAGAAACAAA
This sequence comes from Caenorhabditis panamensis, assembly GCA_900883565.2. Taxonomy (NCBI): domain Eukaryota; kingdom Metazoa; phylum Nematoda; class Chromadorea; order Rhabditida; family Rhabditidae; genus Caenorhabditis; species Caenorhabditis panamensis. The sequence goes on along the minus strand of LR538064.1, from coordinate 12,738 downwards.
CTTTTTGAAACATTTTATAGAATATAGCAGTTTGGATTTTAGTTCTTCAATTCTCGCATTTTCCATTTTCTAAATAGTCATGTTCCATGCTCAATTCATGTTTTCAGTGATGAGCACCGATTCCGAGTCGATGATCTCTGCGGCCATTCCTGCCTACCTGAAGAACGCCTACAACCGGAGACTTCCTCAGCAGCATTATCTAGGTCAGTCAGAGAATTACAGTAAGCTCAAAGTACATACACAATTGGGGCGGAGCATCTAATCAGAAGCAATGAAAAAGAAATGAATTCCACCCCATAAAAACACGAATCATCACCTCCCGGAGCACTAATTTCTCGTCGTGTTAATGAGCTGATCACCGGTGCAGATTACTAAGCAGCACGTTGAACCGGGAGACCGAGACACGGGGACCAATTGTTTCAAATGTGTCGCTTCTCGGTGTGTGTTGGCTGGCTGCCAGTCACCAACACGCGGCAGGCTCTCGGGGCCCCGAATGTTTGTACATACATTTCATTTCGATTCATACACTCTCTTTATCCAATCATTTCCTCCTTCCATCAGTCAGCAAGAAAGATGATTTGCATTCTTGTCTTTCACTAATTCGGTTAACAAGCCGGGTTATCAATGGCAATTGCAATTAGTATCAAGTTGTATTGAGTACATATCCTGTTTCTGTCTCTTGTTTCTGTTGGGCAAGCTGATGTTCTGTTATCTAGGAATCTTCCATTCCCTATTGCCAATTCGCCAGATGTTTCAGTCGTGGCCGCGGACTAGGAGTGTCGGATTCTAGGCCACGAAAAACAAAAGTTTTAGTCGTTCACCGTTTTCGCTTTCATTTTGCTCATTTTTTACCATTTTTTTCGAACTTTTTTGTAGAAAAGTTTTAAAAAGACAATTCTCTAAATGTTCTTACAAAAAAGTTTGAGAAAAATTGTGAAAAATAAGCAAAAAAACAGGCAAATATGGTGAACTACTGAATTTCTTGTTTTTGGTGGCCTAGAATCCGATACTCCTAGTCCGCGGCCACGACTTAACCCTCTGACGGTTTGACAATACCCTTTCTCTTTGAACTTTGTGCAACGTTATTACGGGAAAGTGACACTGTTTACCTACATATCTTGCAACTTTTTATTTCAACTGTGTTGTATATTTAGAAAGTGAAAGAGTGAACTCCCATGTTTTTCCTATTGATCCTTTTGAATCTTTAGAATCTGATGAGGGCCTAGGTTCTTTTCGGTGTTTGATTTCTTATAAACTGTTAGGAAAAACTTGATAGACTACAGAAATCAAAAGAAGACAAGGTTGGTTTCTTTTCTGCTCAATTGAAACAGCAGGAAACATTGTTTCTTAAAAAGACTGATTTTGGGGTTTGGTATGTGTTCGCCTCGAAACCAGCACCAAAGAACACGTTCTCCTTCGTTTCCACGTCCTTCCATCCATGTCAACACAATCCTCTATCATTTCCCTCTGATCAAACACTCTTGGTTGTTCCCGATCTGTGATGATACTCTAAACACTATGCAACATCTGATTTGGATCACGAATTCCTTATTCCTTTGATCTTTTACAAACTCCTTGAGCAAGTGAGCTTTGAGACTCGACGGATGGGTAGTTTCTCGGTTTTCTCGGTCAAGAACAGTCTCGAAGAACATCCGAGAAGCGTTTGCTGAGCTCACTTTGAGCAGCCAAAAGGAGTTTATCAGAGTGTTTATCAATGGCCCTCCACCACTTGAACACTCTCTCACCGCCCTTACCACTTCACCCACTTGGCTTTTTTGTGTGTTTCTACTTGTCACTGTATTATTCCTGGGGAGTATGTACTTCGTCTCTCTGCTACTGTGTCCATTTCCTTGTGACAAGGATACCTTTATTTTGATAGACACAAGACAAAAATAGTCTAACAGTCCGCTCTAACAGTTTTTTGTGCTGAGCAGAGACATTGATAAGGCTCTGCTCAGCGGAGCCCAGTCGCTCGATTCTATTTGCTCTGTGTAGGTGGATTTGATGAGAAAAAGAGACATTTATGTATGATTTCGTCATCGATCGCCTCGCAGCCAGATGTTGCCGCCGCCGCATCCGGACAGTTGTACTTGAGTTGCTCTCTTTTCTAAGGCTTCTTTGATCACTTTTTGATATCAACTCTACTTTTTTCGATGATTGCATTTTGTTTTCTCACTGTGGCTGCCCACAAACCGAGTTTACGATGTTTTGATAGTTGATAGTTGATCGGCAATCGGGCGGGACGGAAAAGTGACTTTTTTTAATCTAGGTATCAGATGGTTAGGTTAACAAAAATGAGTTAGGTTTCTGATCTTGTCATACTCATTGTGATTTTGTTGCTTTTCCTATTGTCAATCCGCCAGAAGATTCGTAAATCACCATTTTTGCCTGTTTTTTGCTCACTTTTCTCCATTTTTCTAAATTTTTTTTTGTAAGAACATTTAGAAAATTGTTTTTTTTTCAAATTTTTCAAAAAAAAAGTTTGAGAAAAATGGTCAAAAATGAGCAAAATAAAGGCAAAAACAGTCACGGCTGATATTTTTGTTTTTCGTGGCCTAGAATCCGACACTCTTAGTCCGCGGCCACGACTGAAATTGACAATACCTCAAGTTTCCAGATCTGACTTTTGCTTCTGTTTTCCAGAAATCTTCTCTTTTCGAGACCCAATACCCAAACCCCAAGACCCACGTCAGTAAACTAATAAAACATTTTGCTGTGTTGATTGCCCAGATTCACGTGACAATTGGCAAGACTCTTGAAGAGTCTTGTACTAGAAACAACGTCCTTTTTGTTGATTGTTGATCATAATGAGGAAATGGAAAAGTTAATGGAGACTCAGTTTTCGGCCAAACTACTGAATTTCTTGTTTTCGGTGGCCTAGAATCCGACACTCCAAGTCCGCGGCCACGACTGAACCCTCTGGCGGTTTGACAATAGTAGGGTTGTTCAGTTCAGTTTTCTTTTTGCAGCTTCTCTTCCTTCCACCCCCACTGATTCTGGTTCACACATGATTCTCTCAAAGTATATCCTGATATCTGTTTCTAATTCCGCCATCCAAGTGCATCATCATGAGCTCTCGGGCTTCCTCGGGAAAATTTATGACCCCCCATCGAGGTGTGTTTCTCTGGGGGCATCCCGAGATCCCTTGTGATCAACTTGATCTAGAAAACCTCTCTGTCTCTTCCTCTCATTCCTCTTTCCACTTTCTCTCTTCTCTATTCTTCCAACATCTGTTTCTGTTTCTAGAGAACGATCGGCCCAAAGAGAGAAAGAACGAGCTCACAGCTCCCCTTCTAGAACGGCTATGAGCAAACGTGGAGCTCATGCTTCTGGCTCCTCAGACGCGACGATTCGGTCGCTTGTATTCACTGCAAAAGAACGAAAAGTGCTCTCGAACTACACTGCTCCCCCTCCCAATAGGCATCATTCGCCGGGAGTCGTGTCGCAGTTGGTTAACAAAATCGAACAGAAGACGTCGCCACCCTCGACGACGTCTAGAAGGAAGAAGAAGACGACGACACCACCATTGGCTCAGATAGATGATCTGGAACTGTTGGAAGATGATGTTATTGTTCAAGAGGAGGTGAAGAGTCCTCGGAGAAAGAAGTACATGGGAAACCATCCATCGAGTAATTTGAAAATCCTTCATGGAATTCTTCCGGGTACTTCTAAGGATCCACCAAAGGAACGCAAAGAGTCAAATAAAGAAAACCATCCGGAAAAGGGAAAGAAGTTGAAAAAGTGCAAGAGCAAGAGCCGCGTGGAACCCGAGGAAGAGGAGCCGGCGAAGTTCCTCCGTCTGAAACGCACACTGACCGACTCGACGAACAACCACACAGCGGCCAGTTCGACGTGGCGACAGATGTTCTCATCGGCACTCGGTGGTCCACTCAAAAAACGACTCAGCGAGGGCACCCTGCTACCAGCGTTGATCAGCGATGAGGCGAAGAAGAAGCAGAAGAAGAAGACGGAGGGTAGCGGCGCCAAGAGATTACAACGACAGAAAAGTGCAGGGGAGGCGAAGGAGACTCCCGCCTCCGGAGGAGGTGGAGGATCCTCTTCGTTTTTTGGAGCGCTTATCAGATTGTCCCACTCGGCAGCTAGCCTTACCTCTCTAACCTCATTAGCTTCATTGGGAGGCTCCCCGAGTAGCTCCAAGTCGAATACCAAAGAGTTCAAAGAACCGCCTGCCCCGACGCTTGTCTCCCAAGCCGTCTCCTGCCCTTCCCCACCTGAATCTCCTCCCTATATTGCTCCGATCCGGGAGCTCAGGAAGTCCAAAACGTGTCAAATCACTCCGGACCGTCCTCCTGTCATTCCATCTATTACCATCACAGAGACACGAAGTCTGAATCGAATCGACAGGTGTAGGCCAGTGACCGTCGACGGAAGCCCCGGTGGCTTGACCGCCGAACGACGCAACTTTGTCTCGAGACGGAGCACAATGAGCAGGACCATGTCCCTGATCCCCACCACTCCATCGCTTCCGCCTCTATACGAAGAAGAAACGGCTAGCACGGCTGCGCTGGTCGACGAGGAACGAGTGGACAGGGCAGATCAAAAGCGCCGGATGCGGAGGTACGGTGGCTCGAACACCACGAGTACATATCAGGGAAGGAAGGATGTGGCTCCCGATGCATCTCCAAGAAGACATCTCATCGGATTCCTCCATCGAACTTCACACCTCTCACTCACTTCTGAGCTCAGTGCGAATGCCTCGTTTTATTTGATCGGTATGTGTTGTGTTATGGGAAAACAATGATGTGATGCTCCGTCTTATAGAACCGGGATTCAAAGCTCTTATTTGTCTCTTATTACTACCAAAATTGTCTTATTTCAGGTCACCGTCGCCATTTGGAAGAGTCAACGATAGGATCTGAGTCCGATGCCAGGGTATTTTCAGATGATGATGACAGGTTGGTTGTGATACTTTTGTGTGCCCTACAGTCAGTAGTGGCCGCGGACTTGGAGTGTCGGATTCTAGGCCACGAAAAACAAAAGATTCAGTCCTTCACTGTTTTCGCTTTCATTTTGCTCAATTTTGACTTTTTTTCTCAGACTTTTTTGTAGAAACATTTTGGAAAGACAATTCTCTAAAGGTTTTTACAAAAAAATTTGAGAAAACTAGTAAAAAGTAAGCAAAAAACAGCGTGGCCTAGAATCCGACACTCCTACTCCGCGGCCACGACTGAAACATCTGGCGGTTTGACAATACCACCTCTATTTCCCATGACCCCATTGCTCTTTTCCTTCTACTTGCTTCCGAGAGAAGAACAAAAAAGACGGGGCGAAAGAAAGTACGATGAGAATCTCTGCTAAGACCCGCAGTCCTTCCCCCATCCTGTCACATGAAGTGACAAATGAGGAGGATTTGGGAGACACTTCGCCTCCTCCTCGGCCCCCATCTCCATTTCCTCCAAAATGAGCGGCTACATGACCGACGATGATTTCGAAAGTTCTGATGGCAAGCCCTATTACTCGACGACTTCCACCTCTTCTGACTATTACTATGCAATCGCGACACCTGCGCCGCCCAGCAGCACTGGCGCCACCACTCGCGACGTGTCAGTTTGTGTCTTCTTTGAATTCATTCACTCATTCCATTCCACCAGAAGCTCGTTAAATTGCTCTTATCTTTCTCTCCTGGAGCCTGGTAGTGACTGGAGTGGACTAGGGACGACTCTTACATATCACACAAAACATTTCGTGTGATGCACTATGCGGAAGGGAACTAATAAAACTTGGGTGGAACGGAGGGAGCGGGAAGAGAAGTGGAGAGGGGGAGGGGATAATTGCTTTCGATAAATCTTCCTTCGGCTTCTTCGAGAAGAAAAGAGCTTATAGACTATATAGTTAGGGATAGGGAACTTGATCATTTCATCTTTCCAGGGGATCCACCACAACCGACTTCACCTCAGTCTCCCGGCAACATGAAAAGATGGCAAAGAAGAAGAAGAACAAGCGTAACTTCCGCAAGCCGTCTCGTGCATCATCATTCTCAAGTATCACAGAGTCTTCAATGAGTCTTGATGTGATAACTGTCAACTTGAACATGGACACTGTCAACTTCCTCGGCATCTCAATCGTCGGACAAACTTCCAACTGTGGTGACAATGGAATCTATGTTGCTAATATCATGAAAGGAGGTGCTGTTGCGCTAGACGGACGGATTGAAGCTGGAGACATGATCCTACAAGTCAATGAAGTCAGCTTCGAGAACTTCACCAACGATCAGGCAGTCGACGTGTTACGAGAAGCCGTCAGTCGTCGGGGTCCCATCAAGCTGACAGTTGCAAAGAGTTTTGAGAACGGTCAGAGCTGTTTCACGATACCTAGGAACAGTCGGGAGGAGCCGGTGAGACCGATTGATACGCAAGCATGGATCCAACATACGAATGCAATGAGGGGAATGCCCAGTATTGTGGAAGGTATCATCGGAATTTTCGCAAAGCAAACGCGCCCTACCGAAAACGTCGGCCAAAACTAGTTTTTCACCATATTTTTCACTGGTTTTCTCCAAATTCGATTTCTCTCAACCAGAATTAGTGAAAATCATCAAAAAGTTCAGTTTGCGCGAAACCACTTCCAAAAATTAGCGTTGAATTCGGTGGGTCTCGCCACGAAATCAGTTTTTCGCTGTTTTCTCGTTTCTGGTGTAATTTTTTTCAAATTTTCTTAGTAAAAACGGATAGAAAACAGAATTTGGAACCTATAAATAGCCAAATTGACCAGATTCACTTAGATTTTCATTGCGCACTACCCGTTTTTGTAACTCTCCCGCCAAAAACACGAAATCTAAAACCGCAGCAATACTTTCACTTGCTCATCACCCCTCATTATTAATTTCAGAAAGCGCCCCAACCCCAATACCTGGAGAATGGCCTCATGGGCGACCTCAAAGTAGCTCAACCGTCACCTCGAATGGCTCGAACGGACAGAACACTGTGGTTACCGGTGGAGCACACATCCATCTCGACATTCACACAGATAAGAAGAAGGTCGTGGAGATCATGGCAATGCCAGGTAGCGGTCTGGATATAAAGAACCGAACATGGCTAAAGATCCCGATTCCGATGTCGTTTTTGGGTAAGTTCTTCCTGATCAGTTTGCAAACGAAAACGATCCTTCAGGTTCCGATCTAGTTGAATGGTTGTTAGACCACGTAGAAGGGTTGAGGGAACGGAAGACGGCCAGGAATTACGCTGCAGACTTGTTGAAGTTAAAGTACATTGCCCATGTCGTCAACAAGGTGACATTCACAGAACAGTGCTACTATGTTCTCGGAGATGAATGTTCAGGTAAACCTACTGGTTATCAACAAAGTTCTCATCTTTTTTTTCTTTTCTTCCAGACTACGCCAGATTCCGAAACGAAGACGGTGGACCCAAATACCAATGGACCATCGGAGTCAACGGAATGAATGGCATGTCTCAGAACGGAGGATCCGTTATGCTCCCTCCACCGCATCATCCAGGACCATCAGGCTTCAAGGGAATGGCTCCGTCCATGGTGAGCGACGGCGAATCGCGCATGTATGTTATGCACATCTGAATGTCCCCGGATCACATCATCACATCACTTTGTCATATTTTCAATTCGCAGGATGTTTCAGTCGTGGCCGCGGACTAAGAGTGTCGGATTCTAGGCCAGGAAAAACAAAAGTTTCAGTCGTTCACCGTTTTCGCCTTCATTTTGCTCATTTTTGATCATTCTTCTCAATTCAAAGCCACAATTGTCTACTTGTTTTCACTAGAAAGTTGAAAAAAATGGTAAAAAATGAGCAAAAAACAGGCGAAAATGCTGAACTACAGAATTTCTTGTTTTCGGTGGCCTAGAATCAGACACTTCTAGTCCGCGGCCACGACAGAACCCTCTGGCGGTTTGACAATACATAGGTACCAGTATTTCCTAATTGTAAGGCATAATAAGAAAAAAAAACTAGTCATTGGAACAATCCCGGTAGTAAAATGAATACAATTTATTAAACTGGAGCTCTTCTCGTCCTTAGTACACTCTTCCCCGGTGCCTTATCTTTCTATTGTTGCAAGTGCTTCCCTCCATTGCATTTCTCTCTCCACGTGTCCTTCTCGTTTCAATGTTTCAACGCATCCCCTTCTTGATTCCCTTCCTCTCATTTTCTCCAAACTGTGCTCCATTTTCGTGTTCATTTCATGAAACAGTCTCCTTCAATTTCTCTAGCATGACATGTCCTTTATAGTCACAAAAAGCCCCCCAATTACGTCACAAACCCATCCAAATGTCCGAATCTTGCAAGTTACCAAGAATACATCAGTCAATGTTTAAGTTTATGTTATCACAGAATAAATGAATATTCTGGTATTCATTCTTTTTCATCGCTATGTATCTGTTTATCGGTCCAGGTAAGTGGCTACGCATCAATGCCAGCTTCGCCGTTGCCCATGTTCCAACAACAACAGAAGAGGGATGATCAGAGGAGTGTAACCAGTGGAAGCAGTGGTGGAGGTATCAGGAAGTGAGTACTTCGTCAGATGTTTCAGTCGTGGCCGCGGACTAGGAGTGTCGGATTCTAGGCCACCGAAAACAAGAAATACTGTAGTTCATAATTTTCGTCTGTTTTTTGCTCATTTTTTACTATTTTTCTCAAACTTTTTTGTAAAAAACCAGTAGACAATCGTGGCTTTAAATGTTTTTTACGAAAAAGTTTGAGAAAAAAAAATCAAAAATGAGCAAAATGAAAGCGAAAACGGTGAACGACTGACACTTTTGTTTTTCGTGGTCTAGAATCCGACACTCCTAGTCCGCGGCCACGACTGAAACATCCTGCGAATTGACAATAGAGTTCTTTAAGACGCATTCTCTGAGCCAGTTGAAAGTGGCCTGGGACAGTTTTTTTCATGTTCTCGAAAACAAGTGAAATGTTTATTGTAGACTAAATTGGGTACGAGGAATTCAAAAAAGTGGTCAGAATTGGATGAAAATGCTTCCCTGATGGTCGGTGGTACCTAGTATGTCAAAACTTAAAAATGTCATAACTTGCTTCAAACTAAAAGTTGTGCGAGCTGTTTTTTTCTGTGCTATTACACAATGTTCACGCACGTTTTACAAATTTTAAACAATTTTTTGCTATACTAGAACTTTGCAAAAAAAATTTTTTTTTTGCATTTTTTATGTTAATTTTTTTTTCGTGATAGACCTATCTCCAATTTTATTTTTATTGGAGAACGTTTTGAAAATGAGTATTTGAAGGGGTAACACTGAAAGATGACAGGTCACGTCGGTTTTTCTCAACGATAAGCTCATCGTTTGAGCTCATTTTTGGCAGACAAGTAGTGTGTAATTACCAAATTGTCTGTGTCAAAAATCTAAGCACACGGCATCTTCTGGAACATGTAATTTGGAAAATAGTGCGTTAGGTGATAACTCACTGGTCCTCAATTTTATGAAAAGACCTATGTTCAATTTTATTTTTTTTGGATTTCCCATCGTTTTTTACCTATAAGGTGAATTTTCTGGACCCAGGTTACTCACGGAGGCCTCAGGAGAACATTTTGAAAATAAAGTGTGTTAAAGGATATTACGACACCCCCTAATTGTGCACTTTTGGAGTTTTGCTGATAGATAGACAAAATTTGTGGATGCAGTTCTTTTTTGCTTGTTTCAAAACCTATGTCCGCTAACTTTCATCTCAATAGGTGCTCCGTGGGCTCCAGGAGCCAACATGGGTGCTCCGGTGCTCTAGTAGAGATCTTACGACACCCCCATTTTTGGCCAAAATTGAAAATTTTTGCGATTTTTTGAAGTTTTTTTAAATTTAAAATGAAGATCGAGTTTTGTACATACCGATAGCAAAAAAAATTTTGAGAATTGGAGCCCTAGAAGTGCTCTAGGCTCATCTTCAAGTTCCTGCTCAATGTGAGTTTTGGTGGTAGCTTTTGATTGAAACATTTTGAAATTCTAAAAAGTTTCCAGAACGTTCAAAATGATTTAAAAACATTTTTTTAGTGTTAGCAATCAGTTTTCAGTCAAAACCGGGAAGGTTCCGTGCTCACAGCCACTCTTACAAGCTCTAGATCACGAACAATGTAACAGCTAGCTGAAGCTCAGGAGTTAACAGCTTGTTGGCGTGGCTGTGAGCCCGGAATCTGCCGGGTTTCAGTTGTAAATTAATTACTGATATTGATCACATGTTTCTAAAACAATTGGAACGTTCTGGGAACTTTTTAAAATTTCAAAATGTTTCAATCAAAAGCTACCACCAAAACTCACATTGAGCAGGAACTTGAAGATGAGCCTAGAGCACTTATAGGGCTTTAATTCTCAAAATTCTTTGTGCTATCGGTATGTACAAGACTTGATCTTTATTTTGAACTTAGAAAAACTTCGAAAAATCGCAAAAATTTTCAATTTTGGCCAAAAGTGGGGGTGTCGTAAGATCTCTACTAGAGCACCGGAGCACCCATGTTGGCTCCTGGAGCCCACGGAGCACCTATTGAGATGAAAGTTAGCGGACATAGGTTTTGAAACGAGCAAAAAAGAACTGCATCCACAAATTTTGTCTATCTATCAGCAAAACTCCAAAAGTGCACAATTAGGGGGTGTCGTAATATCCTTTAACACACTTTATTTTCAAAATGTTCTCCTGAGGCCTCCGTGAGTAACCTGGGTCCAGAAAATTCACCTTAAAGGTAAAAAACGATGGGAAATCCGAAAAAAATAAAATTGAACATAGGTCTTTTCATAAAATTGAGGACCAGTGAGTTATCACCTAACGCACTATTTTCCAAATTACATGTTCCAGAAGATGCCTTGTGCTTAGATTTTTGACACAGACAATTTGGTAATTACACACTACTTGTCTGCCAAAAATGAGCTCAAACGATGAGCTTATCGTTGAGAAAAACCGACGTGACCTGTCATCTTTCAGTGTTACACCTTCGAAAAGTCATTTTCAAAACGTTCTCCTGAGGCCTCCGTAAGTAGCCCGGGTCCACAAAACTGTTTATATAGGTAACAAACTACGGAGAATTCAATAAAAATAAAATTGGAAATAGGTCTATCACGAAAAAAAAATTAACATAAAAAATGCAAAAAAAAATTTTTTTTTGCAAAGTTCTAGTATAGCAAAAAATTGTTTAAAATTTGTAAAACGTGCGTGAACATTGTGTTATAGCACAGAAAAAAACAGCTCGCACAACTTTAAGTTTGAAGCAAGTTATGACATTTTTAAGTTTTGACATACTAGGTACCACCGACCATCAGGGAAGCATTTTCATCCAATTCTGACCACTTTTTTGAATTCCTCGTACCCAATTTAGTCTACAATAAACATTTCACTTGTTTTCGAGAACATGAAAAAAACTGTCCCAGGCCATGCTCAAAATGTTCACTTCTCTCAGAGAATGCGTCTTAACTATTTCCAAAAGCTATGAACTACTATGAACAAATGGAGGACCTTTCCTGTTGCACCAGAATTGAGAGGAAATTGAAAATCTATGCTGAAAGAGGGAGGTGTTCAATCAATGTGTAATACAATCTTCAGACAAGTAATCCTCCCTCGAAAACCCGCCTCGATGACCTCTGCTCATGACAACTCAACAATCACTGGATCCCCATCGCGGCAATCTTTCCGAAAAGCTGTAGGGCAGCCCTATGAAAGTTTCAGAGAAGATTTATAACTTGTAAATATGTACAGACTTCAACATTTGTAATTATGTATGAATCAAATCTCTAGTCGTTTCTCCTAAAACACAAAACTTCTTTCTTGTTTCTACAAAATTTAGTAATAAACTTTTATTGATCAGTTGATTCAGTCAACAGAAATAGGATTGTCGCTTTTTCAGAGTTTTTGGGATGCTGAGATGGCAAAGAACGGTTCAGAACTGGACGTAGGAATGACGTAACTATGGGATTGGGGAGATGGCAGCAGAACACGAAACTGAGCTGTTTTTCAAATTGGTCCCTCTTCACTTTTGCTCATATTGCTCCTTGCCGTTTGACCCGGGAAGTGTTTCATTAACCTTCAATTTCTGCTAACTCGACATTTTCTTCATTATATATTAAAGAAACAGGAAAAAAACATATCGGAAGCTTTTATCGCAACATTTCAAAAAGGTAGATCTTCAAGTTAACATGACATGATACGGAAGTGACATTTCTCCTGAAACACAAAACTTCTTCCTTGTTTCTGTTTCATGTCAAGTTCTTCTAGAATCGGAATTGCTCATAATCGATTACAAATACACAAACATGTTCCAGTAATAAACTTTTATTGATCAGTTGGTTCAGTCAAAAGAAATAGGCTTGTCCTCAAAATCGAGATCTCCGCGGCACTTGTCACTCGCTTTCCAGTACTTCTCCGACATTTTGGGCGGCAAAGCGAGCTTGTTCCAGATACCGAACAGAACCAAAGTGGGCATCAGGATCCAGACACCTGAAGAATGTTCGATTACATACCTTGGAAACGTGTCAGAGAGTCCCAAGAGCTTATCCTAGGGCAGCTCGGTCGGTTGAAGGACGCCGATAGCTTTCCTGGATATGCTCCTGGAGACTACAGACTGTGGAAGGAATCGAGTGACAGGAGAGAGAAGAATGATGACTTTGTGCCTGGACCGGCTCTTATAAAGGGACAATCTGTCACGCGGCACCCTCTCAATCCAACTGTATCTCTCTTCCTAACTTCTAAACATTTACAGAAAGGTGAGACCGCGTGGCGACGGCTTCAGTTACCGATAAACATAAACGAACCGTTGGGAATCC
>LR538063.1:102989-129932 GCA_900883565.2 Caenorhabditis panamensis | reverse complement strand
AGTTTCGCCAAAAACACGTCAAAACACGCATGTTTGCGTTAATAACTCTTTGGGTTTTTACCGAAATTAGGAAAACGCAAGATTATGTAGTCAACAAATATTGCTGTTTTCAAAACTGTGCTCAAAATTTTATGAGGACGCCTGTGAGCGCCTGTGTCTATGAACACCACTAACATGGAGCCCTTGATGTACACGACCTGTAAAACTGTTCTGCGACCTGTTACTGGATTCGAAAGACTACTTACAGGTTGCGTGACAATCGCCATCCATAAAAACCACATGGTGCACAACGTAAAGAAGAGCATGACATGGCGGTATGCTCCAAAAAGCTTCCCGGCTCGTTTGACGATCAGGAGGGCTAGAATGGAGTTGAATAGTTGGGCTCCGATGAAGCCTATGTAGTGGATAAAGTGGAGGTAGAACATCTTGTGAACATGTGAGTGATGTGTGAAAAACGACAGAGAATAACAAGTTTTATAAACATAAATGTGTACCGGAAATTTCATAAAGTTATCAGAATTCTCAACTAGCAATTGTCTTTGTGGCAGAAGCTGAGACATGGGAGATTGCAGACTTTTGATTGTAAGAATTGTAAGAGCCATCAGATATCCTTGAGGATCCTAGAAGGAACCCTGAAATCACAAAGTCATCTTGATCCTTTTGAACTTTATTACTTTTCAAAGTCTTTCTGAAATCCGCAATACAATACATGGTTATCAAAGGTTCCAACATTGGATACACAGCAATACTTGCACTGGTGTAGTTCACAAATTCTCCTAACCCCAAGCCAAAGAACGGGATGTTTATGACAAGGGCAATTGGGATGTACATAGTGACGAATGGGACGACGGTCTGGACTGTAAGCATGATAAAGAGTTGTCGATTGATATCCTGGGTTCTCTGGCTCAAGTTTTCACTAGCGTTCTTCATATAGAAGTAGGTTTTCCAGGCGAACAATAAGATCAGGAAGGATACTGTAGCAATGATTAGGTTGCAGATTCCAGTGGCTATGAGGTCTTTGAAGTGCCAGATTGTTTCTCCATTGGGGGAAAGACTCCAGTAGAAGTGGGCGATGAAGGGGATCTTTGTTACATCAAGATCTAATAGGTTTTGAAAGTCATCCTTCAAGAATTCCCTCTTTTCATCAGTAGCTGACAGTCCAAAATGAACCATAAAGAAGAATATAAGATAAGGAATCAGGCAGGGAAGGAAGATAAGAAAGATTCGATTTCCATTGAAAAAGTGTAAGATTTTGGAGCTACAGAGTGTAGCATATCTGTAGAAAAACTGCACTGCAAAGACAGAGATCACGAAGGCAAATGAGCCGCAATGAAGGCAAAGTATCCAGCCACCAAGATCCAACGGATAGTTGTAATGGTCGATGAACACGACTAGCATGGAGCCCTTGATGTAAACCACCTATAAGATCATTGATGAGTGGGTCCTGGAGCTTGGAACCTAAGGGAATCTAACTTACAGGTTGCGTGAGGATCTCCACCCATGAAAACCACATGGAGGACAAGGTAAAGAAGAGCATGACATGACGGTATGCTCCAAAAAGCTTCCCGGCTCTTTTGACAATGAGGAGAGCGAGAATGGAGTTGAAGATTTGGGCGCAGAAGAAGCCGAAGAGTTGGGTTAGATGAAGGTAGAACATTGGTATGACTAGTGATTCATTTTGGTGAGATTGTTTTGAATGTGGTATGACTTTTTGTATCTTCTTTTTTTCATATTTTGAGCTGAGTGGAACGTCAGAGCAAGTCAAAACACACGATTTGTCATCAGAGAGTTGTAGTGTTCACAGAGTTACTTGAAATTCTAGAAGACTTACACCTGCATAGAACATCTGAAACCAGCATTTCCACCCGTATTTCAAGGTAAAAAGAGCACTTCTAATAGTCACCCGGAAATCCGCAATACAATACATTGCAATCATTGGTTCAATCATTGGATAAACAGCTATAGAGGCACTGGCACAGTTCACGTATTCCCCGAGAGATATGTCGAATAACGGGAGACAGGTTACAAGGCCAATTGGGCAGTACATAAGGACGAATGGTACAATGGTTTGTACTGTAAGAGTGATGAAGAGTTGTCTATTGAGGTCCAGGGTCTTTTGACTTAAGTGAGCCACTTCTAACGTCATGTGAGTGTAGATTTTGTAGGCGAAAAAGAGGATCATAGAGGAGACAATACTAATGAGTATTACACAGATTCCAGAGGCAATCAGGTCTTTGGCTCTCCACAACCTCTCATTGAATAGTCCACGGTTAAAGTAGTGGGGGGCTATGAAGGGAACAACTAGGGAATCCGCATTGAATAGGGTTGCAAAATCTTCTCTGAGAAACTCCCGTTTTTCAGGTGTCGCTCCAGCTCCCCAACTGAACACTTGGAACCAGATTACATAGATCAAGAGGCAGGGGGTGAAGATGAAGAATATATAATAGCCATCCAAATAGCAAAGGATTTTTAGCTTGCACATAAGGGCGTATCTGTAGAAGAACTGCGCGGCAAATACAGAGATCAAAAACATGAATGAAGAGCAGTGAAGGCAAATTATAAACTCGCCGATACTCGGGCTAAACTGTCCATGATCGATGAACACTACGAACATGGAAGCTTTCATGTGCATTACCTAAACCATCTAGATCAGCTAGATCCACTTCAAATCATCTTACAGGTTGCGTGAGTATCTCCACCCAAGAAAACCACATGGAGCATAGGGTAAAAACGAACATGACGTAGCGGTAAGGTCCGAAAAGCTTCCCGGCTCTTTTGACAATCAGAAGGGCAAGAATGGAGTTGAAGATTTGGGCCCCGAAGAAGCCAATGTAGTGGATTAGGTGGAGGTAGAACATGTGACACTGAGAAAGAAGAAGCTCTGGCTCTTTGAACATGTTTAGGGGGATATGTACCGGAAATTGGAAGGGGTATAGTGATTCTGAGAGTCTTGTGATATGTAGACAAATCAAGTTATGAAAAGTTTATTGTTTGTCATTGATCCATTCACAGTAAGAAATTAGGCCTTCGACGCTTCCCCTTTCGATGCTCCTGTTCCTTCTGAAGTCGTTGAATACACCTTGGAAGAGTACTTTTTGATCCCAAGGAATCCCAAAATCGTCCTTCGAAAGTCCGTGATACAATACATAGCAATCAATGGTTCTATCATTGGATAGATTGCGATAGAGGCACTTGCACAGTTCTCATAGCCCCCAAGGCTCAGATTGAACAAGGGGAATCCAAGGATGAAGCCAATTGGGATGTACATAAGAACACAGGGGACAATGGTCTGCACTGTAAGCATGATGAAGAGTTGTCTATTGAGGTCCAGGGTCTTTTGGCTCAAGTGAGCGGTTGCGTTCTTCATATGGAAGTAGATCTTGATAGCGAAGTACAGAATCATGGAGGAGACAACACCAATGATAACACAGTACATCCCAGCAGTCACTAGATCCTTGATTCTCCAATCTATAGATCCATTGGGAAGTCGCCTCCAATAGTAGGGTCCGACGAATGGGACATTTAGAGGGTCTAAGTGGAACTTTTCAGAGAAGTCAGCTATTAGATATTCTCTTGTAACCGAAGAAGCAGACATTCCATACCAGACAACCAGAAACCAAATGAGGTAGATCGCCAGGCAAGGAAGGAAGATCAACAAGATACGATTTTCGGTGAATAGGTTGAGGATTCAGAGCCTATAACTTGTGTTCTTTGCTGCAAAGAGAATCGACTAGCTTACTTGCACAAAGTAGCATATCTGTAGAAGAACTGTGCGGCAAATACAGAGATCAAGAATGCAAATGAAGAGCAATGAAGGCAAAGCACAAGACCGCCGAGTTCCTTGGAAAAGTCCCCATGATCTATGAAGACTACAAGCATGGTGCCTTTCAAGTACATCACCTGAAAAGAAAAACGCAATAAGCCTTAAGTTCAGAATCCCGATATAATTTACAGGTTGCGTGACAATCTCCACACAAGAAAACCACATGGAGCACAAGGTGAAGACTAGCATGACATGACGGTATGCTCCGAAAAGCTTCCCGGCTCTTTTGACAATCAGGAGGGCAAGAATGGAGTTGAAGATTTGGGCTCCGAAGAAGCCAATGTAGTGGATTAGGTGGAGGTAGATCATTCCAATGATAGTGATAGGGATACTGATAAGACCACGGCGAAATGAATGAAGAATGCACCGGAAATTAGGGCACTATAGCCTGTCTGAGAATTAGGGGAGTAGTCGGCGTGTGATCACCACTACGAGATCTTTGGAGTTGTTTATCAGTGTCTTATCACCCGACAAATTCTTTGTACTTCACTTCATTTTACTAGAACCCATGATAGGGTGATTCATGGTTCTTTGAAAAACAAGTCTAAAAGCCAAGGAACTCTATGCTTCATTCAAAAAACGCTAGTAACAGAGATTAGAAAGAGAGAGAGAGATTCACGTTGCACCTCCAGAAGACATGGTATACACCCGAGAGTTGTACTTTCGGATTCCTAGGAAGTCTGAAAAACAAGGTACACATTCTAGATGGTGAGATCTAACTTACTCAAAATCGTCCATCTAAAATCAGTGATACAATACATGGCAATCAATGGTTCTATCATTGGATAGATGGCTATAGAGGCACTGGCAAAGTTCACAAACTCCCCCAAACCCAGGTTGAAAAACGGGAGTCCAATGACAAGACCAATTGGGATGTACATAAGGACGAAGGGGACAATGGTCTGCACTGTAAGCATGATGAAGAGTTGTCTATTGAGATCCAGGGTCTTCTTGCTCATGTGGATGCTTTCAATTTTCATGTGAAAGTAGATTTTCAGAGCGAAGAACAGGATTAGGAAGGATACAGTGTTCTAAAGGTAATCATTGGAATGCTGAAAACCATTGAAACTTACAATGATGAAAACATACATCCCAGCTGCCACCAGGTCTTTGAAATTGTACATCTTTTCTCCGGTATTAGGGTTCACAGACCAGTAAAAAACAGAGACAAATGGAACACTATCAGGGTCTAAATCGAACACTTCTTGGAGGTCTTCCCTGAGGTATTCCAGCTTCCGAGGAGTTGAAGAAGTCCCCCACTCCGAGACTCTAAACCAGACATAATACACAATAAGGCTTGGAAGGAAGATTAGAAAGATGCGATTCCCGGTGAATAGGTTGAGGATTCGGAGTCTGTAATTTGTGTTCTATGCTTCAAAGAGAATGGGTTGGCTTACTTGCACATAGCAGCATATCTATAGAAGAATTGCGCGGCAAAAACGGAAATTAGAAAGGCAAAAGAAGAGCAGTGAAGACAGAGCACAAACTCCCCGAGCTCTTTGGGAAAGTCGCCATGATCGATGAGTACTGCGAACATGGAACCTTTCATGTACATTACCTGAAAGATCTAGATCATCCGGACACTTTCCAGCAACCTACAGGTTGCGTGAGTATCTCCACCCAAGAAAACAACATGGAGCACAAGGTGAAGACTAGCATGACGTGGCGGTATGCTCCAAAGAGCTTCCCGGCTCTTTTGCAAATCAGCATTGCTAACAGGGAGTTGAGGAGTTGCGCTCCGGTGAAGCCAATGAAGTGGATTAGGTGGAGATAGAACATTGAAGCAACTGATAATGAATAGAGGGAAAGCAAGATAGGTAAGGTAAGATACAGGAAATTAGCTTTAGAAGAATCACGTTTCCGGTCCGGTTTTTGGAATCAGAAAGATAGAAAGACACTACAAAACAGAGTGGGCTGAAGAGAGAATGACGCACTTTTCGCTAGGGGAAAACAGGAGTTCAGTGTACCGGATAAAAGGGTGTCTAGGAAAGGAATCGTTGATACCAATAGAAGTCCACGCGTAGTTTCTAATAGTTTCCGATGTCCCAGCTAATGTATTACTGACGCCTGTTCATTTGGCAGGGTATGCAACGCACTTGCCACTCTTGAACTTGTCTTTTCCAACTTCACTGCTTCTGAAACACCCTCTCTTCTTGTAAGTGATGGCTCTCTCTTCTTGTAGAGATAGGAACTTACTCAGAATGGTCTTCCTGAAATCCGCAATACAACACATGGAAATCAAGGGCTCTATGCTTGGGTAGACAGCCATAGAAGCACTGGGGTAGTTCACAAACTCCCCTAACCCCAAGCCAAAAAGTGGGAGGGATAGAACAAGACCAACTGGGATGTACATGGTGATAAAAGGGAAGAGTGTTTGCACTGTAAGCATGATGAATAGTTGCTTATTGATTTCAAGGGTCTTCTGGCTCATATGAGAGCTTGCAGTTTTCATGTGGTGAAAGATTTTCCAAGCGAAGATCAAGATCAATGAAGCTAAGACTGCAATGATCATACTACAAGTTGTCGCGGTGACTATGTCTTTGAGCCTCCACTGTTTTTCTTGTTTTTCCCCATTTTCTTCGGTATTCCAGTAAAGAATAGAGATAAAGAACATGTTCATCGAATCAGCATCATATAGCACTTTCAAATCTTCCCTTATATACTCCCGCTTCTCCGGGGTTGGTGTCATTCCCCAGGTGACTATTGCAAAGGAGAATGCATAAATTAGAAGGCAGGGTGTGAAGATGAGAAAGATGCGTTTTCCCTCAAAGAATTGCAAGATTCGAGGGCTGCACAGTAAGATGTATCTGTAGAAGAACTGCGCGGTGAACACAGAGATCAAGAACTCAAAAGAGGCCCCGTGAAGCGCTGCAATGAACTTTCCAAGGTATTCCGGAAGGTTTTTACGATCCAGGATCACGACGAACATCGGACCTTTCATGTGGATTAACTGAAACTTTGCTGTTTTGTAGTGCGATTCTGCATTCTCACTAACAGGCTGAGTAACCATCTCCACCCAAGAAAACAACATGGAGCACAAGGTGAAAGTTAGCATAACATGCCGGAAAGGTCCGAAGAGGTGACCTGCTCTTTTGATAATGAGGAGGGCAAGAATAGAGTTGAAGATTTGAGCGCAGAAGAAGCCAATGTAGTGGATTACGTGGAGGCAGAACATGGGGAAGAATAGGTGTATTGAATGACAGTGTTTTGGTGATTGTGAGAGGAACGTTGGTAGTGAACCGGAAATGAATGAGAAAGACACATCAGCTAGAATAGTCTGACCCTTTGTTAATAGGTAGACTCACAGAATCGTTTATTGAAAAGTTTCAAGCAAATTGAAAACACTCATCAATATCTCACATTCACCTCCACTGTCGTCGCATCTACAGTAGCAATCATAACATCTCTCTTCCACCCGAAAAAGCTCAAAACAGTCCTCCAAAAGTCAGTGATACAATAAATAGCTATCAATGGTTCTATAAACGGGTAAATTGCTAAGCTAGCACTGGTAAGGTTTGCATAAGGACCTAAACTCAAGTTGAACAGGGGGAGCCCTATGAGGAGGCCAATTGGGATGTACATAAGGATAAAGGGAAAGAGGGTTTGCATTGTAAGCATGATGAATAGTTGTCTATTGAGTTCGAGGGTCTTCTTGCTCATGTGCGATCTGGCAGTTTTCATTTGAATGTAGATGTTGACGGCAAAGAAGAGGATTGAAATGCAGACAACGCTCTGTAATGTATATCTCACAATTGAGCAGCTACTAAAACTTACAATGATACAACAACAAACCACCGCTGAAATCAGGTCTTTGAACCTCCATAGCGTCTCCCCATTTGGTCCTGTATTCCAGTACAATGAGAAATGAATTCTACTGTCATGGAGTCGGCGTCCAAGATTTCCTTGAGGTCTTCTCTGATATACAAGCGTTTTTCCAAAGTCGGTTTCATTCCCCAATCCACCACTTCAAACCATCCCACATAGACTATGAAACAGGGGAGTAGAATGATCAGAAACTGACGATATCCTTTGAACACTTCTAGTAAAATTGGTCTGGAAGCTTTAGATTTGGTGATTTGGTGTGAGAAAACTCACTTGCAAACCACACAATACCTACATATAAAAGTACTGTGCTGCTAGAAGGGATATGATGAAGCCAAAGGTTCCACAATGAAGACAAGCAACATAATGACCCAGCCAAGAAGGAAAGCGATTTTGATCCAGGAACACAATGAACATGGGACCTTTCATGTGGACTACAGGTTGAGTGATGATCTCCACCCAAGAGAACAACATGGAGCACAAGGTGAAGAAGAGCATGAGGTGACGGTATGGCCCGAAGAGCTTCCCGGCTCTCTTGATAATGAGGAGAGCAAGAATGGAGTTGAAGATTTGGGCTCCGAAGAAGCCAATGTAGTGGCAAACGTGAAGGTAGAACATTAGAATGACTGGGAAAAGGGTTAAGGGGTTAGATGACAACACCGTTTTGTAGTTGCTGGATGTGTCGCTGAGTGAGTCAGTTGCTACTGAACAACAGAACCCAACGAGCTTCTTCCTTGAATCCTTGTCTCCAAATCAACCGTGCAAACCATGATGTCGGACACTATCACCTCCCTCTTCCAACCAAAAAACCCCAACACAGTTCTCCGAAAGTCCGCTATACAACACATGGCTATCAATGGTTCTATCAGTGGATAAATCGCAATACTGGCACTGGTGTAGTTTGTATAGGGACCCATTCCCAAGTTGAAAAGCGGCAAGCTGATTAGAAGGCCAACTGGGATGTACATGGTGATAAAAGGGAAGAGTGTCTGCACTGTAAGCATGATGAATAGTTGTCTATTGAGTTCCAGGGTCTTTTGGCTCAAGTGCGCTCTTGCGGTCTTCATGTACCAGTAAATATTGAAGGCGAAAAATAGGATCATGTTGCATAACGTTCCAATTAGCATGCAGCAGATTCCAGCGGAGAGGAGGTCCTTGAACCTCCAGAGCTTTTCTCCATTTGGACCGAGTTCCCAGTAGAAAGGGGCAACCAGGGGAACAGAGAGGGCGTCTGCATTGAATAAGAGTTGGAGTTCTTCTTTCAAGAACTCTCGTTTCTCTGGAGCAGCAGGGTATCCCCAATTGACAATGTGGAACCAAAAAACGTAGATTATCATGGGAGGAATGAAGATTGTAAAGAGATACTGGCCATCAAAGAATCTCAAGATCTTGGGCTTGCAAAGTACACAATACCGATAGAAGAACTGTGCTGCTAGACACGAAATGATGAAGCCAAATGTGGCACAATGAAGGCAAACCACATAGTTCCCGAGTTCAGTGCTAAATCCTCCATGATCAATGAACACGACACACATGGGACCTTTCATGTGAAGGATAGGTTGGGTGAGGATTTCAACCCAAGAATACCACATGGAGCACAAGGTGAAGATGAGCATAACGTGGCGGTATGGTCCGAAGAGCTTTCCGGCTCTAACAATGATTAGAAGGGCAAGAATGGAGTTGAAGATTTGGGCGCCGAAGAAGCCAATGTAGTGGATGATGTGGAGGTAGAACATGTTGTGATAGGAGGAATGATAGTAGTAGTAGGAACTAGTGATATTGATAAGGAAACAGAATACTATGTACCGGAAATTGGAGGTTCTAGATCTAGATTGGTGTACCAAGAACATGTTTGTTTTGCAGTCCCGAATGTGTCGGTTTCTTCATTTTTGAAATTTGAAAAACCGACACATTCGGAACTGAAAAACAGCCTGTTTTGAAGGTCTTTTTTCACTGTTTATTAAGAAAACCAATCAAAGTTACTGAAACATTGACAAGTTCGTCCTAAAGGTCCTCGCATCCACCTCCACTGTCATCACATCCACCGTTGAAACCATAACATCCCCCTTCCATCCAAAGAACCTCAAAATGGCCCTCCGAAAGTCAGTGATACAGTACATGGCTATCAATGGTTCTATCAACGGGTAAATCGCTATACTGCCACTGGTAAAGTTCGCATATGGACCTAAACTCAAGTTGAACAATGGGAGCCCTATGAGAAGGCCAATTGGGATGTACATAAGAAGAAAAGGAAAGATTGTCTGCACTGTAAGCATGATGAATAGTTGTCTATTGAGTTCCAGGGTCTTCTGGCTCATGTGGATTCTGGCGGTCTTCATGTGGAAGTAGATTTTGAAAGCGAAGAAGAGGATGGAGGTACAGACAACGCTCTAAACTTGGTGGATCATCAGTTTTCGTACAGGTTAACTCAACTTACAATGATGCAACAACAAACCACCGCTGAAACCAGGTCTTTGAACCTCCAGAGCTTCTCTCCAAATGGATCGGTATTCCAGTACATTGAGGAAATGAAGGGTACAGTCATGGAATCCATATCAAAATTGACTTTCAGGTCTTCCCTGATATACAGACGCTTTTCCAAAGTCGCTTTCATTCCCCAATCCACCACTTCAAACCAGACAACATAGACTATGAAGCAAGGCGTCAAAAGGATCAGAAACTGACGATATCCAATAAAAATTTCTAGTAGAACTGGCCTAGAAGTTCAAGATTGAGGAATTCGACATAAATAGAACAACCAAAACCCACTTGCAAAGCACACAATACCTGTAAAAGTACTGTGCTGCTAGAAGAGAAATGATGAAGCCAAAGGTTCCACAATGAAGACAAGCAACATAATGGCCTAGGCCTGGTGGAAAGCGATTTTGATCCAGGAACACGATGAACATGGGACCTTTCATGTGGACTACAGGTTGAGTGATGATCTCCACCCAAGAGAACAACATGGAGCACAGGGTGAAGAAGAGCATGAGGTGACGGTATGGCCCGAAAAGCTTCCCGGCTCTTTTGATAATGAGGACGGCAAGAATGGAGTTGAAGATTTGGGCTCCGAAGAAGCCAATGTAGTGGGTTAGGTGGAGAAGGAACATTTCCCTGATAAAGCGGCTAACAGTATAGCAGAAGGAATGAAGGGGTGGGTGTCAGAAACTAATCAGACTGCAAACATTCAGTTACAATGACAACTTTATAATAGTAGAACGGAAATTAGCAAGAAGAATACACATCGCTACTGCACCACTGACACATTCGCTGAACTCCATTGGTTCCTAGCTTCCGCCACATCAACTGTATAGCTCTTCACTATAGTCACCTTCGCAGAGAGTTTTTTGAACCCAAAGAACTTCAAAATAGTCCTCCGGAAGTCCGTAATGCAATACATTGCCATCAATGGTTCTATCAAAGGATAGATAGCAATAGAGGCACTGGGATAGTTGGAATAAGGGCCTAGACCCAAATTGAGAAGTGGTAGACCGATTAGCAAACCAACTGGGATGTACATTGTGGTAAATGGGAAGATTGTCTGCATTGTGAGCATTGCGAATAGTTGTCTATTCAATTCCAGGGTTCTTTGACTCATGTGAATACTTGCATCCTTCATGTGAAAGTAGATTTTCAACGCAAAGAAGAGGATCATAGAGCAGAGAGTTCCAATGATTGCGCAACAAATGGCTGAGGAGAACACGTCTTTGAATCTCCAGAGTTTTTCTCCGAGTGGACTGGTATTCCAGTACAATGGAGCAATAAAGGGGACTGTCATGGAGTCAGTGTTGAATAAGGAGAGGAGGTCTTCTCTGAAACATGGCAGTTTTAGGAAAACGGCTATAACTCAAGGTGCATAAGAGATCGTGGAAAGTTGTCAACTACAAAAATGATCTACTTGTTTAGATCTAAATTTTTATAGTTGGCAGTTTTTATCTATCTCTAATGATTCTCAAGATCTAAAGCAAAACCCTTTTCACTCTCAAATCTTGACTGCACCGCACCGCAATCACAACCCCGCTATTAGAAAAACAGCTATAACTCAAGATTTATGAAAGATAATAAAATTGTGTCAACTACAAAGATGATTTACTGTTTTTGATCTACATTTCTTTAGTTGACAACTTTTTTCTATCTTTAATAGTTACAGAGATCTTGAGCAAAACACTGTTCACTCTCCTCAAGTCTGGACCGCGCTGCAACCACAACACAGCTTTCAGGAAAACCGCTATAACTAAAAAACCAGAAAAGCTATTGAAAAACTGTCAACTAACAAAATGATCCTCTTAATTAGATCTACATTTATCTAGTTGACAACTTTTTTCTATCTTTAATGGTTACAGAGATTTAAAGCAAAACACTTCTTACTCTCAAATCTTGACCGCGCCGCAACCACAACGCAGCCTTCAGGAAAACCTCTATAACTCAAAAACCCTAAAACTTATCAAAAAACCGTTAACTAACAAAATATTCCTCTTATTTAGATCTACACTTCCCTAGTTGACACCTTTTCCCCATCTCTTCTCCTTCTCCAGTTATCTTCACCTCAAATACTCTCTCTTTTCCATCGTCGCTGACATTCCCCAATCGACCACTTGAAACCATCCGACATAAACTATTAAGCAAGGTAGGAAGATTGAAAATAGCTTGTATTCAGAGAAGAAATTGAGGAGTTTAGGCCTAAACACTCATTTCTTGGAAAATTTGAGTTTCTGGCCAAATCGCCTACTTGCAAAGGGCCACATATCTGTAAAAAAACTTCCTATTTTCAGAGAGAGGCGCCGGAATTGGCTTCTACCGGTTGCGTCAATATCTCAACGAAAGAGAAAAGCATGGAGCAAAAGGTGAAAATGAGCATGACATGGCTATAAGGGCCGAAGAGCTTCCCGGCTCTTTTGACGATCAGGAGGGCCAGAATGGAGTTGAAGATTTGGGCTCCAAAGAAGCCAATGTAGTGGATGATGTGAAGGTAGAACATGGGGATCATAATGATAAGAAATGGGACTAACAAGTGAACACCTATTGAACCGGAAATTGGAATTGTGATTTGTACCTAGTAAATAGAAGGTAAAAGTGACTAATCCTCTACTTACATGACGTAAATCTACTCAGGGATTTACACATTTTTTCGAGTTTTTATGGGATTTTTCCGAGAAAACAGGGGATTTGGGGAGGGGGACACTAAAAACAATGTGGGTGGGGGGAAACGAAACAATAGAGGAATTACATACAAAAATACCCTTATTGGTGATGCATTCTACAATTATATTACTCATCATTATCTAGAACAAAAGAAGAAATCACATGAAAATAAAGAAGAGAGACGAAAAGCAAGAAATTGGTGATGGAAGGATTGAGGGGAGAGAACCGAAAATTTTTAAAAATTTCAAATTTTCAAGGAAATTCCTAGAAACTTGATGATAAATTAAAAATTACTGTTGTTGAATAACTTATGTTTTGCTGTTTCGGACGGCTTCTAGTCGATGAGCTTCTTCGATTTGAAGTAGTTGCGGAGGAAGAGCACTTGCCAGATTGCGAGACCCAGAAGGCACAGCATCGAGAAGATCGAGAGGTACAACACGCGGCTGTTTGTGGATTCTGAAACGCAGAATTGATATCTCGAGTGTTTTTTAAGAAAAGAACTCACCATTCGTGTTTCTCATCTCTTCCTCTCTCTGTCGCATGAACGCAAAGTCCTTGGTGATCGAATCGGCGAGATCCTCCAATCTCCGCAGCTCCACCTCCAACGGCTTCAGCTTCTCGGCCTTGGCAATGTCGTCGTAGTTCTTCGCCTCAACTCCATGCTTCAGAATCAGCGAAACCTCGCGTTTCTCTCCGGGATGGCCTGCCGGCGGGTGATTCTCGACGCAAATCTCGAAAATGTCGTACTCGTCGGCGGTGAACGCGAATTTTCCCTTCAGGTCGACAAAGTTCTCGCGTTTGTACAGTGTATGGCCTCGGGTGTCTGTTACCTGCAAAATAGTTTAATTGGACTGATTTTTCTCATAAATTTTTCGAGAAAACTTACATGAATGCTTCCAGTGTACTGAATTCCCTGACTGAACTCGTATTCTCCGGTGACGACGACGTTCTTGTGAATCTCCTCCTTCAGACACTTCTTCTCTTTGGGCGGCACGTAAAACCGCAGTGAATTGGCAAGAACCACTGCTGAGAGCAGGATGACGAGCGATCTCATGGTGTCTCGGATGATTACCTGGAAAATTAAAGATTTAGGCGAGTTTTTGACGGGAAATAGGTTGTTTAAGATGGAAAAATCGATAATTTAACATTTTTTAACAAGAAAAAGCAAGAAAAACCACAAAAAACAGTGAAAATTGGCGAAAAATCGGTGAACATTGGTGAAATTGGTGGCAAGCGAAACCAACGCGGCGTATGCATTTGCGCGTGGGATCGCGTGTGTACGCAAACACCATTGCCTACCGTATCGCTCTTCAAAAATCGCCATGCAGCGCCGACTCGGGGGAGAAAAAGAAAAACGGGTGCAATAAATTAAAAAAATAATAAAAAACCAAAAAAATTGCATAAATTAGTACACGAATCAGAATATATAAGTAGGAAAACTGTGTTTCGTCGTGTTTTGTTCCTGCTAACCAACCCTATTTCCGTCTACAAAACGGATCAGAAAATGATACCTTTACTCAAACTTCTATGGCTTCTGTGTCAATTTCAAGTGATCAAAGCTGGATTTGCACTTCAAAAAATTGTTCTAGAACCTATATATAGGTTTTCTGATGGTCTTCCCACCCCTCAGAAGGTCATATACTTCACCAAATCATCACAGCCAAAAGTTCAAAGTTTCATGAGTAAGTTCTACTTCGTTTAGGGATTCGAGACTATAAAGATCTTCCAGACACCTCTAACTTGAATGTTGTTCGTGGTATGACTCAAGAAATGTTCTTAAAAGACCTGAACTGTTCCATTGACACGTGTCAAAACTTCCCGGCGAAAGTCCGAGCGGTTTACCAAGTGATCGATGCAAATGGTCGGTGGAAATTTGAAATCGACCCGATTCCCGGGAATTCAAATGTTCTTGACAAGTCCGGGTACCTTTCCACACAGCCCATGGTTGGGCTGCATAGATATGATGAGTTTTACTCTGCGCAAGATGATAGTAAGTGAAAATCAGGCCAAAATCCAACAACAACACATCTCGTTCAGTGTTCGCCTACACCAATGGCTTCTTCCCAGCACAGTTTCATGCTTGTCAATTGAGAGATCACTTGGCTTTTCGCTATAAGTTTGTGAGAACCTTGGGTTGGGCTTTTGAGCCAGTGGAGATCCCAGTTAACTTGCCGATTTACTCGTAAGATGTGATGATTCAAACTTAGCAAGCGAAAGTTGGGTTTTAGGGTGATTTTGGTGGAGGTGGAGGATACAGAGACTACTGTAGAGTTGGAGACTTCAATGGAGACTTTGACGACTTCTAGTGCGGCTAGTTTGGAGAGCTCAACGACAAGATTATCGTCTAGTTCTTTACAACCATCTACTGAAAAACCGACAACTTATAAAGCTGCACAGACGTTACCAAGTTCACCGAAAGGCTCTTCTACTTCAGCTCCTGCTTTGTCTACTTCTGAAGTTTTGGAACCTTCTACAACGACATCTTCAAGGCTTTCAGAGTCATCTACTTCTCAAGTTCCCAGTTCTTCCGAGCCAAAAGTGATGTCAACTGCTTCTTCCACGTTCAAGATAACAACTGCTGATCTAGAGACATCTTCGAGATCTGTAGACGCTTCACCAATTGCATCGACGTCTTCTAGTTCAGCAGTAACAACGAGATCTTCTGGAACACCAATGCCATCTTCCCCATCTTCTCAAGCTACATCAACAAAGTTACCGACGTCTTTTAAAGTCTCAGAATCTGCAAACACAGCCACGACGTCTTCTCCTGTTTCTTCAACAACGTCTACAGCTTCCAGGGAATCTTCAACTTCCAAGGCAACATCTGTTCAGCAGTCTTCTGTTCCAATCTCATCGACTTCCATAGCTTCCTCGGCTTCTCCAACCAATTCCTACACCTCTGGCACATCTGAAGTTGGTACAACATTCACTACAATCATTGATGACACTACGATTAATGTTACTACCTTCAAAGTTTCTACTTCCACTGTGGCGGCCCCAACATCTCATGGAGCATCTCATGAAACTTCCTCAAGTGCCAAAACTCAAACATCTTCTATCTCCATGTCTACCAAGGTTTCAACAAGCTCCACAAAATCCACAATACTCACTGGAACTACCGAGCCCTCCTCCGTGTCATCGTCTGCAACTGCTCAGTCAACTGTCACTGCCGGATCCACAGAAGCTCTTTCTACTACGACATCAAACTCCTCTGTAACAACAAGCATCCCAAGTACCGAAACGGAGACATCTTCTGCTTCAACGTCGTCGCCTAATCAGTCTACTTCTACTATCCCACCAACTTCTGAAGAAACGAGCACATTCACCACAAGCATCCCAAGTAGCACAACAGAGTCTTCTCCTACATCGTCAAGTGCCGCCAGAAGCACAACAAGTGGAAGATCGTCACCCTCAGCTTCTTCATTTTCTGAGCCATCCTCAACTGCAAGCAGTACAATTCCAAATACAATGACAGAAACAGATTCAACTTCTCCACCAGAATCTACTGTCACTATCACCATCCCAACATCCATAACGGAAACACCACCATCATCAACATCTGCAACATCTCAACAAACTCCCACTTCTCCTAGTACCGTATCAAGTACATCTGCAGCTACTTCCCAATCTACTGTCACCATCACCAACACTGTGCCCATCATCACAACGGAAGCTTCATCGAGTTCCGCGGCTTCTACATTTGAAACACCCTCCACAGTCACCACTTTTCTACCAAATACTACAACGGAACCGTCTTCAATCTCCACTAGTTCAACTTCCCAAATACCCTCCACTATTGTCAGTACCGTCCCAATCACCACGACGGAAACGCCATCTAGTTCAACGGCTCCAACAACAGGAACACCCTCAACTTCGCAATCAACTTTCACAACCATTCCAAGTACTACAGCAGAAGAGCCTTCGACCTCCACATCTACGGCTCCTCCAACTTCTACTATCAGTACTACAATATCAAGTACCACAACTGAAACGCATTCAACTTCCATGTCTTCAACTTCACAACAAGCCTCCACAATCACCAGTACCGTTCAAACTACCACAACGGAAACGCCATCAAGTTCAACGGCTTCAACCACAAAAACTCCCTCAACTTCCCAAGCAACTTCCACGACCGTTCCAAGTACTACAACTGAAGAACCTTCGACCTCCACGTCTACGGCTCCTCCAACTTCTACCACTACAATTTCCAGTACCACAACTGAAGAACCTTCCACTTCAACTACCGCTGCTCAAACTACCACCACAACCCCACCAAGCACTACCACTGAAGTCCCAACCACCACCCCACCGCCCGAGAACTTTACCTACTTCAAAGCCACTCCTCTCAATCTCTACCGCCCCTATCCCAACATCACTCGCGCCACTACCCTCAACTCCTTCGGTGGCGCGCTGTCAATCTTCCCTCAACTCCAATACATGCGCCTCGTGAACCAAACCAAAGCATGTGTCTACAGTATCACCAATGATAAGTGGATGGTTGACAAGTGCGGAGCAACTGTGACATTTACTCAATGGATTAATATAATCAAGGGGTATTTGTACTTGAGTAGCAGTACCAGTATCCCTACTGGAAGTTACACTTGGGTTGGTGAGATGGGATACGCTTTCAAGTCTGCTGATAACAAGTGTGGACTTCCTTTAGTGCCACTGAAAGAGGTGTACAAGGCGGATACAGGGGTAAGGTTCTTGAAACTAGCAACAAGGCAAGATTGATTTCAGTACTACGTGGTTGCTGGAGACGATATATCAAGTGTCACCAAGCTGGGATTCGCGTTGAAGAGGACCTTGGGTTATGGAGTGGATTGCAGCTTTGTGGTCAATGGAACGATTCCAACAAAACTTCCGGCTTATATTGATCCTTTTGGGGTGAAAGTTGTTCCTGTAACCTAGGTGTTGTTGAGAAATGAAGAAATGCGTTTGTTGTTGAGATGTCATGGTGTTTCGGGGCTTTGTAATCACTACAGTTAGTCTTGTTAATGTTAGGAAATCTATCATGAGAGAGGGAAAGTGGATTGGGATGATGTAGAGGGACGTCTAAACTGTGGTTTCTATCGATCTAGGGCAACAAGTCCCCCTTCTGTTAGAAAATCTATAACGAGAGGCTAACATGAAAGAGAACAAGGACCGTCCAATCTGACAAGGTAACAAGGGCAGTCAGTCGCCTTCAATATTAGGAAATCTATATCGAGAGAGGGACAATGAATGTGAAGAACAAGAGGGATTGTAGAGTCGTCTCAAGTCACTTCAACGAACAGGCCGAAAGATGAGCCCTAAAGACCCCAAAATCGTTCCAAAACATTCTAGAAGACATCAGTTGAAAAATAGGTTTATTCAGAGAAAAAAGGCTTATGGAAGAGCTGCAGGCCATGCGATGTGTTGCTTGAACAGCATGAAACCAAAGGTATCAAGTGGCACATATCCGAACGTCTTGTCAGCAACCTTTTCCCATGGCCCAGCAAGCAGAGCGGCGATTTTCACCGGGTCATTAGCATAGGTGTAACGTTCAACGTCGGTCTTGTGCTTGAACTCGAACAGCTCGGCGAGTCCCTTGACACCTCCGCAAGCTGGTCGGTTCTCGGTCCACAACTGAGCTTGGAACCCGAGTTGTGTGTATCCCGCAGCCAACATCTTTTGGTTGTCGGTGCCCTTGAAAAGACGAGTTCTAGCTGTAAAAGTGTCCAGGTTGGCTCAGCGAACCCTCTGCTACTACTTACTACTATCGGTACCCACTCTGCAAAGCATGAGTCTATCTTTCGGTCCGCAGATTGTGTCCATGAGAGCTCCATTCGACCCAGATACTGGCGAGATGGCGAGGAAGGAGTTGGAGACGAATGTGAATCCAATTTTAAGGTAATTGTTCAAGTCGACGAGCTTTCCAACGGTGACATACTTTCCATCCTTGGTGACCTCGACCATGGTGGTCAATGGGAAGACCGAGTGAGTCTGGAAATCAGTTGATTGAAGCAAACTCTTTGATCTAAGGCCCTTTGGACTCACGTAATTCTTAGCAATCTTTTTCAGGTCAAAATCTGGAGTCTGTCCCTCAAGAACAAGTCTAGCTGGGGATTGCGAGAGAGCGTATCCAAGAACACGGGTGGCTTGGTATCTCGTGGTGTCCATGGTGGTGGAGTTGATGTTGAAGAACTCGTACACGTTGGCTGGCGACCAGTAAGCGTAGCCTAAACGATTCTATCAGTTGGGCCTGGATTCTGAAGCTTAGATTTTGATGCTTAGATTCTGAAGCTGAGATTCTGAAGCTTAGATTCTGAAGCTTAGATTCTGAAGCTTAGATTCTGAAACTGAGATTCTGAAGCTTAGATTCTGAAGCTGAGATTCTGAAGCTGAGATTCTGAAGCTTAGATTCTCTATCAGTTGGGCCTGGCCTATTAGACTCACTGTTCTTCTCCGCAGAATAGAGCTCAACGATCGGAAGGCTATCATCCGAGTTACAGTATCCGGGGTATGGAGCAATGTGTCCCATGGCTTTTCCACCGGTCACTCCCATCTCCTTCTTCTTCGCATCATCCACAATCCGGGTGTAAGTGATCTTTCCATTATCCACCTTATTGTAGGAGTAGAGCTTGATAAGCTTCGGGCACTCGATGGTGGTGCATTGAGTGTTTTCACTGTAGTCATCCTCATAAAGTCTTCCGATTGATGGTGCCTCATTGGTGAAATCCGAGGTTTGCTGGGCGTCATAGTTGTCATCCACAAAATAGGTGTACTTCTTATCAGCATCGTATCTTCCGTGAATCTGGATCTTGTTGACATAGAGTCCAGCATCCTGAGCAAGGCAGGAAACCAGGAAGATTGAGGATAGAAGGAATAGACAAGTCATTTCTGATGCTGGATGAGGGCCGGTGGGGGCCTTTTATGTGGCGCTGTGGGAGAGGCGTGGCAGTTGATTTGAATATGGAAATTTAGCTGATAAGGGGACGTGGATGAGGGGAAGGGGGCAGAAATCAATTGGGGGTCGGAATCAATTGATTTTGATTTCAGGTGAAAAGATCAACTGTTCAATAGGATCTAGGAGACTAGAAGCTAGTCTAACGGTTTTGAAAGAACTTGTTCAACACTTTGTTTAGGGGTTTTATGGACTCGAGTAGACCAGGAACTGAAAGATTGAAAGATTCCCATGCCCAATGGGTGATAACTACAAGGAAAGATTGAGGAACATTTGAAATGGAAACCAAGAGAACAAAGAGAAGAAGATTGAGAGTCTAGACAACTAGAGGGTGGCAGGGATTATGGAACGTCTTGAAGCTTGGATTTTAGAGCTGAAAATTTGGAGTTCAGATTCTGAAGCTTGGACTTCGAAGCTTGGATTCCGAAGATGCAGTTCTGAAGCTTAGATTTTGGAGCATAGACTTTGGAGCATAAACTTTGAAGATTGTCTTCTGAAGCTTAGATTCTGTGGCTTGAACTTCTAACATTGAATTCTGAAGCTCCTATTTGAAAGCATGGGGTTTGAAACTTACATTCTGAAGCTCAGATTCTGAGGCTTAGATTCTGAAGCTTGAACTTTGTAGAGCTCCGATTTGGAAGCGAGGAATCTGAAGCTAAAATTCCGGAGCCTGGATTCAGGAGCTTGAACTTGGGAGGCTGGATTTTGAAGCCTACATTCTGAAGCTTGGATCCTAGAGCCTGGATTCTAAAGCTTTGATTCTGAAGCTTGAACTTTTAACATCGGATTCTGAAGCTCCGATTGGAAAGCGAGAGGTTTGAAGCTGAGATCCTGGAGCTTAGATTCTAGAGCCTGGATTCTGAAGCTTAGATTCTGAAGTTTGAACTTTGTACAATGGATTCTGAAGCTCCGATGTGGAAGCGAGGAATCTGAAGTTGAGATTCTGGGGCCTGGATTCTGAAGCTTTGATTCTGAAGCCTGGATTCTTGAGCCTAGATTCTGAAGCTTAGATTCTGAAGCTTGAACTTGGGAGGCTGGATTCCAAAGCCTACATTCTGAAGCTCGGATCTTAGAACTATGATTCTAGAGCATAGATTTCAAAACAAGAATTCTGCAGCTAGAATTATAGAGATAGATTTATGGATCCCGGATCCCCCGAAGATTGGATTCTAGGGAACCATTCTGAATGCTTTGGAGATGATCAGAAGCAATTGGAACATCTGAAACATCATAGCAAAGAAGCTGAAAGTCTGAAGACTCAAAATCCCTGAATCCTTGACACTTTCTTCAAGATCCGACTCTATGTTCTCTGATCTTTAACCTTCCAATCTTTCGTTCCTTGTCCCTAAAGTTCATGAATCCAAACTACAGTTCAAAGTTCCTTTTTTGCTTTGTTTTTTCCCCTTCAGCTCATTGGAATCGAATCGGTGCTGAGGTGGTCATTAACAATGCAGATTCAGATTCATCGATCAAAACAAAAAAACAGAACAAACAGACTATACTATAGGGAAGAAAAGAACACGAACCAAAGTCTCTGGATCCCCAAAAAGATGTCCGCGAAATCTTCCAGTTGACTACCTAAACGAGCATCGCAAGCAATTAGCCATGCGCACAGTCGCTTCCCCGGTCAGACGGTCAAATTGGCGGTTTCGATAAATGTGCACTAATGGATGCGCCCTCTTCCCAACTGCCCCTAAAAGTCTCATAATTCCCATTCGACAGCAAAATACTATACATACTCGCCTAAAGGAGCTAATTTTCCAGTGCCCTGACTTTGTGTGTACCTATTCATATGCATGTTAGCATGAATATTTCAAGTCGAGTCGGGGGAAATTCTGAAGTGTGGAGTGAAGGAGAGGGGAAAGAGGTTCATATTACGAAGTGAGGCAGTCCCCCTCTCCTCTCAAATTGGCCTAATCATCATTCAGAGTCACAAGTATTTGCCTGACCCCCTTCTCCCCTTCATAGTTTGCGTTTGCCTTCCCTCATCAATCACTACCACCTTCCTCTCCCAATTGACAGCAGGTCCGGTCCGGTCCTTCTTTTGGTCTTGTGGGTCCCTTATTTGCCTTCTTTTTGAGCAAATATATATCTACAGGTAGCTTACCAGTGTTCCTTTTGAAGTCAAGCGGAACCGAACAAATCCCTGATCCCTTTACAAACACATAGTCAGTTTCTGTGTTCTATCCTGAATCGGGATCCAATGATCTTTTAGCTCGGTTCTTTTGAGTCACCAAAAGCGTGACTTTCGAAAAAACGCGCTTCAAATGTGTCTAGCTGGCCGGATGGCAGGTGTCTAAACAAACGACACAAGTACCGTATCCGTTGGGCGAAATCTGATACGGGGATGGATGGAGGATGGAGGATCCTGCTGGGAGGTGCTGATGAGTGGGGTGGTATTGTTCATTTGAATAGAGGAATAGAGATTTGAGGAATGAGGCTTAGAACCTGAATTTTGGACGGTGGATTCTAGAATATGGAGCCTGGATTCTGAAGCTTGGATTCTGAATCTAGCACTTTTGGATTTGCTTCTATTTTGAGCCTTGAATTCCGAGGGCTAAATTCTGGAGCCTAATTCAGGAACCTAGATTTTGAAGCCTGGAGTTTGAAGCCTAGGTTCTGGAGCTTAGTTTTTGAAGCATGGATTTTGAAGCTTGAAGTCAGAGGCCTAGATTCAGGAGCACAGATTGAGAAACCTAGATTTTGAAACCTGGATTCTAGTTCTAGGGTTTTGAAGCTTGGATCCTAGATCCTGAATTCTGGAACTGAAGTTCTGGAGTATAGATTCCCAAGCTTTCATTCTATCGTTTTGATTCCGGAGCTCGAATTCTAGAGCTTGAATTCTGAAGCTTGGATTCTAAAGCCTAAGTTCTAGGGTTTGAATTTTGGATCAAAGATTTCGAAGCTTAGATTCAGAAGCCTCGATTTCGAAGCTTGGATTCTAGAGCCTTGTTACGGGAGCCAAGATTTCGAAGCCCTGATTCGAGAGCCTGTACTTTGAAGCTTAGATTTTAAAGCCCAGATTCTGGAGATTCAATTCTAGAGCTCAGATTCCAATGCCTAACTTCCAGAGCCCAAACTCTATCGCCTAGATTCAGGAGCTTGGATTCTGGAGCCTAGATTCTAGACTTTCAATTCTAGCGGTTAGAATCTGAAGCATAGGCTCTAGAGCTCAAATTCAAGAAGATCAAAACATCTTCCCCGTTTCCTCCTATCCCAGACGTTCCAGACCCCCTCCTTTCCCCCCAAAGCTATTATTTTTTCAAGTGACTCACATCCCCACATCCCCCTCCTCTCCCCTTACGGACCCGAAAAAGTCAAGACACATCTGCGAGCGGCTGAACAAACACATCCCGCGCGGTCCTTTCCTCTCCACCACACAGGCAACACGATACTTTGTGTGTGTCAAGCGCCTACGGCTCCTGTGTGCACCGAATGACGTCCCGTTTTGGGCTGGTAGATGGTAGATAAGCGGGTCCAATTAGCCCCTTGCAAGGGGGGGGAGGGGGAAGGAAGCCTCGGTCTGATCCCGTCAATTACCAAGAAGGGAAGACATCAAGAATGAGCCCCCTCCCGTTTTGTGTGTGTCTCGGTGCAGTGCAGAATTCAATTTAGATGCGCGGGCTTTTCGGTTGCGAAATTGAAATTTCACATGGCGAATGAGAAATTGCGCTAAATGATGAACCATGGGAATGGTTAATTGAAACTTGAGAGCGCTCCCCCTCCCCCGTCCTTGAGAACTCATTCCGTTTTAGTCACACCCAATTTCCGGCCCAGTTCGCGCAATACCCACTGATCCCCCTAGGACCTTTGACACTTGCCGCCGCATAATCCTTTCCGTTTGAGTCTTGCCATTGCTAATTGCCTCAATTATGCAAGTTACCAGTCAAGAGACAGCGAATTCGAGATGATAAGCCATCTGCCTTGATTCTGCGTAATTATACAGTTAGCGTTGAGGTGTTGTGAAGAGGTGACATTTGAGACAAGAAACATGAGATGTTGAAGGATCCTAGAAAGCATCTAGACCCTCCGTAGTACCCCATAATTACCAGTTCACTAGGACACCTCCCTGGCGCCAGCCCCCTTCGAGAAAAGAAGAAGACAGGTGTCAATTGTCCCCCATCTCCATCCGCCTAATTCAATGTCCCAACCCTTAATTATGGTTTAGCCACTGTAGGAGAAAAAAGAAGCCATGTCCGTGTCCCGTCCCCCCTCATATATCTTGCATACTCATCTCAATTGTATTGCTTTTTGACCATGTGTCACTTTTTTGGATTGAGAGGGAAGGAGGGAGAGAGAGGGGGACGACGGCATTCTGTCAAATTCGACATTTTGCATGCTGCTAGTGGTGTTTTGGGGAAACGTGGGGTTTGGTTCTTGGGATTGGGGTCGGGAGTCTGGGCTCTGGAACTTTGAGTCTGGAATCTGGGGTTTAGAATCTGGCTTTGAAATCTGGGCTTTGAAATCTAGGCTTCGAAATCCAAGCTTCAGAACCTGGGCTTTAGAATCTTGGCTGTTGAATCTAGGCTTCAAAATCTAGGTTCCCGAATTTAGGCTCTTGAATCTAAGCTCCTGAACCCAAGCTTCTGAATTTAGGCTTTGAAATCTAGGTTCTGAAATCTGGGCTTCAAAATCTAGGCTTCAAAATCAAAGCTCCAGAATCTAGGCTCCAAAACCTAAACTTCAAAAAACCAGACCCATGAATCTAGTCTTCAAAATCTAGGATCTAGAATCCAAGCTCCTGAATCAAGGCTCCAAAACCTGAACTTTAGAACCCAGGCTTCAGAATCTAAGCTCTAGAATCCAGGCTTCAAAATTTAGGCTTTCGAATCTAGGCTCTAGAATCTAGGCTTCAAAATCTAGGCTTCAAAACCCAAGTTTCAAAATCTAGGCTCTAGAGTCCAAGTTCTCAAATCCAAGCTCCAGAATCCATTCTCCAAATCCATGCTCCAATTCCATTCCCCTTTCCTAATCCCAAAATTCCAAGCGCAATTCTCACTTGCACTTTCCCCATTCCATTTCACACTTTCCCCCCTCTTCCCCCCTTCCCATCAAGACTCTCTCCAAAAACTGTCAAATCGGATTAAAAGTGATGAGTTATCCAACACAGACCAGTTCTCTTATGCTGCCAATCCAAAGGTTGTAACCCAATAGTTAGTCAACTCGTTCTATATAGTATACAGCGGTTTTTCAGGTCCTTTTCTGGGTATTTTGTTTGATCAAGTTGCTCGTTGCCCATTGCATGCGTAACCTTTCCACGGGGCCTCCCCCCTTTTGACACCTCAATGTTTTCGCAGAGCCCCTGACACACCAGTAGCGTCCACTTGTCCCCCTCCTCAAGACCCCTCCAGGCACATTGTCCTTCCGCCCCTCTCTTCCTATTGTTTTGCGTGTCCAATCCCTCCACCCCACTTGTTCTTCTCCGGGGGTTTTTCTTCTCCGCTCGTCTTTTTCGGGTTATTATGGTTTTACCATCCCCCTCCCATTCCATTCCCTTTACTGGCAAACTGCCGAAAGGGCGATTTCCCTCTTTTGTGACTCATATTCATAGTTCCCTTCCCTTTCCCCCTTTTCCCCATTCAAAAACGCACCGCCGGGGTAGGGTGGACAAATACGGGGTATAGCAGACCCTGTGTAGATCAAACAAATCTCAACTCATCAAGTGCACCGGCTACCTTAGCCGGCTCTCAGAGAGCACAAAAAACATCTCCCGCGAGTGTCCACAACCTTCTCATAGCCCCACATTTGAAATCGACACCACTGTGTTCCGCGCGGAACGAAAGTCGTCTTCTTTGGCTCTTTCGCTATGGGGGGCTTTGTCTTCATGAATAAGCTGTGTCGCGGCTCTTTTTCATTTCATTTTCTTGTTTTCCTCGCCGCCGTCAAGAAAACATGGTCATTGTCCATGTTTTCTTGGCACATTTCTCCGTCGTTTCCTTTTTCCCACCTCTGGATAGATTGGAATCGGCAAAAGCGAGATTGGAATTTCGGCACTGCCACAAACTTGGGCTTAGAGCTCAGCTTGGAGCTCAGAAATCGTAGGGTCCTAAACTTTTAGTCTTCTAGAGTTTCTTATGTCCGGAAAAGGGTGATTTGGACAGACAACCCTTTTTTGTGTTGTTTTTTGGGGTCTGTGTTGCAATTTTTGGAGCCCAAAGTTTCAATGACTAGGTGAGCTTGGTGGTGAATTTTTTTTCTTACAATTTGCACGTTTTCTGATGTGAATATACAGTAATCAACATGCTGATTTCAAATCTGTATTTCATTTTTGCTAAAACCGCTTTCTAAAGTCACTTTTAGGCCCTCAAAGTTTCAACTCAAAAAACCCAAAATCGAATGTTTGAGGAGTCATTTGAAAGGGTTCCCGGTGGTTTTTAGAAGATTCAAATAGTGTTTTGAATAGCTCTAAAAATTTTCTATCATTTCTGATTAAAGTTTACAGAATTCCAAAAAAAAAATTTTTTCGAATTTTTTCGAAATTTGAAAAAAAAAATTTTTTGAAAAAAAAAATTTTTCTCCAAAATTTTTAGAATCTGATCAGGATTGATAGTAGACGTTCAGATCTTTTTAAAACACTATTTGAATCTTCTGGAAACCACCGGGAACCCCTTCAAATGGGTCCTCAAACATTCGATTTTGGGCTTTTTCGAGTCAAAATTTTGAGGGCCTAAAATTGAAGCTCCTTTATTATTTTTTGTACCTAACTTCAAGATTTTTTGACCGTTTTTCTCCTTCTCCAGTTATCATTGCCTTCTTCCCCCTCCACCTCTCCTCCTTCCCCGTAACGACCTCGCCCGGAAGTGTCAACAGTAATTGAATGGTCCCGGTCTCTCCTCTTACCTTTCCTTATTTGAACAGTCCTTCTTCTACCCTTCCCGTAGCCTCTAGCCCTTGGACCATGTGTACCAATAGGATTAACCTGTAGCTAGCCATATCAAAAAGTCTCTGCTCAATCTAGGCAATGCAAAGAAGATAAGATGGCTAGCACAAGATGCGACTTTTTATCCGTTTTTGCCTCGTTTTTTGCCGCGCTCGTATTTCATCGAACTTTGGCTCGTTAAGAGGAAACGACGTCTTCTGGGCTTGCTTCATCTTCTCTTTTCCTTTCCTCTGCTTCTTTCGATTCTGTTGCTTCTGCCTTCCAAATGCGCTTTCTTCTAAATCCCGGGCAGTTTCCTTCACCATCTTTTTCCCATTTTTCTTCTTTCCTAAAACTGGCGGGAAACTGGGC
>LR538063.1:39004-91495 GCA_900883565.2 Caenorhabditis panamensis | reverse complement strand
CAGGGCTTTCCTCTCGAACCATTTTCATGTTGTACCGTCCTGAAAGCTTCAGCAGAAAGCTTCAAAATTTACGTGCACCGTCCGGGAGCTATACAGAGCATTTCTACCAAAAATGGGCTCGAATGGTTCACTCAGCTCAGAGATATGGCCCCGGACAGACAGACTCACTGGCAGACGAACCGACAGACACACAGATCTTTTCGTTTAATGTTAGAAAAGAAGTAGATAACACTTTTCGCCTGATACAGTGGCCACTGTACAGCCATTCCTAAGATAGGAAACCGTCGTTCTCCCGTCTTACAAATGGAAAAATTATGGGCTCTTGTATTGAACCTCCTCGTAGTGAGCCTGGATATGGAAACTTCTCCCAACTGATTGTGAAGTTATCCTAATCAATCAATACACCTTCAAAAAGTAACGCAAACTTTCACTTGGATTCTAGAAAAACGTGAACCCCAAATGCCAACAAAATGTCCTTGAAATCGAGGGCTTTTCAACGTGGAAACAAAGCTTCAAAACATCTAAACGCCAACCAATCAAAACGCGTATTGCTCTCGTCGAAATGTCCGCCTACCCGCAACCAAGTCTGCTCAAGATGTGTCAAGTCTACCTGGCTGAGATTGAGAACGGCCGGAAGAGTGGATTCCCTGTTGAGACGCTTCCGTGAGTTTCTCTTCTCATTAGCCTGTTTTCCATCTAGAAACAAGAGGATTCAGGGTTCCTAATGTCATTCTTCGAAAGTTCAAGGTGAAGCGCTTTCCTATCAGCAAGGACTTCATGAGCTCGATTGTTGTCCTGGTCAAGGGATTGATTGAAGTGGAGCTGTGTGAGAAGAAGCAGAAGCGGAAAGCGATTCGGAAGGCTCGGAAGCTCAAGAAGCTCAAGAAGATTCAGAAGCCGAAGAAGGAGGACATTGACAGTGACTGGGAGATTCTGGACATGGAGGACTGATTGTTTCGTTAAGATAAATGTGATTCCTGTTGCTTTTTTGTTAACTGTTTATTGAGACGGCATTCTTGGTAAACAACTTGTTAATGAAAAAATTATCACGATTCGAGTCCACGATCCCCCGACCTAATAGTCCATCTTGAATCCTCTTTGCATTATCTCCGATGGAGATCTTGGCTGGTTGCACTCATCTTCCTCGCACAAGCAATTCACGTAGTACATGTGGTCGGTTTTGTCATACTGAAACATCACAATCTCTCCTCTAATAGAATCGTTCAAACTTCTTGACTTACCACGAGCTTGCAGGTGTACTCTCTGGAGTAGCTTTGGCCTTCCATAGCATAGTAGTCCAGGACGTTGATGCCCTTGAACACCGCTTCATTGGTGACTACGTTGAACGCGGCACCGCAGAAGGTGTGTCCCTCGGTGAGATGAGTGTTTGGGTAGGTGCCGACATAGCACGAGATGGACACGGCTCCAGGAAGGAGGACGAGAGAGAGGAGGAGGAGAGAATTCATGGCTCACCGAATGCTTCGGAATGAATGAAGCTCGAC
The DNA here is from genome assembly GCA_900883565.2 of Caenorhabditis panamensis. Taxonomy (NCBI): domain Eukaryota; kingdom Metazoa; phylum Nematoda; class Chromadorea; order Rhabditida; family Rhabditidae; genus Caenorhabditis; species Caenorhabditis panamensis. The sequence continues at coordinate 89,993 of LR538063.1, read as the reverse complement.
TGATATCGCTTGCTTATAAGCGAGTAGAAGCAGGCTCCGCCCACTGCCTAACTGACGTGTCTTGTTATTGGGTTGGCTCCAGAATCCAACTGATCACGAGGTGATGATTGTGCAGTCCGTAGAGACGAGGGCCTGGAATAGAATAGAACATTCTAGAAGGACGATGGGGGAGGAGCCAAGATTCAAAGAGTCAGATGACGTTTGGAAGAATGATCAGAGTCGAGAGAAGGATTCTGAGAATAGCATGCAAAAAGAGGTTGAAAGTTCGATTTCAAGAGATCAAGAGATGAGGAAAAGGGTCCGTTATTGTCAAGGAAAGTTTGGAAATGGAATAGAGCATTCCAGAAGAAGGGAATCAGGAAAGAAACACGATAAGACTTGGGAAGAAAGTGGAGAGAGAATAGAACAGACAAGAAGTGTTAGGAAGACATCAGGCTCAATTTCAAATATCCAAAAGAGAGATGATATAGAGCATTCTAGAAGGAGGGAATCAGGAGAAAGAGAGAAAAACACAATGGGAGGGATGGAGGATTCAGATGAGTTTAGAAGAATGATAAGAGTCTGGAGGATGTTAGGAAAACATCAGGTTCAATTTCAAAGGTCCAAAAGATACGGAATAGGGGCTGCCATTGTTAGAAAGTCAAAAAAGATTGTATTACGACTGTTATGAAATCTTTGAATGTTGTTGGGTACATTTTTCATCTTGGTTCCGGTTGCCCTGGGATCTCCCTATTAGTTGATGGATCCCTTCTAGGTTACTTTAGGTCCCATCAACTCATCTCTCTCTCTCCTCGAAACGTCAAAAACGTTGCTTCCAGTTTAGTGATTCTCTTTTCTGTATTTTGCTGAATGCTCCCTTTACTATGTTGTTATTCCTTGAGGTTCTGGTCTTTCTAGGATCTTAGGATCTGACAGTTATCAAAAAAGTTCCATCTGGGTTACTGTCTCTTCTTTTCTATTACAGTTCCTCTTATCGCCCACACACTTCTATTTCAGTACATTGCAGTTCAATAATTCTGTACTCTGTATCTTGCTCCATGTTCCCTTCCTTATGGTGTTATTCCTTGAGGTTCAGAGTTTTCAAGGATACCACAGTTATCAAAAAGGTTCAATTTGGGTTACTGAACCTCTTCTTTTTTTCTACAGTTCCCCTTATCACCCTAACATTTCGATTTCAGTCCATTTCAGTTCAGTAATCATTTTCTCGGTACCTTGCTCTCTGTGTCCTGGACTGTGACCTTCCTTCTTCAAGGTTTAGGTCTTTCTAGGATCCAATTGCTATCTGAAAGGTCCAGTCAGAATTCATATATCAGCTACATCTTTTTTCAACACCCCAAAAACCTCTTCTTCAACTCCATTGATCCTCTTCCCTATACATTGCTCCCTGTTCCCTTCACTATGACGTTCTTCTTCCAGGTTCCTAGATTTTTCAAGGATCCCCTTATCCTCTGAAAGGTCCCTCCTGGGTGACTGAAGTCTCTGTCAACTCTTTTCTCTCTCCCTCATCGCCCCAAACATTTTTGATTTCGATTCATTTCAGTCCAGTGATCCTCCTCTTCTTTCTTTGTACCTTGTTCTCTGTTCCCTAACACTATGTGTCACCCAGTGTCACCCAACAATTTTCTTCCCCATCCCGTGATATTTTTCTCTTTTTTGTTCAATGCACATGATTACACATGATAATTGGGGATGGTGATTGAGCACGAGATCTTGTTCTAGGCGGAGCCTAGGATTACGGTAGGTGCTGACGCTCTGAATCACTGCTGGATCCTTTTTTGGAGGTACGGTAAAGATCGGAAAGTCCCTTGATATCCAAGTCCCTTTCCGTGTTTGTGCCGATGATGATATCAAACATGTTTTGCTCTAAATTTCATGTACGCAAGTGCCTGAATCCTTGATCCTACAGTTGGAAAGCCGGTTAAGATTCTCAATCCGGCTCCGAACACGTTATCAAACTGAAACTGGAATCCCTGTGCTTACATGTACCGGATAAGAAGTCCAATCTGTCAAGTGCTTTTATTCGTAACACTTCTCAAATCGGCCTGGGGGTACGGTAGCTCACAGGCCAACAGTTCAAGTCTATGTGTCATCTCAAAAAGAAACCCTTTTCCTACTGATAATGTCCCCTACGTTTCAAATCCCATTCTTCTCATCCGTGCCATTTGGGGCACAATGGAGCACACCGGCTTAGAGTCATGGGGCTTATGGTATGGAATACTATGGATTCTCTGTGACCTCATCAACTTTCTAATCTTCATGTCAACTAGTCATAGATTCTGCAAGGTTACGGTAGCGCCGCCAAAACTTGTTCAGATTGACTGGTACCGAGGAATCAAGGAATATCTAGCAAACAAAAAGCGGGAGAGGAAAATGACCAACTGACAAAACAATCTAGACAACACAATACATCTTCCTAGTCAAAATTCAAAACTCAAATGCAAAACCGAAAACTCACAGGGTTCCTCAAAATTTCCTGCGTCCACTGGCCTAATCTTTTCATGACAAACGGCAAGAATCTAGACGGAGAGCGGGCAAATGCAAACCAGAAGATTGTCCAGGATGAATTCGGAAGTCACAATGAACCGCCTAAGTGACACAATACTACCAAGTAGTCACTTTTTCAGATTGACTGATACCGAGGAATCAAGGGATATCTGGCTAACAAAAGAAAAGAGAGAAAAATTGCCAACTGACAGAACAATTTAGATAACAAAACACATCTTTCTAACCAAAATTTCAAGTTCCAACCCATTTACAAAAACTCACAGGACCCCTCAAACTTCTAGTGATCCCCGTCTTTTTGGGTCAAACGGTGAGAATATAGACGGAAAGCGGGCAAATCAAAAACAGCAACATCTCTGACCAGATTGATATCCGGAATGAGTCCGGAACTTTTCATTTTTCCGCAAATTTCCTGGGCTACCCGCGGCTCTGATCGGGCAAAAACTTGTGACTAGAACTGACAAGTTAGAAGATATCTGGCTAACAAGAGGAAGGAGAAAAAAATGACCAACTGACAAAACAATCTAAACAACAAAATACATCTTTCAAACCAAAATTCAAAGCCCCATCTCAAAAACTAAAACTCACAGGGTCCCTCAAAACTTCCTATGCCCCAATGCCTTATCTAAAGAGGTTCCATGACACGATTCCAAAATTTGAGGGCAAACCAACAAAAAACGAGATTCCTGGTCATATAGTTAACCAGAAAGAATCCGAAAGCCTCTATGTTTCCATGTTTCCCTGTTTCTACACGGCTCTAATCCATCCACCGTAGGCTCTCAACCAACCAGCGTGGAGGGGAGGGATAAGAGCACAGCACTTTGGCTTGGACACTTCGATTTTTGAGGAAGAAAAGAGCAGTTTTTGAGCTTTGGAATGGAAGGATCCTTTGTTTCATCAATTAAAGTTGAGGAAATTTAGAGCCTTGTTGTGATAAGATGAGTTCTAGGACTACAAACATTCTAGAGGAGTATTGAGAACTGAAAAGGGGGGTGGGCTTGCTTCAAAGATAATTTACAAAGTTCTGAGTTTAAAAAAAACAGGTTTTTGAGGTGCCTAGACGAGAATCTAACAACAATTGATCTTCCCCAGAACAGACTTGTAGTTCCGAATGTATCGGTTTCTTCATTTTTGAAATTTAAAAAACCGACACATTCGGAACTGAAAAACACCCTGTTTTAGCGGTCTGGATGATTATTGTTACTCTATCCTGTAAACCGCATTGCTTTCCTCTGAATCTCTTGACCTAAAACTACATGTATCTTCCCCAGAAAAGGCCAATTTGCAGTTCCGAATGTGTCGGTTTCTTCATTTTCCAAATCTGAAAAACCGACACATTCGGAACTGAAAAACACCGTGTTTTAGCGGTCTGGGTGAGGATTGTGACTCTATCATGTAAACCGCATTGCTTCCCTCTGAATCTCTTGACCTAAAACTACATGAATCTTCCCTAGAAAAAGCCGTTTTGCAGTCCCGAATGTGTCGGTTTCTTCATTTTTGAAATTTGAAAAACCGACACATTCGGAACTGAAAAACACTGGTTTTAGAGGTCTGGATAAGGATTGTTACTCTATACGCTTCTTTCCGGGTAACAATAGCCAGCTACTACTAGTTTTGGGTTACGGTAGCCAAATTTCTCACGTTCTCAGAGTCCAAGGAATCAGGCGGATCTTACTCATACATACAATCACATGCTACCCAACTTCCCACGGTACTTTGAGAGGAGAAAGAAGGAGATTTGACTCTTTGATCTCCTCAACTTGATCCGGAAGCTTCTTCGCTTCTTGTTTACCTAGATGAGCTGAAAACCGGACTCCTAAAGGACCCTTAGATCTCTTGGTCTCTCAAACCCGAACGACCAAGTGTTCAAGTGTTCAACACCACTTTTCCCCCCTAGAATCAAAGCTTTGTCATCCTCTAATTCCACGACATTTCCCTTGATAATCACCTCTTCCCACCCACTCCCAAAAACCTTCGATTCTGCACACATTCACCTGACTACACGGTAGCGAAGAGATCACTCATAGAAGAGTGCAAGGAAGGGGCGGTTTTTTTGCTCTAGATCTATGGGGGAACTGGTAAACAAGATGATGTGGATAGGAGGATACGTGCGGGATTGTATGAGGACAGGACAGAGGAAGAGAGGATCACGTCAGCTCACATGACAAAGGCTCATGGGACTTGTTACAAAGATCATTTACAGAGTTCCGGGTTTGAAATCGGGGTTCTGGAGTCGTAGCCAATAGGAAAGGAAATAACGGAGGCTCTACACATGGATCTGAACATTGGAAAACTATTAGAAAATCTATAAAACGAGTGCAAACATCATAGAAGAGTATTGAGAGGTACTGTACTTGAGGAGGACTTTTCGCAAAGATCATTGATTGAGTTACAGATTCAAAAACAGGGGTTCGGGACGTCTAAACAAGGTCTCAAGAAAAGCTTTTTTGCAGTTCCGAATGTGTCGGTTTCTTCATTTTCGAAATTTGAAAAACCGACACATTCGGAACTGAAAAACACCATGTTTTAGCGGTCTGGATAAGGATTGTCACTGTATTCTGTAAATTGCATTGTTTCTCTCTGAATCTCTCTACCTCAAAACTACCCTAATCTTCCCTAAAACAGGCCACTTTGCAGTTCCGAATGTGTCGGTTTCTTCATTTTTGAAATTCAAAAAACCGACACATTCGGAACTGAAAAACACCCGGTTTCAGCGGTCTGGATTTGGATTGTTACTCTGTTTTTCATCCTGTAGAGCTTACTTTTGAATTCCTCAACTTTAAAACTACATGGATCTTCCCCAGAAAAGGCCAATTTGCAGTTCCGAATGTGTCGGTTCCTTCATTTTTGAAACTTCAAAAACCGACACATTCGGAACTGAAAAACACCCTGTTTTAGCGGTCTGGATGAGGATTGTTATTCTATTTTTGATCCTAAGATTCATGTCTAGACGCATTGATTTAAAATTTCTTGACTCTGATTCAGATCCTAGCTCTCAATCAGTTCTTCTATCCCGGAATCTTCATCTCACCGACTGACTAGTATACGCCTAAAACAGTGTAGATCTGGGTCCAGATGCCTAGATTCAATTGTTCCTGCCTTCAATTCGAGTCCTAAATCAGCTTGCCATCTCCTCTCATTTTCAACAAACCAAGCCTAGTTCCAAAACACCAATAACTCACTCTCCTATTCAACTCAGCTTTGCTCAATCCAGCTTTGCAAACGCATGACTCATAAACCAATCAACGCCCGGAAATTTGGATGTTGGGTGTGCACGGCTAGCTCGGTTAGCCCTCCTATTTTGTAATGGGAATCGAAAATCACGAGTTATGTACATATCTCTAGGGAGAGGGCTCCAATTCTTGTTTTGGTAGTCAATTTTCAGTTTTTGATATCAAGATTTGCAGAGGGAAAGGGGACAGGGACCACAATGAGTTATGGGGTCCGGAAAGCTCTAGATCCAGGACAAACACCCAAGTCACTTCCTGGATTGATGACTCATCTCTAACCTCTACCAATCCATTTTTAGCAAAACCCCGGATCAGAAACCGTTTACGTAACGGAAAAGACACCTCATGCGTCATCCAACTATACCGGAGCCTCCGATCACTCTTCCTTACGTGCCATTGGTGATTTGGAGTTGTAGGTTCTGACCATATTGTATTCGGATGACTGGTACCGAGTGAATAACAATGTTATCGGTTGGAAGATCACACAAAAGAAGAGAAAATGGATCAGAAGAAGTCAGAAGAGAGTGGGCTGAAGGACTACGGTAGCTCCACCTATGTACGTCAAGTGTTTTTCTCAAGGGGATTTGCAACGTAACAAGGTATGGTAGAGATTAGGGCATTGTATGTATTCACCGTGTCATAATCTCATGTTCTCGGATTCCGATCCCATTTTAGCATTGTTAGATCTCGAAATCCATGCGTCACTTGGAACTGTGACTTCACTGAATGTTTCAGGGCTTCAATGACAGAAACAGAGGCGTTGAAACAAAGGATCTGGGTTACTGTAGCTGATCTTTAAGAAAACTGAATGACAGAGCACCCGGTAATTTCAGAGACCTTCAGAGCCATTTGAAAAGACATTTTGGACCGCGAGAAAATTCCTTTTCAAATTGCTACCTGGGTAATTGGAGATGAACTTTTAGGCCGCTTACTGTCAACAAGTTACAGAGGAGAATGAATCAATATGGAGCCAAGAAAGTACCTAAAGCATTAGTGAAACAGTATAGTATGAAGGAAATTGAGAGAAGGAGCTAGTTGTGGGTTACTGTAGAAGCTAAAGGAGTGATGTTGGATGCTAGTAAAGCTGAAGTTCTGGCTTAGGATCAGTGGATCCTTTTGACGCACAGGATCTTGCAAAACCGAGGATTTGAGCCCACATGAATCCAGGAGTCCAAAAACGTTCAATCCCGGACTACAGTTAAGAACGGATGTACAAGATTTGATGATGAGATTGAAATCATCATCAAACAGAAAACGTGCAAGTCTCACTATCAAATGGAAGCAAAAACAGTTCGGATCGGAATTTGACACCACAAACTACAAGCGGAAGCAAAATAGGAAATCGGGACGGTCAGATCAAGAACGTCATAATGTGATGAAGATGTCTAGTTTTATGTCGAAGAAAATGGGTGGTAACTCAAAGAACAAGGACTGATTAGAAGTGATCAAGAAATCAACAGGTGTGGTCTTTTTCGCGGACAGATACAGAAAGTTCAGCAGGGTCGAAATGGTTTGTTTGACACTTGGGAGAGGAGGAGACTAATTGGTACAAAGTTGAACAATTGAGTTCATGACATCATGGAATGCCGGGGGTTTGACCTTGTTTGGAAGCATTTTTCAAGACCTGCATTTTGAATCAAGGGGTCTTGGTACTGTAGGGTTCTTTCTTGACACTTTCTCAGGGTTTTAGAATCCTCCAAAAGTCACCTAACCCATCTCAAACTACTCTCTACCCTTGCTCCCAAACTAGCACTCTTATCACCTGCACAAGCCTCCCAAAGTTCTAGGATCCTCTTGTACCCTTTGACACTTTCATTGCCAGCTCTATAGCTTGCCTAACTCACCTGAAACGACACTCTTATCACCTGCTTCCTCCTACAAAACCCCAAGCCCCGAGCCATGAATCATCGCGTCCTTTACCGGTGCCATTCTCGGTGCCAGCACCGCCCATCGGCTCCTCCAGCTCCACTTCCGGTTTAGTCAAAACAAAAAGGCGGGTTCAAAAAGGGGCGTGTCTGGCTTTGGGGTGGAGCCAAGGAGGATTACGATCCGTATAAAAACAGGATTTTGAACAGAGGACTTCATAACCCAGTTTGGTTCATCTGCTCATCCCGCGTATTCTACTATGCCTTCCGTTCTCGCCCTCCTCGTCCTCCTTCTGACCATCTTTGCCTTGTCCGAGGCAAGATCCGGAAAGAAGATCGCGTGCTTCGAAGGCGACAAGGAGAGCCATTCTCTCTCCCATCACGTGTATGACTACTGTGAGGGCTATTATTCGTTCAGCAAGCAAACCGTCATCCTGGTAGGAAAGAATGGAGAGCACCCAAACCGGCGCTTCATGGAGGATGGCACCTTCATGAAGCGCACCCATGGGTGCGAAATGGAGGTGAGTTACTTGTTTTAAGAGAAACTGATCTTGATAGATGATCAATGAGTATTTTCAGTTAGATGAAGACAATCAATTCGCCGCGCGCTGCACCTGCTTCAAGTCGCGGTGTAATGCTGCTCTGGATGGGAAGGAGCTCATGAAGTCGGCTTTGAACTTCGTCAAGTTGTCCGACGATTTTCTGCACGCCGACGACAACGACCAGGTGGACAACGAATGATCTGCTCCGGACCGCCAATCTTCCGCGTCTTCCGCTCCTGATTCCGACCGACTCCGCCTGATGAACCCACCTCCTCCGTCTACCGATCGTAAATTTTTCTTGGTTTTTCCTCTAGACTCCAGTGTCTCCCGCTCCTCTAATCCATAACTTCGAATTGTTTGACAGAGTCTTCAGACTCCTCCTCTTCGATCCCTCTCTCTGATTGTCCCCATTCCTTCCGCTTCACTAATCAATAACTTCGAATTGTTTGACAGAATCTCCCGATTCCTCCTCTTCGATCCCCCCCTCCCTTCCGTTTCTGATTCTCTCCTCCGACTCATTCTCCAGTCTCCTCCTCTTCCGCTTCTTGTGTTTGATGAAACTACTCGAGATGAATCTTGTTTATTGAAAACCAGTGTTTTGAATGTTTTTAGGGCTTTGGGATGGGGAATGGGCTTGATTTAGGTTTTCAGATGAAAGATGAGCAAGGAGGACTTCAAGGCTTCAGAACATAAGAACGTCTACAGTTTGCAAACAAGGAGGATGGCAACTGAAGGAATTGGACACTGAACTTTCAGATTGGACACTGGAATTTCAGATTGCTCTTCCTTTCCGGTGATTTCGAGTTATCGGTTCTCTCCAAGTCATAACGCTTGTCTGTTTCTCTTCTGATTGCTTATCATCCAGCCTATCACAGTGAGAGGGCGGGACTCTGACTAATCAGAAGGCGATCCGGATATGCTTCAAGCAGTCTTCTTCAGTCTCCCAACAGTGCTCATTCATTTGCACTTTGTTGTGTTCCTTTAGATGTTCCGACTCCAAAACAACGATGTTTCCTATTCAAACTTCGAAACTATCCGGTGGTCTTCACTTCAATTATTCCCAACTAACGGCTCTCCAAGTTCTCCCTTCTTCTTCTTCCTTGACCATGTTCCATTCCCTCTTATTACTGCTGTCTTCTCAATTCTAGATTTCCTTCACAACCGAAGTAGACCTGTCCTTCAATCTTCCCAATGTGCCTCAAAAACTTCCCGAACTAGATTCTTCTAAGAACTCCTGCACTTTCCGAAACCTGCATGATCCGCATCTGAATCCGACCTAGATCATTAGCCCAACGTGCCGTGAAGAATCTTCCTTTTTCCAGTTCAGAAATTTCACAGCCAAATTATGACTGAAAGAATTAGGATAAGGCTCGTCGCTTTTCAGACTGGCGGTTTGATCTTGAACTGGATTCTGATGAACTGAACTGTTTTGCGTCTAGAAACAGTAAAGAAACAGTGAAGGCCAAAACAAACATGCATGAACTCGCATATTCTTCTCAAAACACTAATCTCTGCAGAACTCCCATCTTTCGGCTCATCCGTTCCAGTTCCAGTTGGTGTCAGAACGTGTTGAAGGACGTCACGGAAGAGAAGAATACCCGTTTAGTGTTGCTCCACTGACTATCTACACAGATTCTAACACTTCCCATGATGACCAAACTAATCTTCTCTTGGGCCGATGTTAACCAGACCTCTAGGATACCCGTCTTCAGATGAAGTTCGGCAGAAACTCTCAAATCAATTCCCTCCTGAATGTTTTCTCCGTTTTTCTACGTGTAATGAAAGACATCTCTGCTCTTCCCCTCTTCCTAGTCTCCAGAGTGCTAATCTTAACATTCCCGAGTTCTATTGACTCCAAAACACTTGGGCGGGATTCTCACCACCTGGATTAGTTCATTTCCTACACATTTTGTTTTATTTTGACCTACATTACTATTGAAACAATGCGACTATACCAACTTGTTATCATCAACATCATTTTTTCTCTTTTCGTCATGTACACGTTGCCAGGGGACCAGCCGGAGGCTCGCGGTGAGGTTTATGAAGAGGACTTTCTAACATCAATGCTCCGCATCTTCCCGATACCCAACAGCTTCAGAACCGTTAAGCAAGGAGGCCCGAAAGGAAAGTAAATTGTCAAAATTGTTATCTACCTGTTTCAAGTTCCACATCCTCATATAAACCTATCCTCATTATTCAATGGTAGTTAGATGTCACCGATAAACCTAATACTACTCAAGGTATCTTTGTTTTGTTGTGGCTTATCAGTTATCACGAAAAAGTTTCCGGTCTCCTAGACCATGAAAAGAAAGAGGGGAGATGCAGAAAGTGAGGCGGAAAGAGAGAGAGAGCAATAGAGCCTAGAAGTAGGAGAAGGAGATGAAGGGATTAGGTGTTTTCAGTGATACATACGTATGAAGTTCTGGCAGAAACGGACAAAAGGAGCATGAAAGAGCATGAATCTTTTAAGACGACTACCTTGAAAGTGGTGATAGTGAAGGGAAAACTTGGAATTGAAACATCTTTTCTGAAACGGTATTTAGGAGGGTGTTAAAAAGAGACGTATGTTTTCAATGAAACTTTTCAAATGTCAAATGAACAGTACCAGGTTTTGAAGCAATTTGGAGCACGTTATCAAATAGATCTAGCCTTGACAAATGGAGAAACTAATTGACAATGTTTCGATGGGTATGCAAAAGGTTTGGGCTCCAATTTGGCCTTTGGAATGACCTCTTCACCTCTATTTTCAACAGGATCCTCCAGATTTCAGATTCAACAACCTCTACTCTCATTCCCTCTTCCTAAGCTTATCATAGCCGCAGTCCAAATCTACACCTCTCGCCCCACATCGAAACGTAGAAGAAAGGCAAAGAAAGGCGGAGTTCATCCAAAACGTCGAAGAAACAACACGCATTCTAAACTACTAAACAACGCCTGCATTTCACGATGATCTCCCTCTGTGTCCTAACCTACCTCGTACTTCTAACTCTATTCCCGGAACGTCATGTTGTTGGAAGAGCCGTCATTTGGATGGTCAAAGCCTCATTGTCTACTGGGGTTCTACTCGTTCAAGACTGGATTGATTTCTTTTACCCCGATCAGGACGCGAACCTCTACAAGCTGCTTCAAAGCAAGGAACACATTGTTGTTTAGATTGAAATGTTCGCCATTTTCTAATTGATCATTAACTAATTTCACACCTCTATATCATCAAGTTACTGATTACCTATCAATAAAACCATTATCACTGCGAAACTCTTTGTTCTACTGTGTCTTCTGTGTCTTTGAGCCATGACACCGTGTCGGTTAAGCCGGGAGCCAAAGAGAGCAGACGGGGATTAGACTTGTTGACATGCGGATGTGCGTTTGCAACTAATTTTGGAAGTTTGACGGGTTTCTTTTAACAAGAAACATGTTCTTTTCATGTGCATTGATGTTTCAGGAATGGAAGGATTTACAGAAAGTTTAAGCCCGTTTTTCAGTGCAAAACACGGCTTCAAAAAGCCAAATTTTCAGATCTCCTCTCATGCTCCAATGCTTCATTTTCTCCTCTTTTCGTCGAGAAGAACTTTTTGCAGTAGTTCGAGCTCTGGGCGTGTTTATCTCATCAGAAAAAGTATACATACTCCTAGTCTAGAACACAACACAAAGCCGGGCTTACGCGTCGGATCAGTATAAAAAGAGTGTGGATTTGTTTTTTTGAGTTCTTTGAAGTTTGCTTTTCGTTTCTTGGCTTTGATAATACGTTTCGGTTGATGGTTCTGTTTATGTTGATGACTTTCAGAATGAGAGTTATGGCAGTTTTGTTCTTTTTGCTACTCATTGGGGTCAACCACCACCCGGAACAGAACGCCTCGATGTTCTACCGCCCGGAAAACCGCCCGGTTCACCGTCAGAGATCTCATCCCGCTAGAACACAACGTCACCATCATCGCCAGAAGAACAACGAAATGAAGGAAATGATACGTACCCTCCATAAAAACCTCTAAACTGTGCAGTGCTCTCTCTCTGATTGTTGTTACCACACCTCTCTAATACCGCCTCGAATACCCTCTACCATCATGATACATCAACCCTCATCTACCCCGCTATCTGTCTTCAAACCTCCGCTCTTGAATAAAAAAGGTATTCCGGAAAAACATTGTGTTTTGTTGTTATCTCTCAAAGGTGACACTTGAAGTCTCGGTCTACGTGCCAGGTACCATTCTGATACGTATCAATGATTGCAGCCGCTCAGCTAATCTTAGCTGATAGTGAGTCAAGAAGAAAAACAAGAAACATCTTCTCTTCCACTTGGATGGATTCGAGGTGGTTGGTAACAAGAAGAGTCTCTGAGACTCTGAGATTTTGCAGAAAAGGATGTAGGTTTATTTAGATCGAGAAGAACACAATGATAAGCAACTTTTACTTCCTCCTCGAAACGTCAGCACTTTAAAGAATCGAAGAAACGGATTAACTACAGTAGTCTACACTTGTTATCATTAGCGTTGGCTTCTCTTCTTTTCACACCTTCTATTCAGCTATCTTTTAGTCCTGATCTCGGATTAGCGTTCGCCGTGCGTTTCATCAATTTTAGAATCGGCACTTTGGATGAGTGAATAGAACGGATTACGGCTCCTACTCCTAGCTTCAAGGGCTTCTAAAAACACACACCGACAAGTTTTGATAAGAAAGGCTTAGACACTGATTTGCGCTGTTTTTCGTTTTGGATTAGGCGATTTTGGAAGTGAAGAGAAAGAAAAAGAAGAAGAGGCCAGTCTTCTTGATGTTCGAAGTTGGATCGGAAACCAAATGTGACTTAATGGAAAACTGGAAAAGTTACAGCTTACTATTAGCTTTCGCTCGCTCATACATGCACAGTTGCAGCTGTAGTCATAGATAGAGAAAGAAACGTTCTCTTTGTCTAAATGGCTATGAGATAATTGCCATAGGCACAGATTGTCATAGACACACATTTTCTCACACATGTACACGGTCGGTGACGGGCCCATGACGACTACCAGTGTCCAATCTTCAGTGTGTCAATTTGTCGCACGTCAATTTATAGATTTTCTAACATTTTGCCATCTTTTATGGTCTTCTATAGACTCTCTTCTCACTCACTAGTCATAGACTGTGCAGTTATAGATTTTCTAATTGGATTCTCATTGGTAGTCTGGTCCTAGATTACTAGATCATGTGAGTGAAAGGATGTAGAGTGAACACGTCAGTTTTTGACACGTTTCTAGTTATTACCAACCATTTTGGGTATACATACAGTCTCACACACAGTTACGGTCGGTATCTCTCTGTGACAGCAAGACATGGATCAGACATGGATCAGATGGTCCATGGTAGCCTAGAGACAAACGACCCCAAGAGAGCCTAGAGAAACACAAGAATTGGACCGGGTTGCACGTTGAGGGGAATTGGTCAGGTACATGCATAGGAAAGGTTTGAGACACCATCTGCCCATTTGTGTCACACATGATCGGAATGGTGACATACGGTGACAAACGGTGTTCACAATGGCAATCACACTAGTCACCATTCTATTAGATCTACTGGTACTAATTGTAACAGGATAACATCTTTCTCTGGACAGTGCTAACTGTATATTTCTGGATCGGTTACTGTACTCATGACTAGTCAGCAAGTTCTCTGAATATCCGGGACCCTCTCTGAAACCCGTTGTCCCATGTTTGCTAAGTTTGCCCTCCCTCAGTAAGGTAAGTTCCACCCATTTTCAATCGATGAATCACCCCAAACCCCAGGAAAAATCAAGAGAAATCAAGAAAATCACACGAATCACACGAAAACGCAAAGGAAACGAGCAGAAATGACCGTAGTCGAGAGTTTAGAGAGTTATCAGAGTGTATCACGAGGCTATCACGAGACTGGTCCGCCCCTTTAGTCAGGAAAGGTGCTCTACCGAACTCAGGGGAGAAGCTTCTAGAAGGATGACGTTAGAGATGAGGGATAAGATGGTTGAGGGGAGTTAGAGATAGAAGAGGATAAGGTAAACACGGTTTTGACGGTCTAAAAGTGGTTCAATGGGTGGAAATGACTCACAGGAAGCTTCAATCAATGAGAGCTGGAAGAACTGGAGTTGCAGTTGGTTTTTGCAGAATATCAGTCGAATGGATGGTGATGAAGGGGTCTGAAAACGATTAACAGGTTAGAAAAGGTCGTACAAATCAACAAGAAACGTATCGAAAGCAAAAATCAACTAGAAGTGATTGAAAATGAGGATCAAAGGACGATAGGATCAATAGAAGAAGCTTAGAAGTGAGGTGTCTTCTGAAGGCTATAACTTTGGATAGAGATGAGAAAATGAGTTGAAAATTGGTGGAGAGGTTTGAAATAAGATTGTCTATTAGAAAATTAAAGATTCAAAAATTCAGAAAACATCTGTCAAAAGTTACAAGAGCTCAAAGTCACGGGATTCAACGCAGAGCGCTCTGTAAGCACCCTTGGGAGGGCAGTGTCTTCCGGAGATGATAATTTTGGGGAGAATTGATTGAAAAGAATGAAACTTGGTGAACAGGTTAGAAATAAGATTTTCTATAAGCCTATATAGTTTTACAAACCTAGAAAAAGTTTTGAGAAAGTTACAGTCTCTCAAACACACAGGAAACAGTGAGCGTTTTGGTTGAAAGTGGGTTGGCTTCCGGAAGGGATAACTTGAGGTACAGATAGTTGGAGAATTTGAAACTTGGTGAACAGGTAGAAAATAAGCTTGTCTCTTTGCCTATATAGTTTTGACAAAGTTAAACAGATTCTTAAGAAAGTTACAGTAGCTCAAAGTCACAGGAAACTGCGAGCATTTGGCTTGAAAATGGGGTGGCTTCCAGAAGCGATAACTTTTGATAGAGATGATTGGAATATTAGAAACTTCGTAAATCGGTTAAAAATAAAATTTTCTATCAGCCTATATTGTTTTCACAAACTCAGACAAACTTTCGAAAAAGTTACAATAGCTCAAAGTAATGAGATTCTGAGCGGCGCGACATGCACAGTGGCTTGAAAGTGGGGTGTCTTCCAGAAGCGATAACTTGAGATACAGATCATTAGAAAAGTTCAAATTTAGTGGAAAGGTTTAAAATAAGATTTTCTATTAGCCTATATAGTTTCTACAAGTCTAGACAAATTTGTGAGAAAGTTACAGTAGCTCAAAGTCAAGGGTATTAGAGCGGTGCAAAGCTCGAGAAGGTGTCGGGCTGATGGGAGTCAAGGAGACTGTTTGTGAACTTGAGAAGTGTTTTGAATTGAATGATAGCAAAGTTGAAACAAAAACAATAAAACTGGAACAGAACAGAGATGGTTCGAACATCAACGAGGGCTATTTTGGTAAACAACTAACAGGGAATTGAAATTATGTAAAACGAGATACAGAAATGATACGATGGAAGAAAAACACTATCCGGTGCTGCAGTAAGCAATGTCTTTTGAGCAGCAGTCAAAAAACCATTGAAAAAGACCCTAGAGACCACCGACAGATCCCGATCTCCCATATGCAATCCCGTCCGTTTTGACCAACCCGACCTTTCCTACCGTAGCCCTCCCACCTTTTCTCTAAACCCTCTCCTCTCTTCCCCGGTAATTACTCGGTGGTCCCTAGCCTTATGATCTACCCGTGACATAGTGAGATATAGCTATTAGAAAAGACGCAGAGAAGAAGGAGTGGAAAATGAGGAAGGAAAGGACCAGATTCTAATCCAAAAGGGTGCGAAGGGACAGGTGGATTTGCATTCGTTGCATTCGGATATGCAATAGGCTCAGGGTTGAGGCTGGGTTACGGTAGGTGTCTTTTGAATAAAGATACAAACGTTTTATTGTAAGTCATTTATTTCTGGCACAACTCGATTTGCTCTGCAATTAGAGCAGCGGAAAAACTCTAGAAGTGATTGAGAATTATGCTTGTTACACAGAAGATAAGTGACTTGAATTGTCAATGGAATAATGTAGCAATCCCCAAGCCATAACCAATCTAGGAGCTGAAAACTAAAGTTGTAGTTTTGATTAGAAGACGCAAACATACATCGAGCATTGTTTTAGCATATAGAAACACATGGCAAATGATCATGTACAACTGAAAGTTTACTTTGCTTATCAATTGGAACTGAAAAACTTACAATTTTCGCTAAAAGTATCGACATAATTTGACAGAGCACGTACTTATGTGGCTTGCTTTGTAACGCAGATGCAAGATGACGAAGTTTTCTTATACTCCAGTACATGGGAATGTACAAGATTGCAGATAAGAGGAGTAAAGTGTTGATGAAGATGAAATAGATCAATCGACATTTTGTGTTGAATTCTGGATCTAACCCTTCCACAAGTTACAATTGCCAATATCCAATGATGCAAGTTTTCACCCCGATTACAGTGTAAAGGCATTTGAAAAACAATGACGCAGATTTTTCAGAGAACCAAAAGCCAAACAGATTTTCAGTATCCGGATAGAAGTAAAGGATGCATCGTTGAAGAGCCAAAAGAGGCAGTAGAAAGTGTTGAACTTCAGTTAGAACCAGTAATAGGAACATAGTGATGAACATGAAGAAAACGGTAGTTGCATTGTAAAGATTCATTTTGTGCTTGTCTAAAACTGCTAGAAAGAAAGTTGAAATTGAAAACAAGCAAAATCCGATGAATATCCATTTGACACTAGTCTGGGAGTGCTTGATGATTGGGAACACTATCGTTTTCTTGTCACGTTCTTGGTTTTTATGATAAGCGTATGTGTAAATAGCGCCAATAAGGAGTTCAGGAGGCACTAAGAAAACCAGGAATAGGAAATCTTCAAGAGCCCAGTGTACAATAGAATACTCCTGGAAGGAAGTTCGGAAAATTGTGAAGCTATTTGAGCTACTATTAGTCATTGGAAAGCAAAACCTAGGGAAACGCGATGTGAGCTGACTAAACGTGAATAGTTTACACCTGTTTGAATGTGATTTCGTCATCACGCTCCTTTCCATGTACATGAACATGTACAGATCCATCCAAACCCACCAAAAAAGACCAGGTATGTGGTCGGTCTTGGCCATATGCCTTTGCCACAGGAACATAACCGACGGTGACCTCTATGACATGCAAATCATGGTCTGGCCAGATGGTTATTAGTGCTCCACACTCCCACCGGTGCAACTTGATTTGACTGGTATTTGGAGCAGAAAACAAACTTGAAAAATCTAGCCAATGGAGACTTTGAAAATGCTTCAGAATTGTGTTTATTACACAAAAGATAAGTGACTTGAATTGTCAACGGAATCATCAAGCAATCACCAGCCCATGAAAAGTCGAGAAACTGGAAATTTAAGGAATAGATTATGTGATTTGAAGAATGACGCACGTCTGTAAAATGATCCTTTGGTAAGTACCCAGCATAAATGATCATGACTAACTGAAAGAATGGTTATCGGGGTTATCGGTTAACTGTGTTGTACTATTTGAAAACTAACAATTTTCGATACCAGAATAGACACAATTTGACAGAGTACATATCTGTGTGGCTTGCTTTGTAACGCCGATGCAAGATGTCGAAGTTTTCTTATACTGTAGTACATTGGAATATATAGGATTGCAGATGAAAGGAGCAGAGTGTTTATGAAAATGAAATAGATCAGTCGGCATTTTTCATTAAACTCCAAGTCCCATCCGTCCTGCTCCATCAGTAGTAGTAAGCGCCAAAATAAGGAGAGACAAGTTTTCACGCCAATTGCCCCATAAAGATATTTGAAAAAACGAGACACGGTGTTTTCAGAGAAGCTGAATAGCTTTTCAGTATCCGAATAGAAGTAAAGGATGCATCGTTGAAGAGCCAAAAGAGGTAGAAGAAAGTACTGAACTTCAGTGAAGGTAATCAGCACGATTAGGAGGATCACGATGAAAAACAAGTCAGATAAGCAGAACCAAGTACTGAAATTCGTCAAGCTTTCCATTGAAACATTTGTTGAAAACTACTATTTTGAATCTAGCATCAGTAACAACATAAATAACGCCGTAAATAATAAAAACCCAATAAAGATGACTTTTGCACTAGTTTGAGAATGCCTGATTATTGGGAACACTATGGTCTGCAAAAGTCCTTGAAGAATAGTAATCTTTCAATCAGCTCACTTTCTTGTCACGTTCTCGATTTTGGTGGTATACGTACGTAAAGATGGTTCCAATCAGAAACTCAGGAATTACTACGAATGCCAGAGAAATATAATCACTAAGGAACCAGGGTTTTTCAGAATAATTCGTGATTGAAATTCCGAAAAATGTGGATGTGTTCAATGAAGTCATCACAAAGTGAAATCTAGTGAAACGCAATGTGAGCTAGCCATGAGAAGTTTTGCACCTGTTTGTAACCTTGTATGCAGATTCGTCTTTACGCTCCTATACATGTAAAGAGACATCCAAAACCCACCAAAAAAGACTAGGTATGTAGGTCGGTCTTGGGGCATATGCCTTTGCCACAGGAACATAATGACATGTATCACATGCAAGTGATGGTCCGAACAGATGTCTCGTTTACTGTTGGATGTCTCGATTTGATGTTTTGGTCTCACTTCGAGGATTCGAGCCATGACAACTGTACCAACTTCCACCTGTTCATAATCAAATCTTGTTCCTGATTACTTCTCAAGATCAATGAGAGCAATCCCAACACAAAATACGCATAGTTATAGACTACAGAACACGGTTTTCCTTGGTCCAACTTGGTCAATTGAAATGAGGTCGATTTCAAAGTTTGGAGACCCCAGAAAGTCACCAATTCAGCGCACATTTTCTAGTAATACATTCTCATCAGATCAAGCAAGATCAAACCAAAAAATGACGAGAAGGAACTGCTCTTTTTAGCCTAGCCCGAAGGAAACAGGTGAAGGAAACAGGTGAAAAGGGGCGAATTCGACACTTCAAGATTCCATTTTTCAGTCACTTTTTCATATATTCGTGCAAAACTTAAATTCCTCGTTATTCCATGAGTAACTGACTATGAACACTGACTATCCCTGCATCCCTGACATCAACTACTTTGGCTCTATTGACTTTCTAAAAACCTCTATGGACACAATGTTCCTTTTCTCTCTTCCTATTCACTTACTCGGGTTCTTTTGTGTCTTGACTAGATCCAAAGATGCTCTAGCCTCTTTGAAATGGAATCTACTACATCTGCACTTGGCTACAGTAACCTTCAATGTAGCGGTAACACTTTTTACTGTACCGTATCTGCTGTTGCCTGATTTGGCAGGGATTCCTAATGGCTTATTGGGGGTTTTGGATCAAGAAGTTCAAGTTCAATTCTACGTGTTGATGGTTGGGTTGGCAGGTGGGATTTGTGAATACTTGACATTTTGAGCCTTGAAAACTTGACACTTTACAGTTATGGCCCTATCAAACTTATCCCTGATAGAATCCAGGTTCTCCAATGTTTTCACAAAAACTGGAAGTCTCTGGAGAAAAATCAGGGGGTACTGGATAACAATTCACTATTCCCTGGTCCTGGGGATGCTTGTAATGGCAATTTGCACCCTTCCAGATCAACAAGAAGCAAAGATTTTGGTGTTCCAGAACCTTCCATGTCTCCCTGAGGTCTTGTACTCCAGTAGCATCTTCGTTTTAGCCGTTTCTTTCTCGATTTTGATTGTAACTTTTACCATTTTCATTTTGATTGTTATCTCTGAATGTGTGTTCTTTGGAATGCTCTTCCTCCTCTTCACCGCTGAGCAAGTCCAATCTAGCTCCATTTCTAGAAAGCAATTTGAAAGTCAAACTTCTCTATTTCTAAAGCTCATCGCCCAGGTTGCAATCCCCCTCTTTACCTTGATAATCCCTTTGATCTATGCCTTGTATTCCATATTCTCTCACTATTTCAACCCAGCCCTCAATAATTTGATAGTAGTCCTTTTGGTTTCTTCTCATGGTCTAGTGTCTTCTGTAGTTTTGATCGGGAGTCATGGGGAGTACCGAGATGTTCTTGTGAATTGTGTTAGATCTAGGACTAGATCTCAGGTTTCTGAGAACTCACAGACCCAGAATCCGAGAAGGGGTAGCTTTCAAATTTCTGTTTCGGTGCAAATGATTTAGCAATGAAGTTTTGACATCAATTGATCGCGGGAAAAACATCCATCGAACAAGCATACAATATCGCATTTTGTCCGAAAAACAGGGAAAAACATCAATCCTACGAAAAAACGATTGCCTATGTGCATTGTGACTCTTTGTTGCTCTGTGGGCGTTATTAAAATATCAGAACACTTTAAAAGAATGGTCCAAAGTCACAACAAGCATTCAACTCAACATGAAGCTTCTACTGATTCTTATTGTCGTCATGGCTTTCAATGTTCTTGTTAATACTGGTGGCATTTTAAATAATGTTGACAAATTGATAAAAGATTCTATAGAGGGAGTTTTAGTCTTTAGAGAATGTAAGTAAATTACGAGAAAACTGCCAACCAACAAAATTTGCAGCAACCGACGTTCCTCGCAACATTCTTGATCGTCAATTCAACTGAACATCATCGACAACAATCGAACATTTATAATGAAGGGTTTCATTGAAAAAAAGCACTCAATCCAAAGTCGCACAATACGTATCAGTATCACAAGACGCCACCTCACAAATATAATACTCAGCAACAGTGTAGGCGTTCCCATTCTTCCAACCAATCTGATCAATTGACATGTCAACCTGCTGATTCCAAACTGCAGTGTTAGAGCTAGAACCAGGGTATCCAGGATTCCAAAAGGTGTTGTTCGAGTTGTCGGATAGTTTTTTCAAGGGGAATCCACTAGGTTGCTGCCAGTACCATCCTCCATTAGTGTAGGAGAGGCCTATGTGGTATATCAATGGGGATTGAAAGGCCGTGTTGTTCTTGGCGAGATCTGGAAGAAAGCAAGATAAAACTGTCACTTTTCCGATTCAGTTACTGTAGTTAAAGTCATGCTTCACTTTATCAAACTCTGTTGCCAGGAAGCCATTCCTGAAAATGTTCTGGCAGGAGAACTTTGCCGCCGTCCAAGAGGCAGAGATGGTTGCGGCACGAAGGCAAACTCCGAGTTTCTCGGCATTGGTACTGTATTGTGTCCAGAGGTTCGGGCAAAAGCAATTTGCTTGAATTGCTGTGCCTTGAATCTCGCCAACTGTATCGGGATCCCCAGAGGTGAATGCGTTGCGGGGACTTGCTATTTTGGCGAGTCCGTCTAGAAGGGCTTGGTCTCCGGATTGCGCAAAGGCTACAGTGGCAATGGTGACTCCAGAAGACTTCAGGCGATCGGAAGAAGGTATTGGATCTAGAGATCCGGTTCCTCTGTAAGCCGACGCGTAAACTATAACAAGTCTCTGATAGTTCCATCGAACATTGTTAGCCCTTCCATTCTCTAACACCTCCTCGGCTTTCGCTAGTCCAGTTGCTAAATAAGAGCTATCAATATCCGTTACAGCCATATCAGGGCCGAACACAATGTCACCAAGCTGATCAAGAGATTGAATCTGGTTAAGATCTGCTACAATCGAAGCATCCTGACTGTAAGTAACTATTCCAATCCGCGTATTTCGAGGATCCGTATTGTTTGCTCCAATCCTTGTCCCATTTCCAAACACCGTTAGGATATTCGCTGCGACTTGAGTGATACCGGCAACTGTCATACCCTTAGAATTGTCCACTACTATTACAACGTCAAGCCACAAGTTGGAAAGATCTCCAGAGCATCTTCTATCGGTGTTGGTGTCATCTTGAGTGAAGGCTAAAGGAAGGATGGTTAGCAGAAGGAATAGAAAATTCATGGTTCTCTGGGAGTTTACTTACTGATTAGGTGCCATTTTATACCGTACTTCTCGCAGAACCTTTGGTTCTTCCGTTTCGGAGTTGTTATCAGAGGGTGTTTCCCTTCCGCTCATCTCTGCAAACATTTAGTTTACGTAATTCTATGTTCCTAGTCACAAAACTGTTATCAGTTTCTGACTAATTGTAAACCTCTGCAAAAAACAGTCCGTCCGTTTGTGTGTTGCTCAACTTCCGTTTGCTCTGCATGTTCCATAGGAACATATAGAGCATGTCAAAACATGTGTATAATGTGTCAGCTCACTCTGTGAATAGCAATCCAATCACTTCAAAATGAAGCTCCTGCTCATTTTCCTGGCTCTATTTGCTTTTGTAAGTTCCAGTTTAGAAACCGAGAACATGTGCTGATCAGCAATTCTAGATTGGAACAAGTTCTCAAGCTTCCGATGCAACTTCAACTTTTTCTCTGGACTTTCTAACTTTTTTCGAATGTTATCAATTGCTCACAGTTAATCTATGAATGAAGTTTTGACCTTATCGCAGCGCCATAGACCACCCCTCAAAACTTGCAAACTTTTATTTCATACTTTGCGCAACCCCCAATTTCTCCGATTCGGGGGTCAAGCCATAAAAAGCATTGACAAACATACAAAAGCCCGAAACACAACCTTTCATTGTTTCCTACCTTCAAAATGAGACTTCTTTTCCTCATTTCCCTATTCCTCCCAATTGCCACGAGCAACTTGCTCGCCAATTTCTCTCAACCAGAATTCTTCGACATTGTCATCGATAGAGACCACCCAGATCGGGTGTACAAGGCTTTCGAAGACTTTATCGCCAAATTCAATAGGAAATACAAAGATGAAAAAGAGAAATCCTTCAGGTTCAATAACTTTGTAAAGGCCTACAACACTGTCAATGAGTAAACTGCTAACTTGAAGTTTTTGAAGCCCAAAGATCACGTTTCAGGCTAAACGACAAGTCGCAAAAAGCTGGAAAAGACACCAAATTTGGAATCAACAAGTTCTCCGATTGGACCTCTGCAGAGTTCTCCAGGACCCTATCACATGTTCCACCTGCAAATATGACTGCTTTAGGGGACGCAAAGCCATTTAGTTTTCCAAAATCTAACACCTCAAGAGTGAAAAGACAGTCATCGAGATACCCGGACTCTTTCGATTTGAGAGACGAGAAAGTCAACGGAAGACATATTGTGGGACCTGTGAAGGACCAGGGAGAGTGTGCGTGTTGTTGGGGATTCGCTGTGACGGCTGTAATGGAGACGGCAAATGCAGTGAGCTCTGGAAAGTTCTCGGTGAGTTTCTAGTTGTTCGGCGCCCTCGAGGCGGCGGCCTGCGATCACCGTTTTCGCATCCATTTTACTCATTTTTGGTCAATTTTCTCAAACTTTTTTGTAAAAACATTGAAAAACACAATTGTTCAAATGTTTTTACGAAAAAGTTTGAGAAAAACGGTTGAAAATGAGCTAAAAAAGAGAAAACGGTGAACCACTGATTTTTTAGTTCGTCGATGGGACGCATTCCGCCAAAACGTCTTCCTCAGTTTTCGCCGTTTTTTCGCTTGTTTTAGACCGTTTTTCTCAAACTTTTTCGCGAAAACATTTAGGCAATCGTTTTTTTTAATGTTTTCACAAAAAAGTTTGAGAAAAACAGTCGAAAATGAGCAAAATAAAAGGAAAAACGGTGAACCACTGATTTTTTAGTTAGTCGATGGGACGCATTCCGCATAAACGTCTTCCTCAGTTTTCGCCGTTTTTTCGCTTGTTTTTGATTGTTTTTCTCGAACTTTTTTGTGAAAACATACAGATAATCGTGTTTTCAGATGTTTTTCACAAAAACGTTTAGGAAAAATGGTCAAAAATGAGCAAAATAAAGGCGAAAACGGTGACGGCGCAGGCCGCCACCGTCACGAACTCGAGGGCACCGATTAGCAAACAGACAATAGAAAACTTCCCCTAAACGTTATAAACCCATTTCCAGTCCCTCTCCGACCAAGAAATCTGTGATTGCGCTACCGACGGAACCCCCGGATGTGTCGGAGGATCCCTGGACATGGGAATTCGTTATGTGAAGAAATATGGTCAATCCGGTGATTGGGATTATCCATATGATCAATGGAGGGCGCACAAGGGGAGAAGATGTCTTTTGAAGAGTACTAGGAGAGTGATTCCGGCGGTAAGGTTCTGGAAAGTGTGGTAGCATTGATGAAAACTGCAGAGAGTCATGGAGTTCGTTGCGATCAATCGGAGAAAGGCGGAATCGGAGATAATGTACATTCTGACCAATTGGAGGGTTCCTGTTGCTGTTTGTAAGTTAGGAGGGGTTATTGTCGAAGTCAATTTGCCCGTTACAGACTTCAAAGTCGGCCATTCATTCAAACAATACAAGGACGGCGTTCTCTCCGATGAAGACTGCTACGGCTCCGAATGGCATGGCGGTGCGATTGTCGGCTATGATACTAATAGACATGGAGAAAACTACTGGATTGTCAAAAACTCCTGGGGTGACAATAGCTGGGGGCTAAATGGATATGTGTACATCAAAAGAGGCATTGATTGGTGTGCGATTGAGGAGAGTCCGGTGACCGGGGATATGAGCTCGCATAAGAATGATTATTGAGAAAGTTCTAGTTCTGAATGAAGATTAACACTGTGTTTTTATTGTTGTCAACATTCAACATAAAACAAACTTTCTAGAGAAAAATTTCCATACGATGAAGCAACTTGGCCTTGGTGGCATCCGAGAGTTCCTCGTAGTCAGAAGCCCTCGTGATATTGTTCACTTCCGCAGCCGACTTCAGCTTCAGCAGACACGAATTCATCAACTCGCATATGGAGTACTTGTCGGCCAGAACAATCTTCTCGATGAGGTAGACGCAGCTATTGCAGATTAGAAACTGCTCGACGAGACGGATGACCAATGGCATTATGAAGCGATCGGCGAGTTTCAGAAGAGTGGCCGCGTTTTCAACAGAAGGAAGAATCGGATTCGGGTAGACGACACTGAGAAGACGCGCGAAATCCTTGTATTCAACGTCTCCAATCGGGATCTCCTCCATCGATTTCTCCTTGAAATCCGAATTGAACAAAGTGTCGAAGAACTCCGAATGGATTGAGAGGAACTGAAAGATTTTCGTTATTCTTGTGTTTTCAAGTCGAAAAACAACTCACCATCTTGTTCACATGCAGTTTCTTGCCATCGACCACCAGAATCGCGTCAGTTTTGTTAGTAGATTTGAAATTATCTTCGAGTAGCTGTGAATCATCGGTTTTCATGATTGGCGTCAACACAAAGTGCGTCGAGAAACAGATGTCATTCCTGGAGAACAGGTTACTGGCACTCTTTTCAAAATATGCTCTGATATATCGTGGGGATTTTGTCATGTTTACATCGATCGTCTTCGGGAAGTCTATAAAATATCAAGTCCACATATTTAGGTTGGTGTTTCTCAAGATTTCACTGACCTTCGCATTTCGGAAGGGCAGCTGGACTGTCTCCGTGTTTTGTGAACGAAACACGAATAATTCCGTTGAATCCCTCGACTCCCTGTTCCTTCAGCTCATCCCACTTGAACTTCCATAGAAAGCAAGTGAGGTCTCTAGCGGCTAATGGCCATAATTTGTAAACACTCCATTTACTGAAAATCGTTATTCATTCTTGGTTCTCTTCTTTTTCCTACCAGTTCAATCCGTTTTTGCTGCTCTTCACCGGTGGAGTGCTGCCTTCGACGAAGCCGCCGCCCATTTTGTCGATCGTCCATTCGTACGTTTCATTCACCATTTTTGACCCTGAAAACGGGTTATGCATAATGAGTGCATTCCGCACGAGTTCAGCGATTAGCGATAAAACAACGGATAGACCGGTGAGGAAGTTTTGAATGAAGATTAACATTGTATTTTTATTGTTTTTGAAACAAATTTCTTACACAAAAACTTTCATGCGATGGAACAACTTGGCCTTGGTGGCATTCGAGACTCCCCTGTAGTCAGTAGTCATCGTGATCTTCTTCACTTCAGCTGCCGAGTTCAGCTGCACCAGACACGAATTCATCAATTCGTTCAACGAGTACTTGTCGGCCAAAGCAATCTTCTTGCTGAGGCAGATGTCTGTGTTGCGAATCAGGAACGGCTCGACGAGATGAGTGACCATCGGCATTGTGAAGCGATCGGCGAGTTTCAGCAGGGTGGCCGCGGTTTGAACAGAGGGAAGAATCGGATTCGGGTATACAGCACTGAGAAGACGAGCGAAATCTTGGTATTTGACGTCTCCAATCGGGATTTCCTGCATCAATTTCTCCTTGAAATTTGAGTTGAACAAAGCGTCGAAGAACTCCGAGTGGAACGAGAGGAACTGAAACATTTCTGTAATTATCGTATTTTCAAGTCAAAAACCAACTCACCATCTTGTTCACATGCAGTTTCCTGCCATCGATCACCAGAATCGCATCGGTTTTGTTAGAAGCTTTAAAATTCTCCTCGAGCAGCCGTGAATCATCGGTGTTCATGATTGGCGTTAACACAAAGTGCGATGAGAAACAGATATCCGCGCTGAAGCACATGGCGTCGGCATTCTCGATCTTTCCGACCAACTCTTCAATGCACGGTTCATAGATACTAAAAGACACATTGAATGTTTTCGGGAAACCTGAAAAATGTGAAATTATACACTTTTTCTGAATTTCACTAACTTCTACATATCGGTAATGGACCATACTCATGAGTAATGGTTTCAGCGAAAACACAAATAGTTCCCTCGAATCCCTCGACTCCTTGTTGCTTCAGCGCATCCCAGTCGAATTGCCAGTGAAAACATTCAGCTACATCTGAATCGCGGAATGTAAGTTTCCAGGAGCTGAATAGCAAGATTAATCCGAGCATTTTTGGTTATTCTTACCAGTTCAATCCGTTTTTGCTGCTTTCTACAGGCGAGAACAGATCGTAGAAGCCGTAGTTTGTAGAGCACGTCCATTCGTATGTTTCATTCATCATTTTTGACTTTGAAACGGATTAAAATGATGAATAACAAGTAGATTTCGCAAAAATCGAGCAAAACATGAGAAAAAATCAGGAAATATAAGCAGGAATTTGAAGAAACCATGAGAATTTGACGAAAATTTTTCAAATTGAGAAATAATGCAAGCGCGCTCTACTGCACAATCTACCGTAGTAAATTTAAAGGCGCACGTTCGAAACTTTTGGTGGGTCTCGCAACGAAAGACGAAGTTTTTCAGATTTTAAAAGAATTGAATGGAAAAAAGTGATTTTTTCATTAAACATGAGGATAGTTTTAATAAATCTAATTATAATGGAAGCGCTAAATGGCTGAATGAACAAGTGTTTTACACAAAGGTTAAAATACGATGGAACAGTTTGTTCTTGGTGGCTTCCGAGAGTCCCTGATACTGAGCAGTCGCCGTGATCTTCTTCACCTCGGCCGCCGATTTCAGCTGCATCACACACAATCTCATCAACTTTTTCAGAGAGTACTTGTCGGCCAAGGCGATTTTTTCAATAACAGAGATGCTTTCATTGCGGATCAAGAACGGCTCGACAAGACGGATGACCATTGGCATCGAGAAGCGGTCGGCGAGTTTCAGAAGATTGGCAGCGGTTTGCTCAGTAGGAGCGATTGTATTCGGGTAGACGACACTGAGAAGACGCGCGAAATCCTCGTAGTTAACATCTCCAATCGGGATCTCTTCCATTACTTTCTCCTGGAAATTCGAGTTGAACAAAGCGTTGAAGAACTCCGAGTGGAACGAGAGGAACTGAAAAATCTTTGTTGTTTTTGTGTTTTCAAGTCGAAAAACAACTCGCCGTCTTGTTCACATGCAATTGCTTGCCATCGACTACCAGAATCGCGTCGGTTTTGTCAGTAGCTTTGAAATTCTCTTTGAGCAGGTGCAAATCATCGGTATCCATGATTGGTGTCAATACAATGCGCGCCGAGAAACAAACGTCTTCTCTGGAGAACAGGTTGCGGGCATTCTCGACGTCTCCGACAAAGTGTTCGATATACTGATCAGAAGAAGACAATTTGATGTCAAACGTCTTCGGGAAGTCTGCGAGATATCAATCATTATAGGTTTTCTGCGTTTTTTATCGACCTTTGCTTTTCGGAAAGTTAGAAAATCTTAAGTTTGGGTTTTGTTGGAACCAAACATAAATGTTTCCTTCGAATTCCTCGATTCCCTGCTCTCTCAGTTTCTCCCACTCGAATTGCCACGAAAAGTAGCATGTATTCGCTATGGCATTTGGATTGTTGTTGATAATTTTCCATGTGCTGAAAATTACCCTTACGATTGAGTTACTTTATTTTCAAACCAGCTCAATCCGTCTTTGCTGCTTTGCACCGGAATAGCGTGATGTTCTTCACGAGGACTTTTCCTAGCGATCGTCCATTCATACGTTTTATTCGCCATTTTTGACTCTGAAAACACATTGAATTTACGAATAATGAGTAAATTTTGACAAAAGATGACGGTAAAACACGGGAAGTCAAGCGGAAATGAAGAAAAAAACAGAACTTTTAGCAAAATTGAGGAAAAGCTCAAGAATTCGACGGAAAATTTGAATTTGGGTGATGATGCAAGTGCGCTCTACCGCACAAACTACCGTAGTCAGTTTAAAGGCGCACGCTTAAATTTTCTGGTGGGTCTTGCAACGAAAGAAGATTTTTCGAAATTTTTTGGAGAAAATGAATGAAAAACTTGTCTTTGTAGCAAACAGAAGTTTGCAATTCATAATTTTTAACGTTATAAATCTGTTTATTGAAGAACAAATAATGAACAAGTTTCCTACATAAATTTCAAAATACGATCGAATAACTTGGCCTTCGTGTCACTCGAAAACGTCTCGTAGTCAGCAGTCTTGGCGATCTTCTTTGCCTCATCAGTCGTCTTCAGTTGCTCGAGACACGACTCCATCAACTCTGTTAAGAAGTACTTGTCGGCCAGAGCAATCTTCTTGCTGAGGGGGATTTCATTGTTGCGGATCAGGAACGGCTCGACGAGACGGATGACCATTGGCATCGAGAAGCGATCAGCGAGTTTCAGCAGAGTGGCCGCGGTTTTCGTAGATGGAAAATACGGATTCGGGTAGACGACACTCAGAAGACGCACGAAATCATCGTATCCAACGTCTCCAATCGGAATTTCCTCCATCGATTTCTCTTTGAAATCCGAATTGAACAAAGTGTTGAAGAACTCGGAGTGGAACGAGAGGAACTGCAAAATTTTTGCCATTTTTACAGAATTTCGCGAGAAAACTAGCTCACCTTTTTGCTCACATGCAGTTTCTTGCCATCGACCACAAGAATCGCGTCGGTTTTGTCGGAGGCTTCGAAATTTTTTTCAAACATCACCGAATCGTTCGCATTCATGATTGGCGTCAGCACAAAGTGCGACGCGAAACAAATGTCGTTTCTAGAAAACATGTCTTTCGCATAATCGACAGAATTGAGAAGCCCTCTCAGATCCCTTTTAGGTCCTTGCACTTCTAGAGTATATGTTAATGGAGAATCTGTAAAACATTAATTTATAGACTATGAATTCTAGTTGTTTTGTGAACTTTGCTTACATCCGAATACCGGGAAATTGTTTTCAGCATGATTTGAGTCTTGATAGAACCGAACACAAACAGTTCCTTCAAATCCCTCGACTCCCTTCTCTTTCAGCTTATCCCACTCGAGCTTCCACCAAAAGTAATATTTGTTCGCCGTGGAATTCGGATTTTCGTTGTAAATATTCCAGGTGCTGAATAAGAACTTCATTAAATTTCAGATTGTCGTTTTACAAACCAGTTCAATCCGTCTTTGCTAGTCTCCACTGGGATGCTTAAACTCTGCTCGTGAAGACACTCTCTGGTGCTTGTCCATTCGTACGTTTTATTCACCATTTTTGACTCTGAAAACGCATTGACTGAACGGAGAACAAGTGAAATTTGATCAAACTAAACGATAGAACTTAAGAATCGAGCAAAAATGAAAGAAAAATTGAGAAATTTTAGCAAAAATTGAGGGAAAGCTCAAGAATTCGATGGAAACTTTCGAAAATTTTCAATGTGAGTGACAATGCAAGCGCGCTCTATCGCACAACCTATCGTAGTAAGTTTAAAGGCGCACGCTCAAAACTTTCGGTGGATCTCGCAACGAAAGACGGTATTTTCAAATTTTCCCTGGAAACTGAAGGAAACATTTGATTTGTTCACAATTAGTAAAGAGAAGTGTGCGTTTTAGGATAGTTTTTAGCATGATGAATCGTTTATTGAGGAAATGCTGCACAAGACTATGGCGTCATGAACAATTTTTTTACACAAACTTTAACATAATATGGAACAACTTGGCCTTGGTGTCACTCGAACACGCCTCGTAGTCAGCAGTCTTCGTGATCTTCTTTACCTCATCTGTAGTTTTTAGTTGCTCCAAACACGACTCCATCAACTCTGCCAAGAAGTACTTATCGGCCAGAGCAATCTTCTCGCTGAGGGAGATGTCTGAGTTGCGAATCAGGAACGGCTCAACGACACGAATCACCATCGGCATTGCGAAGCGATCGGCGAGTTTTAGCAGGGTGGCCGCGGTTTTCGTAGATGGAAAATACGGTTTCGGGTAGACAACACTCAGAAGACGCACGAAATCATCATATTCGACGTCTCCAATCGGGATTTCCTCCATCGACTTTTCCTTGAAATCTGAATTGAACAAAGTGTTGAAGAACTCCGAGTGAAACGAGAGGAACTGCAAAATTTTTGTTTTTCTCGTGTATTCAAAGCAAAAACTAACTCACCATCTTGTTCACATGCAGTTTCTTGCCATCGACCACCAGAACCGCGTCAGTTTTGTCAGTAGCTTTGAAATTTTTCTCAAACATCACCGAATCGTTCGCATTCATGATTGGCGTCAGCTCAAAGTGCGACGAGATACAAATGTCGGATCTGGCAAACAGGTCTTTCGCAAACTCGACGGATTCGAGAAGCCCACTAATTTTCCATTCAGGTTCTTGCAATTTTAAAGAGAATGTTAATGGGCGATCTGTAAAATATTTTTGTTCATGCGCTATGAATCATAAACAGTTGTTTTGTGAACTTTACTAACAGTCGCCTGCCGGGAAATTATTGTCAACGTGATTTGAGTCTTGATAGAACGAAACACAAACTTTTCCTTCAAATCCTTCAACTCCCTCTTCTCTCAGCTTATTTGAATTGAACTTCCACAGAATTTGATAGTCGTCAGCCGTGGAGTTCGAATTTTCGTTGACAATATTCCAGGTGCTGAATTCGCAATTTATTAGTATTCAGATTGTCGTTCTACAAACCAGTTCAATCCGTCTTTGCTAGTTTCCACTGGAATGTCTAAACTCTGCTTGAAAAGACACTTTCTCGTGCTTGTCCATTCGTACGTTTTATTCACCATTTTTGACTCTGAAAACGCATGGAATTAACGAAAAATGAGTGAAATTTGATCAAACTTAACGATAAATCTTAAGAATCATGCAAAAAAACGGGGAAAATCAAGAAATTTCAGCAAAAATTGAGGAAAAGCTCAATAGTTCGATGGAAACTTCCGAAAATTTTCAATTTTAGTGACCATGCAAGCGCGCTCTACCGCACAACCTATCGTAGTAAGTTTAAAGGCGCACGCTCAAAACTTTTGGTGGGTCTCGCAACGAAAGACGAACTTTTTGAAATTTCACTGGAAATTGGAGAAAAAATGTGATTTTTTCAGTAAAAAGAGTTTTCTAACATTACAAATCTGTTTATTAAGAAAATGCTGAGTAAAACTATGGCTTTATGAACAAGTTTTTTACACAA
This sequence comes from Caenorhabditis panamensis, assembly GCA_900883565.2. Classification (NCBI taxonomy): domain Eukaryota; kingdom Metazoa; phylum Nematoda; class Chromadorea; order Rhabditida; family Rhabditidae; genus Caenorhabditis; species Caenorhabditis panamensis. Next base: position 58,274 of record LR538063.1, on the reverse strand, counting down.
AGGTTAGAATACGCTGGAACAACTTGTTCTTGGTGTCAGTCGAAAACGCCTCGAAGTCAGCAGTCTTCGTGATCTTCTTCACCTCGGCCGGCGATCTCAGCTGCGCCAGACACGAATCCATCAACTCCTTCAGCAAGTACTTGTCGGCAAGCGTGATTTTTTCCATGAGAGGCATGTTTTTGTTGCGGATCAGTAGCGGCTCGACGAGACGAATGACCAGCGGCATTGCGAAGCGATCGGCGAGTTTCAGCAGGGTGGCAGCGGTTTGCATAGTGGGAATGATTGGATTCGGGTAGACGACACTCAGAAGGCGAGCGAAATCCTCGTATCCAACATCTTCGATCGGGATTTCCTCCATCGTTTTCTCCCGGAAATTTGCGTTGAACAAAGCGTTGAAGAACTCCGAGTGAATCGAGAGGAACTGAAAGATTTTCGTTATTCTCGTGTTTTTAAATCAAAAACCAACTCACCATCTTGTTCACATGCAGTTTCTTGCCGTCGACCACCAGAATCGCATCAGTTTTGTCAGTGGCTTTGAAATTTTCTTCGAGTAGCAGCAAATCGTTAGTATTCATGATTGGCTTCAACACCAAATGCGTCGCGAAACAAATGTCATTTCTGGTGAACAGGACGTTGGCATTCTCGACGTCTCCGACAAACGCTTTGATACACATATTCGGATCGCGCATTCTCACAGAAAACGTTTTCGGCAAATCTGGAAATCGTCAATTTTTAGGATTGTTTTGTAAATTTCACTAACCTTTACACTCCGGGAAGTCACCTTCAATGCCATCAATGTGATTTGGGCTCTGATAGATCCAAACACGAACAGTTCCGTCAAATCCTTCGACTCCCTGCTCTTTCAGCTCACTCCAATCGAAATCCCAGTAGAAGAACCACTGGTTTAGAATTTTGTTGGTAACTTTCCAGGCGCTGAAAAACGGAATTTTATCGATATTCCCACTTGTTCTGCATACCATTTCAATCCGTTTTTGCTAGTCTGCACTGGAATGTTGGAACTCTGCTCGTAGACGCACTTTTTGGTGCTTATCCATTCGTAAGTTTTATTTACCATTTTCGAGTCTGAAAAAGCATTGAATTGATCGGGTAACTAGCGCATTTCGCAGAGATTCAGCGGAGAAACACAACGATCAAGCTAAAAACATGGAAAAATCAGTGAAAATCAGTGAAAGTTAAGAAAAAATTTACTTTTTGTAACTTTTTGGGGAAAAAAAATTCAAAATTTGCAAAAATGCAAGTGCGCTCTACCGCACAAATCTACCGTAGTAACTTTAAAGGCGCATACTCAAAATCGTCAAAGGGTCCCGCAACGATTTATAGAATTTACGAGTTTTTGAGGGAAATTGAGGGGAATCTTGAGAATTTGTGCAATAAACTAGAGTGTAGGTCTAAAAAAAAGTTTCAGAAACACAGCAGTAATAAATCAGCATTGTCTAGAGTTTGCAACATGCCCAAATTGAACAAACAAATAAAAATTAGCAAGGATTTTTTGAAAAAAAGGAGCATGTTGTGTGTGACATGACATCAGAAACAGAATCGAATAGGTTTTTGCCTTTGTTTTATACGAGAACAATTATATTTTTCCTTTTTCCTTGTTCAATCTTTCTCTTTTCATTTCTAGTTTCTTCCAGATCCCCAACACCATGATAACAGAAATCTCCCTATTCCACGCAGTTTTTCAAGTGATTTTCTGCATTTTTGGCCTATCTATGCTAACTTTTGACACAATCCTGCTCCTTGCAACAATAGCCTCAAAAAGTGATCAAAACATTCCATATTCCTACTTGATCGTTATGAGTTTTTGTGGGATATTCGGAAAGATTGTGTATATTATGGACTTTGCAAGTTACCTAGTTCTACCTATCAGGCTGTATTTGAAGTATCGAGATGCAATTGGGAAGGAGGTCACGTTTTTGGGGACATATTCCTATTATATTATCATTTTTATGGCTGTTTTGATGACGGTGAATCGGTTGTATGTGATGATGAGGCCTTTGAATAACAAGGCGTTTAATCGAAGGAGAATTTTTTGGTATTCTGGGGGAATCGCGGTGAGTCAAAACCAGATTTCGACTTAGATATGCCCTCTAAATTGAGCTGGATATCCAGGTTTCGCTTCTAGAGGTTGTAACTAGGTTCAATCTAACAAAGGTCCAATCTTGGCCAAATCCAGTATTCTGATCTTCAAAAACAAGATAGTTTTTAGGTAACTTGTGCAATCGTCCTTTTAATTCCAACTTACTCATCTTGCCCCATCAATTTCCACGCAGGAAACTTGGAGTTTGCCTCTATTTGCCCGGAACCACATGTTGTGAGTTGTTAGCTATTGGAAAACTAACTATAACTCAGTAGCGAAAAGAGATATCAAAAAGTTGTCAACTATCAAAAAAATTAGCAATTTGTGAGCTACATTTTGTTAGTTAGTTACTTTTTCTCAACTAGCGTGGTTCTTGAGATATCATGTGAAAACTAACTGCACTCAAGGTTGCCTAACTTGCCAGATCCGAAGGGACGGTTGTTTGAACTGTTATAACTCAATATTGATAAAAGGTATTAAAAAGTTGTCAACTAACAAAATAATTAACAAAATGTGAGCTTCATTTTGTTTGTTGACCATGTTTTTCTAGCTTTCATGGTTTTTGAGATATCAGGTAAAAACTAACTGCACTCAAGGTTGCTTAACTTGCCAGATATGTTGGAACGGTCTTTCGACCTGTTATAACTCAATAGTGATAAGAGATATCAAAAAGTTGTCAACTAACAAAATAATTAGCAAATTAAAAGCTACATTTTGTTAACTGACCAATTTTCTCTAGCTGTCGTGGTTTTTGAGATATCAAAAGAAAACTAACTGCACTCAAGGCTGCGTAACTTGCCAGATCTGAAGGGTCGTCTGTCTGCGGTCAATTATAGATTTTCTAATATTTTTAACTCAAAAAAGGAAAAGAAAATTCCAAGCAACACCTTTTACCCCTGGAATTCTGATTTTCAGCTCTCCAAACTCCTCGACGACAACTCCTTCTTCATCGTCATCATCCTCCTTGCTATCAACTCTTCTCTAGTTTTCTACCTGAAAATCTCCAATGGAATCCATAAAATCAACCCTAGCACCGTTACTTCTTCTGCTTCATCATCCCTAATCCAATTCCAAAGACGTCGAGAACAAACTCTAATGAAACAAGCAATCGGGATAACGTTGTTCCTGTCAATCTACGAAGTTGGCAAGTTTTTCAATCAGGTGTTTCCGGAGGTTTACAACAAGATCCCTGTCCCTATAACACAAAGCTACTTCTATTTCCGATTCATGTCTGTATTAGCTATCAACTTCTTTGTCTATTACCTGCAAAGTATGACTACTAGGAAAATGATCCGGAAGTATCTGGGGATTGGGAAAAAAGTGGTGGTGGGTAATGCAATGTTTGCTACTGCTACTTCAACTAATTGATGGGTTTTCATTGTTTTTTGATGTTTCCTTGGTTCCCAGTGACTTTCTGGTTCCCATTCTTTTCATGGGATCCTCTAACAGTTTCCCAGACCTTGTTGAATAAAAGCGCATCTTGAACTACATATGATTCTAACAGTTTTCTGTTGAAAATGAAGCTTCCCATTCTTCTCCTCCTTGCCCTAGTCCTCTATGGACATTCAGCGGTTCTCAGAATGAGCGTTAAGGTCAGTTTTAGATCAAGATCAGATGAGAAGGTCCATTTTCAGAAAGGAGACCGTGTAACCATCCCCATCGCCATCTCTGGCCCCCAACAAGTCCAGAGAACAGTTCCAGCCGGCTCTCAAATCTTCCATCTTCAAGGAAATCTCAAGGGAAAGCTCACAGATCAAAACGGGAAGGTCATAAAGTGTTCCAACTTTGAAGTGGTGGATGGAGAAATGGTGATCAAGAAGTTCTCGGAGACAGATGCGGGGAGTTATGGGAATGGAGCGGTTGTGAAGAAACAGACCAATGGAACAATCACTGCCGTCTCGGGAAACGTGCTGGCTATCGAGATTGAGAAGGATTGATAAGTTATTGATAAGTTTTGATAAGAAATAAACGTTTATTCATTCATTTTGCAATCATTGAAGTACCAACTTTGTCTCTGGATCCACTCCAAATCGTGTCTTGTGCTCTTCAAACAACTCTGTCAGCTTCTCCATGTACACTTGATGCAAATCATCGATTTCCTCTTTCGTTGGATTATCCACCTTCTCCACTGGGATAGGGGCTCCTATCACCGTGTCAATTGGCTTTCGGAATGGAAGATAACCAAAGGTGGTTTGGAGGAATCCACGACCATGATAGATTGGAGAAGTGAGTCCAACGAATCGCTTTGTCCATTGTTGAAATCGTCGGAGTCTCGAGCCAACTGGATTGTTCACTTGATTGAAAAGATCATTCTCTCCAAAAGAGTACACCGGGACCAGACTGGCTCCGGTTAAAAGCGCCTCTCTAATGAATCCTTTTCTAGAAGCCAAAGTTAGCACGTGGTGTCCTGGATGAGCATCCAAAGCTTCTTCAGCACCTCCAACAACTATCACCACTGCATGTCCCTTCTTCCCGTTCAACACATACTCTATAGACTCTCTCGAGCTATCAATCATTCTATTGAGCAGCAGTAACTCTCTCCGGATGGCAACTTTGAACATGAATGTCAAGGTGCAAAGATTGAACTTCAAGTTGGGAAACTTCTGATCGATTCCTGTTCCATTTGTGGCAAAGTTTGCCCAGGCGGCCATAGCAATAATTCCATGTGGGTGACAGCCTACTAGGTAGTTTTGGTCGGAAGGGAGATCAGCGGTTTTGTGCAGGGTGACTGGGAAGTATTGGGCGAACCAGGTGTTGATTCTCCAGCTAAAAAAAATGATGTTTAGGGGTACATTCGAGTTAGTTCCAGTTTTTCTTGCTGCAAACGACGCTCAGGCGCGCCGCCAAACTTTCACACGATTTCAGTGATGCGCCTTTAATGTTGGGGTACTGTAGTTTCGTCGATTTTTCGCTCGATTTCATGGTTTCTTTGGGTGATTTCTCTGGGAAATTGTTGGAAAACAGATATGTTTTCATTACTCATAATGATATATAACAATTTAGATCAAAATTCCGCTGCCATTTTGCCGAAAAAACTATGAAATCATAGAAAAATCAACGAAACTACAGTACCCCAACTTTAAAGGCGCATGACTGAAATCGCATGAAAGTTTGGCTGCGCGCCGGAGCCTCGTTCGTAGTGTTTTTTCGCAAATTTCGCAACAAAAAGAAGATAATACTCACCTTCTAACCCATTCGCTAGCATATCCACCTCGTTTCGATGACTTCCGGTCATAGTAGTACCAGCAAGCATACAACGCGAGAATGTGCCATTGCAATGTGAAAAACTGAAAGCATCTTTCACAAAAAACAAGTCAAAACTCAACTCACCAAAACAAATGGCAAAAAAGCAACAATAAGGCCGAATGGGTAGAGAAGAAACCAATGATAGACCACTCCAAAATACGATTTTTTCTGTTCAAGAGAAGCAAATGGGTCAATCCAGTCAATTCCCAGAAATCGGGGCATTCTGAGGTCTTTGGGATCAAAAAGTGTGTCTCTCTGTCTTTATATATAATCGGCGACCAGAGTACACCGCCCAGTGTAAAGGAAAAGAGGAGAGATAACACAAGATAAGAGAAGAGATCGCAATTGTCATCACCCCGCGGGGTGTAGTGTGTAGTGGAGTTGTAGTGGGGGTCGCTGATCAACAAACATTTATTTTAGAACAATCAACAACAAGAACAACAGCAAATGATCTCAATCAGTCCACCCAGCCTTGCAATGCGGACACGCGTGCTTGATCTTCCACCACGTCTCCAAACACTTCAGATGCATGTCCTTCAGGCACGCTGTGCATCTGAACATGGCCTCCTCTTCGAGCATTGGGCAGAAACAGATCATGCAGTTGCCCTCGATTAGTGCGTTTCTCTCATTTCTAGCTCTTTCGAGGTCTTCCAAAAACTCTTTGGGGAGAGTTGGACACTCCGAGACCTTGTCAACTTCCGATAGAGTCAGGAAGGGAGTTTTCTGCAATGAAAAATGGTGAAATAGTTCCTGATGGTTTTGATTACCTGGATTTTCTCGATTCCCTTCACAACTGCAATTTTGTGATCTTCAAATTCGATTCGGAACTTGAGAAGCAACAAGTCAGCTTGCTCTTTCAAAGACACATCATCCGTGTATGACTTGAAGTCTTGGACTTGCTGAGAAGCGGCTCCAACTGGATCCTCCACAAATTTGTCTTGCTTAGCTTGGAGCTTGAGGAGTTCTGCTCGCATGTCGGCTGGAATTCTGTGATCGATATTTGCCAGAACTTTCTTTGGGATCCTCTCTCGAAGCAATCGGATGATTGCGTCCTTTTCAGCGTTCTCGGCAAGAAGATTGGCTTTGGCGACTTCCAACGATTGTTCCGTGGCTTTGAGAGTGCTTTCTAGGCTGAAAACAGATCTTGAAGTTATTTCTAACAATGTGAAACTTACTCATCAATGCGCCCTTTGGTGTCTCCGCATTCCTCCTGGAACCTCGTCTTCTCCAAGCTCAACTCCGCCATCTGCTCCTCTAACGGAGTCCTCTGCTCCTCTAACTGAACACAAACTTTCCGGTACTCTGCCTCCCACTTTCCCGATGAATCTTCAGCCTTCTTTAGATCAACCTTCAATGTCTCACATCGTTGACTGGTCCGGTAGCACTTTTTGCAGTTCGCTGACTCCACTGCTGCTCGGGTGATAGCGTCTTCTTGACGCTTCTTCTCCCGTTCCTTCAATGCGAGCACATGTTGTTGAGATGCAGCGAGTTGCTTCTTGAGTTCGGCAATCTCACGGTCTTTTTCTTTTTCGGACTGTTGTTGTTCTTGGTTGTGAGTCTTGAGGGTCACTGGCTTCTTGGGAGGTGCTTTTGGCTTAGCTGTTACAGATTTTGGAACAGGGGCGGGTTGCTTTGACTTTTCGGTGAGCATAATTTTGATTTCCTTCTTATTACCATCCACAGCTTCCAGTTTTCCCAACGCAATCAATTGACTCAGATCCCAACTCATAAAGTTCTTCGACTCGACTGGCTTCTCCTTCTCTTGGAACTCCGGAGCATTGATCATTCTCGAGAATATCTCCTCTGACTTTTCCGCGTTTCTCAGTCTCTCTTCATGACCGAGACCATACTCAAATTGAACGTACAGATCAGTCTCCGCTCTTTCATGCTCAAACAGATCCAAGTACGATCGATCGTTAGATTTCTCGATTTCCTCCATATGATGCCACTTGGGGTTTCTCTTGATGTAAGTTCGATTCTTCCAGGTTGTGTTTGTCAACCAGTCATGAGTTTTAATGGGTTCTGGAAAACGGAAGATTTAGATAGAAATCAACCCAAAACGGTCAAAAACATACCGAGATTCTTCAAGTTCTGAGTCCCCATCATCAACGCCAGGTTTCCATGTTCCGTGGTTTTACCAAATAGCAATGGAAGAAAGTCGTCCTCACTTTCCCAGTGGAGTATGGGGGTTCTGTGATAGATGCCCATCTGGATAACTTTCTTAATCTCCGGGTACTCATCTCCAAAAAAGATGTCGTTCCAGGCGTGGAGGAAAATCAGACGAGCTTTCCAAGCTGGAAGTTCCGCTTCATCGAGTTGTTGTTTAGTGACTCCCTTGGGTGTTTTATACGGCAATTGGAACTCTTTGCATTGGTCGAAAAAGAAGGACAGCGACACTGTGTCAAGAAAGTTACAGTCGAAGAGTTTGATGATCGGTGTCAAAACTTTGCTCTTCCTGATTGTCTTGTAACAAGGCAGCGATTTCACATAACTCAAGCGATCTTCAATATGTGAGAGCTTCGTTACACGAGTGTCCCTCGGGTATTTCGCAAAGAATTCGAGAGAATTGCTCCTCAACCACTTTTTCTCCGCGGAGTCCTTCTCACTAATCCAATCAATCTCACAGATGAGACTTTGGAAGATGTGGAACTGCGCCATTGTAGTCAACATGGCGCCGCCGAAGCAGTGGAAGATGGGGTTTCCACTATAAAACATCATCTCGGATGCTCTAGCAGCGTACTCAACGTCGGGAATCAACTGAAAATCGTTTTTCTTACAGTTAGAACACACAGAACCACTCTTACGGTAATGAGTTCTTTGTTGATGTCGAAGAACTCCAGAATAGTTGCGAGCTGCTCAAGATTGAAAAGCACAACATTTGGTGCTCCAATCTCATCCCAATACTTTTTGTACCACTCAATTTTCTCCTTATCTACAACAGAGCCTTGCAGTTTGAGAAGAGCCGGAATGACCTCGAAGACTGTGGGCTTGAACAAGAGCCTTTTATCTTCACGATTGATGACGGTATCGGAGAATGTTCGTAAGTATATTGTTTTTGTTTTTATCTTCTCCTATAAGTTCAAAAGTTCTTATCTTGGTCTCCCTAGCCAGATGACCAAGAACTCACCAAAAACAGATCCACACTTTCCAAGTGTTTCAGAGCAGTGTCGACCCTCGTTGGCGTGTGTTTTGTCTCTTGAGCCACACACGTTGCAAGATCCTTGATCTCGCTCTCATTCAACATAAACCTCCGATCTACATTCACTGTCGTGGATTCCTTTGGCTTGCACGGTACCGTGTTTTTGAGAAGCTCGCCTATGTTTTCGTCCATTTCGGAAAACTGTTTCATCAACAACCATCCAACTGAATCGCTGCGATAGAGTTTTTGACCGTTTGTGCAGACAAGATAGTCCCCTGTCTGAAAAGTCCACAGTTTGGAGAAGGAACACAGATAAAGAAACTCACCCAATATCTTTTATCGGAATCCATTTGCTTCACGAAAACGTCTGCGAACGGAATGCTCTTCCATTTTGTGTCTTTGAAGCGTTGAGGTCCAGAAGGGAATTGTAAGAGTCTGTGCGATGCGTTTTGCTGCTCGATGAACTTCTTGAGCTGCGGCATTTTCTCGAAGAAGGCTAGGAGAACAGAATTCTCGATCGCTTGAGAGAAATCACTGTTGTCTAGGTTTTGTCTTCCCGCAGTGAAAAAGTCGGCTCTGTTCCAAAAAAGAGGGATCTAGAAAAAAAAGAGGGATCTGGAAAAAAAAGAGGGATCTAAACAAAAAAGAGGGATCAAGACAAAAAAGAGGGATCAAAACAAAATAGAGGGATCCGGAAAAAAAAGAGGGATCTTAAAAAAAAGGTAGAAATATTGATAGTTTTTAGTCAGAAATTGATGTAAATGATACCTGGCAACTTATTGTTGCCTACTCGTAGCCTGTTGTCTACTATTACAAAACATAATTTTACAATGAATAAGCCTTTTGGACAAATTTGGAAAGACTTTTCATGAGTAAGAAGCTATTATTGGTGTTTCTGGTAGAGTAGAGACAATGTACAAGTGCCATTTTATAGTTTTTGTGGCCTCACATCCACATTTTTTGTTGAAAAGTGGAATTTTTGTACTAGCAATCAGATAACATAAACATCGGATCGGGGTCATAGGTTATGTTCTCTCTATTTCCTGACGATAATCTTTCTATTTTCACATGTTTTTTTAAGATCCCTCTTTTTTTTCTAGATCCCTCTTTTTTGATTTGATCCCTCTTTTTTGTTTTGATCCCTCTTTTTTTTTAAGATCCCTCTTTTTTTTCCAGATCCCTCTTTTTTTTAAAGATCCCTCTTTTTTGGAACAGAGCCAGAAAGTCATAGACTCTGTTCGAGTAGTCGAAGATTGACGGGAAGACCTCGTCAAGCTTCAACTTCTTCAGTTCTCGCGTCAAATCTTCCTTTGTAAATCCACTCGGGTAGTCTCCAATTTCCTCGACTTCCACGTCGTCAAACTCCGAGAAACAGTCCTCAACCCAATCGATCACATCTTCATACTCCTTCACATCAATAAAGTAAATGCTCGTTTTGTTAGAATCGAACAGATCGCCGAGTTGGTTGAAAAACCACTCCATATCGTCCCACTTATCTTTTCCAAGCTTTTGAAAGATTTTGTATCCGAAGAGCAGGTCACTGAGCAGTTCGAATAGAAAATCAGCAGCCAGTTTGCAATGACCGTTGTCGGGTTTCGGAACTGGTTGAGCAGTGTACTTGGAGCGTTTGATGTCGTGGATGAGGAACTGAAAAGAGGGCATTGTTTAGGAAATCTAAGACGAAAACTTACCACTACGTTCTTCGCTCCCGCAATCTTCATAACCTCATTTGAGTCAATTGTGTCCAGGAGCTTCGAGGACTCATACTTAACACCCATCAACTTGTTCAATTCATCGGACATCACGAACTTCTTTGAACCATCCTTGAACAATCTCAAATAGTTGACCTTTGGCGGTCGGGCTTCCGGGAAGAACAACGCTGGGTTAGCTTTGATCATCTTGTCCAGACCTTCGATGACATAAATCGTTACGGCGAGCTCTACAGGGTTTGTGTTCCCGAAACAGGGTTGCAAAAGTTCTGCGTAGCCTTGTTCCAAGTTTGGAAACAAAGCAACGAATCTTCGCGCAGCTTCTTTTATCTGGCATCCTTTTCCGGTGAGCAGCTTCTTTGAATTCTTCAGAATTTCGCAAAGATCGACTGCAATAGATGAGAACGATGTGTGTGAAATATCGACGAATCCCCAGGGAGCGACATTCATTTGGAGGTAGAAGTGAACGCATTTGTGGAAGTCGTTTGTGTTCTGAAAAGGAACAGAATTGGAACTACTGTTCCAAATTTTTGTTTGACTTACTCTCTCCTCGCCTCCACCAGCCACTGTTTTGAACAATATGCTCTCAAGAAAAACGAACATGTCGAGTTTGTTGTAGCATTGAATGTTGTTTGTGGTGTTTTGGTAAATGATTGGTTTGTTCTGAAAACAGCAAACTTTCAGAATCAAGAAATATCAACTTACAATAAAATTGTTGCTGTTCGCAAAAGTATGGGCTCCGGGAAAGTTGACAAACTCCCTGAGCTCTTTGGCAAATTTTTCCGGTGTACCATATCTTTCTGAAGCAAATTAACATGATGAATGCAAAGTTTAAAACAATTCTTACTGAGCTCCGCATAAAACTCTTTCTTCTCGAAAAGCTTCTTCGCATAGTCTGTTAAACGCAAAAAGTCTACTTCCGACTCAAAGTGTTCAGAGAGTCTCTGGAGCACTCCTCGCGGCAGGTAACATTTCAATGACTTCTCAAAGTCCATTTGATCTCGCACGAAACACAGATTCTTCTCGGGAATGATGGATGTCATTCTGAAATCGAAATTTTTGGGTAAAAGAAGAGGGGGAATGACGTCGTTGCTGCGATGGGCCTAAAAACATACGCAATCAAACACCGTCTGCCTGTCTGCGACTCGTTGGTGTGCAACGGAGCGCGATTGCTCCTGTTGCTTCTGGACCGATTATTGATTGTCCGTTCGTCTTTTTTTGGTTCCGAAACGCAAAATAAGAACAAGAAAAAGAGGGAAGGATTCATCAAAAAACAGAAACATGAGTTGCAAATCATAATGACACGTAGAAAATGAAGATCAGATCAAAACATGACTATCGACTATCAAACAGGCAGGATTTTCAGATTCAATCCCCCTTCGCCACATCTCGATACATCTTGCCATTCCTCCATACACAATCATACATGTCTTTGGAGAACAGACCAATTAGATTGCTCCGTATCTCCTCACACCGAATCTTTCTCTGATTATACACACTTTCCAGCCTCTTGATCACAGCGAGAGTGACTTTTTCTTCAAGTTTCGGGTCCATATTAGTTATGTTGAAATCCTGTCCGATGTACCATATTCCATGTAGGCTAACCATTGTGGTTCTGTAGTGCCGAATGTAAGCATCTTGTTTCGGAAGGGTTAACACTTGAACTCCAGGATATTGAGCAAAGGACCAGTGATAAAACATTGCCTGAACCTTCTCCGGCCGGAAGATCACCTTTGGAACATCCCACATAATCCGTTGAGTCATGTTGTACTTTCGGAACTCTAAATCCTTCAGCAACTGATCTTTCCCTTTATATTTCTGGGGCAAAGGGTCCAATCTCATCACTCTTTTAGTGGATATCAAGATTTCTCCAACGTTGGAAGAAAGAGAGTTCAAAAACGGGAGGAGAGGAGTCTTGAGCATGACTAATCTCTCATCAATATCAAAGTTGAGTACCCATTTGGAATGGTAGCGGGAGCGAAAGTGGCAGTCGTTGATTTGTATCAAATGGGACATCCAGTTCATTGTTTCATACTCATTTTGGATCACGGTGACTTCGAAATAGCCCAATCTAAAGTTGTTTTGTTTGACATTGAGGATCATTTTTTCCTAGGGATGTCCGTTTTTGGCCAAAATCGGATGTTTGAGGACCCATTTGAAGGGGTTCCCGGTGGTTTTCAGAAAATCCAAATAGTGTTAAAAATAGATCTAAATTTCTTCTATCAATTCTGATAAAATTCTTGAAGATTCCGGAAAAAAAAATTTTTCATTTTTTTTTGAAATCTGAAAAAAAAATTTCAAGAAAAAAAATTTTTTCAGATTTTTTTTAGAATCTTATTAAGATTGATAGATTCAAATAGTGCAAAAGATAGATCTAAATTACTTCTATAAATCCTGATAAAAATCTAAAAAATTCCGGAGAAAATTTTTGTTTGAAATTTTTTTCCAATATTAAAAAAAATTTTCGAGAAAATTTTTTTTTTCAGAATTTTCTAGAATCTTATTATGATTGATAAATCCAAATAGTGCAAAAGATAGAACTGAACGGTTTCTTTCAATCCTGATAAAAAATTTTTAAAAAACCAAGAAAAATTTTTTTTTCAATTTTTTTCCAATATGAAAAAAATTTTTCGAGAAAATGTTTTTTTCAGAATTTTCTAGATTCTTATTATGATTGATAGATTCAAATAGTGTTAAAAATAGATTTAAACTTTTTCTATCAATCCTGATAAAGTTTGAAAAAATTTGAAAAAAAAAATTTTTTTCAATTTTTTTCAATCTGATGTTGAAAAAAATTTTAAAGAAAAAAATTTTTTTTCAGAATTTTTTGAATCTTATCAGGATTAATAGAAAACGTTCAAATTTATCTAAAACACTATTTGAATCTTCTAAAAACCAATTAGGATAGGCAAAAAACGAACTTCCCTAGTTACAGGTCTTACCGCTCATACTCATCCACCAACTTCCTAGTGTACTCGTTCATTTTGTTAAAGATAGTGTAGTAAAAATATGTGGCGCCCTGAAATTCAGAAATTATTAGCAATCAATAGAAAATTTCATGAAGATCATTTCATCAGTTGACATCTTTTGGATACCTCTCTTTGGAACGGAGATATCAACCAAAAAACAAAGATCACCTCACAAAAAATCTGACAAAAAACGGCTAAAACTCACAATCAACAAATGATGCTCTGTCGTCTCTGCAATCTCCAACCATCTACTCTCATTCCCATAAACCGGACCAACACAAACTGCAACTTCATGTGTGTACTTCTCCTGTACCCTAACTGTAAGGGGGACTGGTTCAGTGACAAGTCCATTTGGAGAATCTGTGAGGGACATGAACATGGCACCAGCTCTCCGAGCACAGTAAGCAGCAGTTAAGGGGAACATGAAGGTTTCCCATGTGGAATTAGGGAGTTCCTGGCGATTACAGTCAAAATAACGGCAGTGGACTGGTTTTCCATATCTGTTCTGAGCAGTTGTAGTCACCACTATCTCATGTTCATAGACGAATGCAGATACTACTCGAAGCTCCGCGCCTTTTAGATTACTCTGAACATCAAATTATAGGAATGATAGCTCTGGGGAAGTTACAAAGTCCTGTTTCCTCTTCTCCGCCCATTTTCGATGAAGGGACTCATAAGGAATGCTGTATGTTGTCTTATTGTTCCAAGATGCTATTTGGCAGGGTTTCAGGATCTCGCTAGGGATAGAACACATGATTCGCAGTTCTAGGTACAAGAACTCACTTCCCAAAAGGCACATGTGGATCAATGAGGACCAGAGAGCCAGTGTAGATAGTTACTGAAAAGTGGGAGCGTTGTACATTTTGGTGGATAACTTGAGATTGATAAGAGATATCAAAACGGTGTCAACTAATAAAATAAATTTTATATTCTGCTGGTTATTTTATTTGTTGACAATTTTGTGATAGCTCTAATCCTCGTTGCGATATGGACTGATAACTAAAGTACACCTGAGCGCCTTGCCCTCGGGCTCTGCGCGCTCTGCAGTTATCAAAGCATATTTCAGCGAGGAATAGAGTTGTCGAAAACTTGTCAACTAACAAAATGTAGGCCATATTCTGCAGATCATTTTACTAGTTGACAACTTTCTCATACATCTAACTCTCGCTGAGATATCACCTGATAACTACAGTACACCTAGGAGCCAACATGTCAAGATCAGAGCTCTGCCTTTATCACTGGATATCTCAGCAAGCAATGAAGCTGTCAAAAAGCAGTCAACTAACAAGATGAAGCCCATATTCTGTAGATCATTTTACTAGTTGACAACTTTCTCATACCTCTAACCCTGTCTGAGATATCACCTGATAACTACAGTACCCCAATCACCCCCAAAATGCCCAAAACAAGGAATCTCACCGGGATAAACAACCTTCTCCACAAAAACCAAGACCACAGCAAGAGTAGCAAATACAAGAACAATACCGAACATGGCCAGCTTCCACAACAATGAATATCGCCACGGATCATCGTCTCGACACGAAAACGCCTCCTTAGAAGGTTTCGACATGTGGGGGAAGGGGAGAATTTGTGAGTTGTCTTCTTCGAATTATACTTTTTCTGTGAAATGAGATGGCTATCTGAATACTGTCCATCGTTACAATGTGTGTTTTAGTGAAATCTGGTTAATCTTATTAGCTGCTGCCTAATGAACCGTGATGTAATGACCGTATGCAAGTGCGCTCCATTGAGATTCTCAATGGAGCGCGTTTGCATTTTCTATCATTTCTGATTAGTCTAGCAAAGATCCTGTTCATCTAGATCATCTGAACAACCATCGGAACACCGAAACAGTGCCCAAAACAGTGTTTCGAAAACACTACTGATGCTTGTTTTTATGAATTCTGATCTAAATGTAAATGAATGACTAGGGAAAAATAAATCAGATTAGTACACATAAGAGTTATAAATTATGCAAATATTAACATTAGAAAGTTATCATCATCATATCACAAAGGTTTGGGGGGACTGACTGGGGGTTTGAAGAGCAAGATGAGGGGGCGGGGGGAAAGTGAAAAGTGAGTAAAGACCCATAGAAAAAAAGGGTGAAAAGGTACAAAAAAGCATGGGGAAAGTGAGTATAAGTTACAATCTACAATCTAGAGGTCTGAATTTTGAAGATCCAGGTCTTGGGGCTTCTCGGGGTCTTCATCTTGAAGATCCTCGTGGTCTTGTTGCTCAGTGACACCTTCTGAAGCGGGGATTTCAAGATTCTCGGATTCCTGAGGTTCCTGGAGGTCTTGATCCTTCTGATCCTGAAGATTCCGATCCTCCATCAACTCCTTTTGCTCCACAACACCTTCCGGAGTCTTCACATCCTCCTCTGCTGCCAATGGAGCCACCGGGATCACTGAAGGCGTTGATGGAACTGTCGGATTGTCGTAGAGAAGCCAATCGATATGTCGGAAGAACGGATGAGCACGGATCTCGTCGAGGGATGGACGGCAGGCGGCGGTGGGGACTAGGAGCCTGGAAAAGTTATGTTTTCAATTTGAAAAACTCTCTTTGAAGTCATGTGCCTTCAATTTTTTCGATGATTTCATGGTTTTTTCGGCCAATTTTCAGCCGAATTTTGACTTACATTTCTCGTTTTTGATATGAATTGTTTTTTTTTACGATTTCCCGGAGAAATTACCGAGAAAAACGATAAAATCATCGAAAAATCGACAAAACTACAATATCCCGACTTTAAAGGCGCATGAATCAACGCGCCGCCAAACTTACGCACGATTTCAGTCATACGCCTTTAAAGTCGGGGGGATACTGTAGTTTTCGTCGTTTTTCGATTATTTGATCGTTTTTCTGTAATTTCTTTGGAAAATTGTTGCAAAATAGGCATGTTTCAGTTATTCGTATTGATAAATCACAATGGAAGTAAACATTTCGCTGAAATTTTGCCGGAAAATCGATAAAACTACAGTATCCCCAACCTCAAATGCCTCAAATCGGATGAGAATTTGGAGAGCCGTGAGTCGTTTTTCGGTTTTTTCTTGTTTTTGGACCTTTTTTCGATGAAAAACGGATGAAAAAGTGGATTTTGAATCTAGATTTGACAATTTTTCAAGATAACAACTCACATATTCAACAAATCCTTGGCCACAAAAGAAACCACCGCTTTCTCCGGTATCGGCAATTCCATATTCCTCAACACTCCATGAGGCGCCGCATTGGCTAGTGATCTTCCACAAAGCATCTCGAACATCAGAGCTCCAAGGGTCCAGATATCGGATTCTGGTGTTGGGTGCCATCCATATTGACTGCTTTCCGGCGCAGAGTATCCTTCGGCAAGTCTTGGGCGGCGATTTGTATCATACCAACGCCCAATGTAGGTGATTAGCAGATTTCCATCGGCGTCAATGAGTATGTCATCTGCGTTGAGGTCCCCGACGTATTCTTGATGTTCGGCGTGGAGAACGAAGAGGAAAGACACTATCTGTGCACTCCAATGAACTACAAGGGATTCTGGGAGGTCCAGGTAGTTCCATACTCGTCTTCGAAGTGTCAACTGCTTTCGGACCGTTTGTAGCGCTTTGAAGAGCTTTTTCAAGAACACCTCCTTTCCATCGTCTTGCATTGAAGCTGGGGCAGTAGATGAAGATGTCGTCGGGTTCTCATTCCTCTGAAGCCGATTTCCACGTGGATGCGGAGATGCAAAATCAAACTTCACAGCAGCTGGAGACTCCTCTTCGACTTGGAAAAACTGACTTTCAGCGGCTTCACGGGAATGTCCGACTAGAGTGAAATCGCCGGTGGGGGCATCGGAACGGCCTGTGGGGTCCTCGCCAACGGTGCAGATCATCGCTTCGGAGGAGGGGCGGTCGGTCTGGAACAGAGATAGTTTGGAATGTTTTTGGTGTTTTTTTGACTAGGGAAGTCCGGTTTTTTTTCTCGGAAAAGTTTAAAATCGGCTGTTCGAGGACCCATTTGAGGGGGTTTCGGTGAATTCTAGAAGATTCAAATAGCGCTAAGAATAAATCTAAACTTCTACTATCAAATTTGATAAGAATCTGGAAAATTTCGGGAAAAACATTTTAAATAAATTTTTTTTTTCCAAATTTTTTTGTTTCTGAATTCATTTTTTCCAATTTTTTTGAAAAAATCAGATAGAAAAGATGATTTGGAAACTAGAAATAGTCGATTTGACCAAAATTAGTCAGTTTTTCATGACGAAAATCCCATTTTCGTAACTTGTCTGCCAAAATTTTTTTTAGCACACAAAATCTCAAATTTTTTTACGAAAAGCCTAATAATACTGCTTAAATTTATTGCTTCTAGGCTCTAAATCTTCTTTTCTATCAGATTTTACAAGAAAATTTTGAGAAAATCGGTCCAAAATAGATAAGACACTGAAAACCCCTATTTCGTTGCGACTTTTTTTGCGTTTTAGAATTTTTTCCATTTTTTTTTCTCAAATTTTGTTATCTATGTACCTCAAATTGGGTAATCGAACCGGGACCCTCTTTTTATACATTTTCGTGCAGCCGACACCTCACGGGCCCTAATTTGGCGGCGGTTCCCTTTTGCACGTTCTAATTATTGGCACACCTTATCGACCCCCTTTTCGACTTCCCAGGAGGGTCCAATATATAAGGAACCTTTGAACAGGTCCAGACGTGCACCCTCATAGCCTAGCGGATAAGAGGGTTGACTGGGAGTCAATGGGCCCCCAGCACACCCCAGGTTCGATTCCTGTCTGGGGTGGCACGGCTTGGAGAGCCACTAATCAGAACTTGCGGGAGGAGTCCCAAAGCCCCCTAAAGATGGCAAACTGGCGCCAGATCGGAGCAGCGACACTCGACGACGAGACGACGAAAGTTGGATCGACGACGACGAAGGAGCAGCGACGGGATGGATCGACAGGATGGATCGAGAGGAGGGATCAAGAAAGAAGAGGGGGCGTGGTCCCCCGGGTTCAGTGGCTCGGAACAGGGGGTTTTGCAAAAAAAAGCCCAAAAAGCCCCCTTTCCCTTTTTTCGTTTTTCTATTTTTTCTAATTTTCTAAAAATCTCATTTTTCCTTTTTTTTTCCGAAAATCCAATTTTTCCAATTTTCTAATCTCATTGTTCTCAAAAAACTTACACTAATACTCTCATCCCTCATTTCCACGACTCTCTCGTAGTCCACTCCAACTGTAAAGAGCAGTCTCCTTCCTCGATAACTCCCCTGATCCTTTTTCAACTCCTCTCTTCCCACTGACACTTGACTCGTCGTTTCTCCATCCTTGACATCCGCTTTGAGCTCCGCGAGCCATAGAATATACCGAGACTCTGCTTCCTCAAACATTCGATTCAAAAACGACCATAACCTTCCGGGTTCCACGAATTCCAGTAAAAGTATGATATGTGTTTCTGTTTCGAAGAACTGAACGAGTTGTACCATGTGGGGAATGTTGGTTGGTAGAAAAATGGAACTTTCCGGGTTCGGAACTCCTTTTTCGATGAGTTTCATGACGAATTTCTTGTTTTGAGAGCTAGTTCCAAGTGATTCTTCCACTAGGAGCACTTTCCGTTCGGCGTCGAGTTCCGGGAGCACTCCAGTGAACCTATAGTTCTTCATGGACTTGTTAGAACATTGAAAAGCGAGGATATTCGGGTCTTGCATTGCAGCGGTGAGAAGTCCTTCGAAATTGAAGACAGATCCGTCGAGCGAGAGATAGGTTCGGTAGAGTTTTTCGGCCTTCACGAGGTATTTGGCAGTTTTTCGACGAACCGCGTTGCGTTTTGTCATGTCATTCTCGATTTGGACGCCCTGGAGAATGGTTTTACACTACGCTATTTTCAATTCCAACCTGTATTAAACTGCTCGCCGCACTTTTATAACACTGAAAAGCCAGCTCGTAGGCGTGTTCCTGCTCGGCTCGTTGAGCTGTCGCCACCAGTTGTCCGGCAGTCACAAGATAATCTGCTGCGGGTTCTTCGGCTTCTGAAATTGACTTTTTGCTAATGTTCTTGTCGCTGCTAAAAGCTTAGCAGCGCCCACTTCGTCGCTGCTTAGAGTTTAGCAGCGCCCATTTCGTCGCTGCTCAGAGTTTAGCAGCGCCCATTTCGTC
>LR538063.1:0-31144 GCA_900883565.2 Caenorhabditis panamensis | reverse complement strand
TCAACCCGAGCACCCACTGATGTGGCGCGTCTCAAAGTCCGCGGTAGGACAAAAACTTTTGTTTTGTTTCAGCTCGTGGGTCTCGTGTCAAAGCGCTTCGACACGAGACACGACATAGGAAGAAGGCACAAGTCCCATAATCCATGATTGGCCGGAAAAATAAGCTCGGCAGACGGACCGGAAGATTGTATCGGCTGAAAGGAACGGCTGGAAGGAACAGAAGGAAGCATCGGCTGGATTGGCAGGAAGCGATTCTTGAAAAGTGAATTACAATCTGAATGGAATGGTGTGTGCCGCGGTAATCCGCAATCCATCCCCTTATTGTTAGAGCAAAGACGGGAGCCATGGAGCCAGAGAGTCGTCTTCATCTTCTTTCTTCTTGGGGATCGTGTGTGCCTCGGTAATCCAAAGCCACTTCCCATCCCCCTTACCTATGCCCGGTTCGGCGCTCACGGGGGCCAGTACTCAAATGTTCTTCTTGTCCGGAATCACTGGACTTTAGTAATGGAGCATGTGACGGGTGCCAAGGAGCCAGATTGCACGTGACGGGAGCCAGAGAGCCAGAGTGCACGAGACGGGAGCCATGGAGCCAGAGTGTCGACATCTTCTTCTTTCTTCTTGGGGATGGTGTGTGCCTCGGTAATCCAAAGCCACTAAACCCATCCCCCTTACCTATGCCCGGTTCGGCGCTCACGGGGGCCAGCACTCAAATGGTCTTCTTGTCCGGAATCACTGGACTGGAGTAATGGAGCACGGTGCAAGAGCCAGGGAGCCAGGGTGCACAGAAGCGGGCGTCCATTTGGAGTTGAGAAGAGACGAGAAGAGGCGAGGCGAGGTCCGGCGAAACTGATGAATAAATCAGTTTTCCTCGAATCCACGATTGTGATGATAAAAGATCTTTATCTATCAGAAGTAGAGCATGTCAAGGTTCACGCAAGGTTCACGGGATTCACGCAAGATGTGAAATGAGCTGCTCTTTTTGCAAATTTCATTGGTTTCACGGAAATATCAATGCTCTTATTTCTACAGAATTCAATTGGTTGAATGGCCTAGCGGATAAGAAACGTGAGTGATGGTTGAAAAGGTTTGGTTCGGTTTTTTGTTTTGTAATCCTAAAGATCCCTCTCATTTAGTCTTCAGAGACTCTCTTCTTTTCAATTTCCGGTACAAGCAAGGCAAAACAGAATAACAAAAGTCTATTTATCTCATTAATTCATAATCGAGTAGAAATGGTCTTGGAATGCACTAATTTCTCCGTCCTTTGCTTCTTCACAAAGATCCCTCTAACCCATCTACACGCCTCAAACACTCCTCTCCGGTAGTACTTGATCATGAAAATCGTTGGCAATGGGTCTATCGCTGGGTACAGAGCTATAGTGATTGATACAATTGAGCTCAAACTCCCTATATTCCATTCTAGGAACAAAAACAGAAAAAGTATGCCCAAAGGGAAATGCATGAGGATAATGGGGATGGTTGCCTGGGTGACTAGGGCGTAGAAAAGTTGGGATTGTATGAGTTGGGTGCTTCCGGATGTTGTGTGGGTTTTGGAGACCAGGGAGTTGATTCGTTTGTAGCATTTGATTCCGAACCAGAGAACAATGAAGAGGGAGATTGCCTGAAAGTCTAGCATCAAAGGAAAGGACAATTTGATGAACTTACAATGTAACTTTGCAGCATGACGATTCCAAGTAATGGCGCTAGATGTATAGCATAACCTTTCTTCCCAATCTTCTCATAGAAGTGAGCAGCCAAATACACATAATCCTCCACATTCAAGTCGAAAGTCTCCAGAACATTATCCTTGATAAACCGGGTTGCAGAGTCACTTGGAGCTAGTAAAAAGTAGGAGCCTGAACCCCAAGTGATCCCGTAAAAGATAGGACCACCGAGCCATAGGAAGAATTTCCAGGAGTTGAAGGTAGAGAGAAGACGCTTATTACCACTGGCCACCAGGTACCGGTAGATGAAATGGAGAGCGAAAATGGCTAGAGAGAACCCAAACAACCCGCAATACACACCATTGAAAACACCCAAAGCAAAAGGATTAAACTGCGATTCTTGGTGATCACCAGAATCATATAGGCAGATCCTCGAGAATGGAAGATTGGGGAGACTATGACGTCAATGATGGAGTAGGCGATTTCATGGATCGAAATTGACATCATTAGGTATTTGTAGGCTCCTAGTTGTTTTGGGGACTTGGTGGCGATGAGGATGATAAGAAGAAGGTTGACGGTAAGGGAAACAACAGCGGACGCGTTTTGGATAACGTTTTGAAGGTGGAATTGGTCGGGTTTTGGCATAGCGAATGAGTGAAAGAATGAACAGAGCCTAGGGAACCCAGTAAGAACGCTGTAAGAACCGGAAACGGAAAACCAATCGGAAATTACGATGGAAAAAAGTTCAAGCTTTATCAGTAACAAGATACCCACAAATAAATTGAGATCAGTTTTCTCCATAGAACATTGAGAACTCGATCTCTATGTTATGTACTTGACCTTTTTCGAATCATCAAAACTCCAAAAGTGATCAAAAAGATCCCAGTAACCACCAAATGATAGCCAGAGTAGACCACGAACTGCAATTGCCTGAAGTTAGGTTCAATCTATTCTTGCTGACTCACCTGAGCTCTAATCGCCAGTTTCTCTGCATCAATCACAATCCCCGTAAGCACCGATTGAAGCACTAACGCCACAAATGTATTGATGCCAAACAGCACTCCAAACAACCTGGAATCCAGTGACAATGCCAATGTTGATTGGGCGATAGTGGTGGTCAATTGGTAGATCACTCGGTACACGATATAACAGGTATAAAGGACAAAGATTTGATTAGATTGTGACATCCAGAAAAGCAGGGCGGCTTGTACCAAAGACCCTATAGATAAGAGAATGTCTCCCCAACGATTCCAGTTAATGTTGAGTTGCCGGGTGATCAGGTCTGCGGGGATTCCCATAAGAGGAACGAGGGCTTCTGTGATTCCATTATAACGGTTTTGGGATTCAGGGAGGGTTCCCCAGAGGGTTTGGGTGTAGTTGATTATCTGATAGAAGATGCAACTTGAAAGTGCCGACCAAATAGACCACTTCAGAATGAGTGGATTACTGTAAATCTTGACCAAATTGCTCTTCAACCCAACAAAAAACAGCTTGATATAATCTGTAAAAGTCGCTTCTTCCACTAGTCCCTCCAAATCCGAACTCATGGAACTGTCCTCAAGCTTCTTCTGATAAGCATCCTTCCAAGACACTCTTGGAAGAATCATAGCTGTACAAACCGCCAGGGACATTGTGATAAGGCTGATGATATTGAGAGTTTGATAAGACGCCCAATTCATTGTTATCAATAGAGCTGCTAGGGAGTAGGAAAGGAATCGTCCCACTAGAAGGGCAGCTCTTGTGAAGGCGGTGGCTCTGAAATGGGATGTTTAGAGCATTGTAATGGATGGTAGACTCACGATTTATACTCTGTCCTAGGAACTTTTACATAGATATAGGCAAAATATGCAATCTCTGTTGCAGTCGCCCAACCGTAGAATAGTTCTAGAAGCTGAACACCTTGTTTTAAGTGCACTTTTTTGGGTGTCTATCCCACCTGCATACTCCAAACAGTTGTCCCAAAAACGAAAATTATCCATACTAAGAAATAGGAAAAGGCTTCGAAAACCAGAATAGGCTTGTAAAGAAGGACATCGGTTAGTAAAAACGCAGGGATTAGAGTGATAAGATAGCTATAGGTCCAAATGGGGTAGACCTGAAAAAGGAAATGGATTTCGACACAAAAATGAGATGATATGGTCTTTCCAGTTTGAAATGCGAAATTCGTTGCGAACGACGATCCAGCGCGCCGCCAAACTTTCAAGCAATTTCAGGCACGCGCCTTCAAAGTCGGGGTACTGTATTTTCGTCGATTTTTTGATGATTTTATGGTTTTTTCGGCAATGTGACAGTGGAATTTTGACATTTTTCGATGCTCATTGATAAAACTGTTAAAAACTGTCTTTTTTTCCAACATTTTCTAGAAAAAATCACCGAAAAAACTATGAAATCAGCGAAAAATCGACGAAACTACAGTACCCCGACTTTAAAGGCGCATGTCTGAAATCGCATGAAAGTTTGGCGGCGCGCCGGAGCGTCGTTAGTGGCGAATTCCGCATTTCAAACTGGAAGGAAAATAAAACTAGCCTGACTATTCAAAGTGTGTTCTGAGATGTTCAAAACAGTATGCTGGAATTCATACATGTATGGTTCAGTTGGTCGGAATTCCTTGACAGCGCCATAGAGACAGATTAGAAAGAGCACTTTGTTTTGTTGCATTGAAGGGAATTTGAGCTTGAAAAGTGTATATTGAAGAGGAGAAAATGCGGTTTTTATACTCTCGACGCTGGCTGCAAAGGGTCTTATCAGTTGGCAATGATATTGATAACTGAAATTTCAGTTACAAAATGACGCAAGATTTCTGTATTTTGAATGGAAACACAAGACCCCATTCTAATGATCTTTTTAGGGCCTGTTTTGCAAAGAAAAAGACCAGATCAATACTCCTATAAGACAATGAAGACCTTAGCGGAAGGTTGGTGCAAAAGGGTCTCGTGGTTCACAAGTGTTGTAAATCAGTTTAGAAAGGCTCAATACATAGTATACAATGCGGAAAAACAAGACCGATCGATCTTCCAATCATTCTGTATTCAATCTGTATTCAGACAGCACGCAGTATCGATCTTCTGGCTGAAAAGTGAGTTTTTTTTCCTTGGTTTTTTTGTGTTTTTTTCAATTTTTGACTGATTTTTCTAGAATTTGTAGGTGAAATCTGGTGGAAAATGGATTTTGAAAATTTATAAATATTCAATTTGACAATAATTATTGAGTTTTTCATCGCGAATCACCTGTTTTTGTAACATTTCGGGCAAAAACATGAAACCTGAAAATTTTCTATGAAAAACTCAATGATTCTGGTCAAATTGAATCGAGAAAACACTAAAAAACTGATTTCGTGGTTAGACCCCCCAGTGCCCCAAAATCGGTTTTTCGGTATTTTCTTGTTTTCGGACCCATTTTCTTGCAGTTTTTTAGTGAGATATGATAGAAAAGAACATTCGGAACCTAGAAATAGTCAATTTTTCAAAAATTATTGAGGTGTTCATTGCGAACTATTCACTTTTGTACCTTTTCTGTCAAACACACAAACCCTGAAATTTTTCTATGAACAACTCAAAAGTTTTGGTCGAATTGACTATTTCTAGGCTCCAAATTCTTAGTTTCATTTGTTTTTATTAACAAATTCCAAGAAAATCGGTCCAAAATCGAGAAAACACCGAAAAACTTATGTTGTGGCGAGACCGCCCTGTGCCCCAAAATCGGTTTTCTGGTGTTTTCTCGTTTTTGGACCGAATTTCTTGAAATTTTTTTGTAAAATCTAATAGAAAAGAAGATTTGAAATTCAGAAATAGTCGATTTGACTGGAATTATTGAGTTTTTCGCTGTGAATTACCAATTTTTGTAACTTTTCGGCCAAACACTCGAAATCTGAAAATGTGCTATGAAAAATTCAATAATTCTGTTTGAATTGACTATTTCTAGGTTCCAAATTCTTTTCTCTACCTGTTTTTGTCAAGAAAAATTGAAAAACTCGATCCAAAAACCAAAAAACCGATTTCGTGGCGAGACCGCACGGTGCACCAAAATCGGTTTTCTGGTGTTTCCTCGTTTTTGGATCGATTTTCTCAAAGTTTTGCAATGAAATATGATAGGAAATAAAATTTAAAACCTAGAAATAGTCAATTAACATCAAATTTTCCAGATGACCCGTTCAACGAACCCAGTCCGCCCAACCATCGTCCTGAGAAATCGGGAATACGAGGCGAAGAAGAAGATCCACCAGGCGGAGTTGAGCAACCTCTACGTAAGTTCTCTCCCCTTCTCTTACACACATTTGAACACTTTTTCCTTTTTCAGTACCTCCGAAAAACCGCCAAGAAACCAGTGCAACGGAGGGAGATAGAAGAGGAGATCAACATGAAGGTCATCGATTGGAACCTCAAGTTTCCAATCGATAAAAACTACTACGACCTTCATGGAATGACGCGGGATGGAGCACGACAATTCGCAAGGGACTTGGTGTATCGTGCCACCGTCCCAATGGTCTTCCGCTTTGAGACCGGTAGAGGGAACCATTCGAAAAATGGTGTCCCATTGATCAAGATGGGATTGTTGGAGGAGTTCAAAAGGATGCACAGATGCTCAGTGACAGTGGAGGAGCATAATTCAGGTGTGCTCTTGGTAGAGGTGTGGTAAAAAAGAAAAAAATTGAAAAAAATCAAAATCAAAAAAAAAAATTAAAAAAAAGAAAAAAAAACCACTAATAACTAACCTCTATGTATACTATTATTATTATCTTAATATTATTTGTTTTTCATTATTTCATTGTATTCTTATCCTTATTTCTCAATGTTTCGGCAGGTGGTTGCCTCGTGGTGCACACACCAACACAGTTGTGCACCCGAGTCCTCCACCGACCGGTTATGAGAAAAATTGTATTTTCTCCTTTTCCAGAACAAAAAACAGTGTAGAAACACTAAAAAGTTGAAAAACCATCAAAATTCAACTTTCGTGGCGAGACCCGTGGAGCGAATTCGCCATGCGCCTTTAAAACTACAGTAATCTGCGAAGTTTCAGATTTCGTGTTTTTGGCAGAAAAGTTACGAAAATTAGTAATTTGCAATGAAAAATGAACTGT
Source organism: Caenorhabditis panamensis (assembly GCA_900883565.2). Classification (NCBI taxonomy): domain Eukaryota; kingdom Metazoa; phylum Nematoda; class Chromadorea; order Rhabditida; family Rhabditidae; genus Caenorhabditis; species Caenorhabditis panamensis. The sequence continues at coordinate 24,406 of LR538063.1, read as the reverse complement.
TTTTGGTAAATTTAATTGATTCTAGGTTTCAAATCTTGTTTTCTATACGTTTTTATCAGAAAAATTTGAGAAAATCGGTCCAGAAAAGAGAAACAAGCAAAAACCGATTTCGTGTCGAGAAACTGTAAAACACATATGATTTATACTTCTTTCTTAAAACTTTCACATAGATATAGGCAAAATAGGCAATCTCCTTTGTAAAAAGTTGGAAAATCATTGAAATTCCAGTTCTCCCGTAAATCTACACCAAATCGTGGCGAGACCCGAGGACCGAATTCGTCATGCGCCTTTAAAACTACAGTAATCTGTAAAGTTTCAGATTTCGTGTTTTGCAATAAAAAATGAACTAATTTCGGTAAATTTGACTAGTTTTCGGGTTCAAAATTTTTTCCTATCTGTTTTTAAAGCCTCTAGAAGTATTCTGCTGACACACATTTATACGTAAACTTTTATGACGGAAACATTGAAAAAATAAAAAAAATTTCCGTTCATTATGTTCCAGTGATGTTTGGAGTGGTATGATGCTTGCTCTCCACCTTTCCACTCTCCCATAACCGTTTCCTCAAAGTCGGCAGGAACAGTATAATGGCTAATGGATCGAAAAACGGAAACGCTGACAAGGCGATGACTCCGGTGTAGTTGAAGGTCCTGAACTCTTTCCTTTAGAGTAAGTTAACCTTGACCTACAAACCTCCCCATATTATAGTTGCAAACTGGTGAAAACCAGGCAATCATAGACGGCGAGAAGCTAATGGAGATGGGGATGACTGTCTGGACAATCAGTGCTTTGAGAAGTTTTCGTTGGAGAGTTACGGTGCTCTGACTCATCATAAACCGAGCGCTGTTGAGTTTTTGCATTATCTTGAACCCACAAAAGATATACAGAGAAATGGAGAACGAGGATAAAACAACTAGGAGCAAGATGCCACACCAACTCCTCCAAACAGCATCTTTTGGGCCTTCCTAAATTCAAATCCTCAAAAAACAACTTTTACCAACAACTTACGAACCGCGTAAATAGCGATGAAAAGATTGTGTTGGGTGACATTTGCATTGTACTTCTCCATAAAGTCCTTCTCTAGATAACCCTGTACCTCTCTAGTCACATACAGCAAGTTTTCACAAATCCAAGCGAAGAATAGGAAGTAAGCAACACAGAGAGCAAGGGACAATCCCATGTAGCTATAGAACTTGGATGAAGTGAATTCGGACTTGTGGACGACCAATAACCGATAGACAAAGTGACTGATAAGAATGGCATAGCTACAACCGAGCATGGAGCATCTAGTGGTTAGGATGTAGTGATGAAAGGGTGATGGGGAGACGAAGAATCCATCGGTGAGAAACAGGAAAAAGCAGTATCGGAAACCATCGATTCCAATCGGCACTGCTACCTCCAACATTGAATACACCACATTGAAGATTGCAAAATACAACAACAAAAACCGATAATTGCCGAAACTATTCGTCTTTTCTGTGAATACCAAGTACACGAAAAGTGGGTTGACTAGGAAGGCAAGGCCTCCGAAGAGCTTGGGGAAGTAGTGATGGATCCAGCCGATGTACATGGTGATTTGAAGAGGATTTAGCAGTAGAAGGAAGGAGGAACAACGATAGATAGGATTCTGTTCTGGTTAGTAGTTTCGTAGTTTTGTCCCTGGAGTCATCAATAGAGGTGTTTTTGGCTAGGTTTGCTCTGTGTTATCCTTGGAATTGTCTAGCCTAAAGTTCGCCTAGAAGTAATCAGGAACAGGGAGGCCAAAAAGCACTCTATCCACCGATTTTCTAACAGTTTCCGTTTCTTTCAAACAATCAAATTCACGCTGAAAAACAACATTTTATGTATGTTCGAATGATTGTTTCCTTCCCAATACCAACACAGAACGCCTGCCCAAAACATTTGTCCTTTTATTTTCCCCGTCTTCTCCATGTTCTTCTTTCGAATATCCTACCCCAGACACCCATAAAGCCGCAAGACAGAAGGAATAGCTCTAGAGACACAGAGAGAAGGAGAGATGATCAGCAGGGGCAGGTAAACTTGACATTTCATCCCTTCCCTCCCCTCCTCTAACTGTGGGCGTGTTCCCGCGCCACCTCCCTTCCTTTTTCCTATTGATTCTGTTCCCGATTCCTCCCTTCCTTTTCTTCTTTTTGTTCCTTTCCATTCTGTTTTGTTATGAAATACCTCCTCTTTTCTTCTGTGGTCCTTCTGACCATTGGGTTCAGTGATGCTAAGGTATGTCCCCATATCCCTTATCCCTTTGAAATCTTGCTGTTTCTAGGTCAAATGCCCAAAAAGTCCTTTTGGAACCGAGTTAGAATGCGCCTTTGAATGCTGCACATCTTTCGAGGGGCCGAACCAGGGATATTACTGCTGTGGAATTGAGGAAAAACGGTTATTGGAAAGAGGAGATCATTCTGTAGGAGGTGTTGGAAATGGAGTAGACGGGCCAGGAAGAGCAGAGAGATTTGTGGCGTATGGAAACACTTTTCAGTGAGTTTCTCCTCTTGTCCACAGATAGATCTTATCTTATCTGATCAACAAGAACTTTTGAGCCCTCAAAGTCTCGAAAAGGCTCGAAATCGGATGTTTGAGGACCCATTTGAAAGGGTTCCCGATAGTTTTCACAAGATCTGAATATTGCAAAATATAGATCAAAACTTTCTCTATCAATTCTGATAAGATTCTAGAAAATTCGGAGAAAAAAAATTTTTTCGAAATTTTTTTGTGACTGAAAAAAAATTTTTTCATGAAAAAATTTTTTTCTTGAAATCTTCTAGATTTATATAAGTATTGATAGTAGAAGTTTAAATCTATATTTTGCGCTATTTGGATCTTCTAAAAACCACCAAAACCCCCTTCAAAAAGGTCCTCAAAGAGGCGATTTAGGGCGATTTTGAGACTTTGACAGGTCAAAAGTGCTATTACACCTCAACCATCTCCATTCCAGAGTGGACTACACGATGCTCGTCATCGGCCTAATTGTCTCCATCATTGTCTCCATCCTCCTCTCCTTCTTCTGCTGTCTCCTCTGCAACGGCTGCTGGCTCCACCGACGCCGCAATCCGCAACAGTACGAGAGTGTGCACAACGAAAACGGATGGTACCCGATTTGCTGTGAGTTTTGTTAGAGGGGAAAGAGCAATAGCTTACTAGTAGTACCTTGGCACACACTTTTCCCTCTGCTCCTTTTCCTCTTGAGCCTCGTTAACTCAAGCTAGGCGGCGGCGGCCCTTACTGTTTGTTTTTGATGGTTGCTTGTGGGTTGGAGGGGGAGAAAAGGAAGGCAACAACGTTTGCGGCAAGAAAGACAATATAAAAAACCACGAAGAGAGAGAAAAAGGAAGAAAAGAGGTGAAAAAGAAAAATACAGTTGACTAATCACCAAGTGAAACTGAAAGTTTGGGCGTTGTCCATCCATCTGTCAAGAATTCTCGTTCTTCACAGACATGTGATGGTCATTTGGGGATGGTAGATCATTAGAAAAGAAGAGGAAGAACACATTTACTACCAGAAAACAATCAAAAACTTATAGGCGGCTTTGGAATTCCAATGGGAACAGTAGTCTTCTCTACTCATCCACCACAGTACAGAGAGGAGAGTGAGATGTATGGAGGATCGTCGATGTCGAGTTTGCCGAGTTCTAAGCAGAGGTTTGTTGGACGTTGAAATCTTCTGTTTTGATCCTTTTATGGTATTTAGTCAGACTTGAGGGGGGGGGGGATTAGATCACTTTGACAGGTAACAGGTTTGACCTAGTTTTTTGAAATGAAATCTGCTGGGATTGCGAAATGCGGATTTTTTACCTCGTTTATTTGCATTTTTATAATGTGAATAGATAGACTTTGACACGTTAATTACGAATATGAGTTTCATTTTAGCTAAAAATGCTTTCTAAGAGCACTTTTGGGCTCTCAAGGTCTCATTGTCGAAAAAGCCCAAAATCGACTGTTTGAAGACCCATTAGAAGAGGTTCCCGGTGGTTTCCAGATGAACCGAAAAATGCAAAATAAAAATCTAAACTTTTACTATCAAACCTAATCAAATTCAAAAAAAAATCTGAAAAATTTTTTTTTCAAGATTTTTTTTCAAGAGTCGAAAAAAAATTTTCGAAAAAAAATTTTTTCTGGAATTTTTAAAATTTTTATCAGGAATGATAGAGGAATTTTAGATCTACTTTTAACACTATTTGAACTTTCTGAAAACCACCGAAAACTCCTTCAAATGGTCTCTCAAAAAACCGATTTCGGGCTGTTTTGAGATTTGTCTAGTTTTTGGAGGTTGATTTCTAAATCTTTTACTCAATTTCAATGTCAAATTCAAAATGGATTATCACGCCTGAATATCAAACTTCCAGAGTCCGTTTCAACCCCGACGGAACTCCACGTGGTGTCTTGAAAAACGGACATGAAGGCGGCGGTCACCCACAACAACAATACTACAGGGACTAGAAAGACGTTTCTAGAGAAGTTTCAGCCTTTGTTTCTGTCTTTTCTTTTTCATTCCCTTCTTTTCTTTTCTCTGTCTTTTTCCCTCCAGTTTCCACTCTTTTTGCCTCTTCTACACCATCATCCATCAGCTTTCACGGTGCAATCGAACTTGTATAAAGTTTACTATAAACTAGACTAATAAAGCGGACTTTATTGAAGAAAAAGAGACATTATAAGCTTGGAAATACCCGAATTCATAGTCAAGAAAGAGTTATTCAATCAATCAAATCAAAATCCATATAAAAATGTGTAAAAAATAAGCTAAAAACCGGTAGAAAATCGAGAAGAATGGGGGAGGGGTGAGCATTTTGAAAATGAGAAGGAGCAGCGGGAAATGGGTCTAAAGGAACAACCAAGTGAGCACAAGGATAAGAAGGAGACCGGGGGGACTGGTGACTTGGGACGAGTTGCCGTTGCAGTGATCCGCGTAGCAGGTGCACACGTCGATGGTGGAGTCGTCGGCGGAGTCGCCGCCAAGTTTGAACAGCTCTTTTTTCCTGAAATGATCGTTGTTTTGGCTCCAAACAACACTAAAAGTGACGCTCCAACTCGCTGCGTCTTTTTGCGCGCCGCCAAACTTTCCTGCGATTTCAGGCATGCGCCTTTAAGGCCGGGGGTACTGTAGTTTCGTTGATTTTTCAAAGTTTTTTTAAGCGTTTTCTTGAGGAAATTGATGTGAAAAATGAATATATCGGTTATTCATATTGACAAGTATCAATTTAAGTCAAAATTCCGCTGCAACTTTGCCGAAAAAACGGTGAAATCATCAAAAAACCGACGAAAATACAGTACCCCGACTTTAAAGGCGCATGCCTCAAATCGCATGAAAGTTTGGCGCGGTTTTTCGCCGATTTCATTGTTTTTTCGGTGATATCTCTAGAAAATTGTTGAAAGAAATGAATATTCTAGTCGTTTTCTTTAATAAATAACAATGAAATTCGAAATTCCGCTGAAATTTTGCCTAAAAAACAATAAAATCAGCGAAAAACCGACGAAACTACAGTACCCCGACTTTAAAGGCGCATGCCTGAAATCGCATGAAAGTTTGGCGGCGCCCTATTTCGCGTTTCAAATTGAAGGAGTAATACCTAAAAAAGCTAGAAAACGCCTCAAACTCACCTATAAGGCCTACACGAATCCCTATGCATCCACCTATACCAGGTGACTATTGTCTGATTGAAACCACCGATCAACACGTCACTCATGCAACCACGAATGTAGCCTTTTATTCGGACTCCTAAAAAATTTATGCTTGCATTTTTCTCAGAGGTGATTGCTCTGTTTACCAGCAATATTAGGTTGCTCGAAGAGGGAGACACATATTGTTGGACAATGAACGATTGGGACTCGACCCTCTGCGATTCGATCGTCGTTGCAGTCATCTGAAGTTTGAAAGGTTCATTGGAAAGGGGGATTTGGTTATGAGTACCTGTAAAGTTCCTAGGCCTCTTGTAGATGTGTGATAGGGACGGCCAAACTGCTTCGTAAAGTTTCGACATACACGAATAGCAACGGGCGGTGTCTGGAACAAATCTAGATTGATCTGGGCCTAAGGAAAAAGCTAATTTTCCTTCCTAATATATCATACCACTTGTCAAAAACGGGCCCACGGCGTTCTGCCCGTTCACATTGCCTAGAAGGAGCATGAGAAGCAGTAGGAGTTGGTGACGGCGAGATGTACAGATCGAAGGCATCGATCATCGGACAACACAAATTTGCATTTGGGCTATAGACACTAGGGTTGTTAGGGGTCTGGAGACGGTTGCGAAGTGACAGGGCAAGAAATAATAAGCAAGAATAATGGGGAATTGGAGAAGAAGAAGAAACTTTTAATGGGTCAAATGCAAACGGCTTAATGGGCCCAATCCTCCCTTATGTGAAAGGGATTGAAAGGTTCCCACACCGGCTCAAAGGGGAGCCTGGGGGGACCAGGGACTCGGGATTAAAACTCTTGACTTTCGCATTATTTTCAATCATTTAAATCTCGAATTTGCTCGGGCCAGATGGCTTATTATTGAGGCGGAATTTGTGTAGTCCAAGGTGTAATAAGGGACCCTCAAACCGCAAGAATTGAGTGACTAAGTAAGCCTAAAAAACCCTCCTAACTTCATGACTGACAAGCGCAAACACACACCACACCAAACGCCAAAAAGCCACGAAGGTGATAAAAGTGACACTTTGAGACGACGAGCTCTACGGGGGCCCCCCTCGCGTCAGGAAGTGATGATGATGACGACCAGAAAGACAGCTGTGCTGGCAGTTGGAGTGTGCCAGGATAGAGAAGAGAGAGGAGGAGATGGAAAGGTGGTGGATAAATATATGATCAAATTGATTGCCTTCTCGATTTCCTTCTCGATTTCCTTTGATTGGGAGCTTGGAGGAAAGGATAGAGAAAAGAGAGGGAAGGTGGAAGGATCCGAGTTCTTTAGATACTTCAGAGGGTCTCTGGGTCCTCTAGGAAGGCAAGGTGAGCGTTTAATTTATGAAGGGCGATTGGTGAGGGAAGATGAAAAGTGCAGATAAGAAAGTGTAATGTTCCAGGAGAATCGCGCTCTATAGCTAGCCTCACCTGTTCTTTTGGGAACCAAGATAATGGGAGAATGTGGGGTTTGCCCCTCAAGAAAGTGCAGAACATGTTGATCAAGTTGGACCAGAATCTAGTGAATCTAATCAGTAACAAAAGAGAATAAGGCTAACTTGATCAGACATTGATATGTAACTTTGTGATCAAGTTATACCTAGTTAGTCAATGTTGCACTTGGTTTGTGGGTGGCTATCAAGTCTAGGGTCTTGTCTATTAGGTTCAAAAGAGTATTCTATAGATTTTCTAATGTTTTAGACCCCGTGAACAACCTTTAACATTCTGCAACAGCTCCGACACCTCATCTCAACAAAGAGAAGGTATGGTTAGGGACCGCAAAATAAAAATGAAAATTTCTTCATTTCTTCTTCCCGGGGTTGGTACTGGAGCTTTGCAGGCCGTGATTTGAGCCGGTACCACCTAGATCATACTGAAAACTATGGACATAGATGTAATCGACCCTCCTCTTCCGATTGGTCAACTCAGATTGACCCAAAAACTTCTAGTTTTCGCAAAATAAGCAAAAAACTGGGTCAAGTGCACAAAATATAGGTCACCAAAGTCGATCACGCAGGGTTTTTTGTGGAATTCTGATAGCTGCCCTTGTGCTAAGCAAAGTTCTATGGACAGATATTCCAATTTTAAAACTTATTTGACCTAATTTCGTTGTTGAAGTTGGAGCAAGTTTGTGGGCAATTCTCGTGAAAGACCATTAATGTTTGACTTGGAACTTGTTCCATAAATGTTTAGAAATGCCTACAAACAGAATTTGGGGATCTGGAGCACCAGGAAGGTAGATTGCTGCCGCAAAACCCAAAAACTCATTTCGTTTTTTCGACTTTTCATACTGAAGTAGGTCGATCACGCAGGGTTTGAACACAGATTTGGATTCCTTGTAAAATTTGCAACAATTCATCTGTTGAAGAAAACACGAAATTTAAAACTTATTGCGCCCAAATTTGCGATTTTCTATTTTTTCAAGCCATTTTTGGGACTTTTTGTGGAGAAAATTAAACATTTTGCTCACGTTTTCACGTAAATTTGTTAATTTTCTCTGGAAAAATGAAGACCACGCCCTTTTCGCTGGTAGAAACTCAAGCCAAATCCGAGTGCCGAGATATTGGAATATCTCCAGACCCACCGCAAAAAATTTGAAAAAAAAAACAGGACGTGACCTTTTTAACAAAGTAGAAGATATTCCTACGGTTGAATATTGCAAAAATGAGGGTTTTGATTTCACGTTGCGGTCCCTAGGTATGGTGTTGTAAATCGGGATCGAGACGGAAACACTTATCAAAACAGAGGGGATTATAGGTTATAGACTTTCTAATGAATCAAATGAATCCGGAATACACTGAGATTATAGATTTTCTAACAATTTCTCATTACCAAAAGGTACCTAACCATTAACAAAACGTCTATTACTGCGGTCACATAAAATGGCACTCAGCGGGTCTTGCTACAAAATCGGTTTTTTGCTGTTTTCTCGTTTCTGGATCGATTTTTTACATTTTTCAGTTAAAAAATGGATAAAACAGAAAATTTTGAACCTAGTAACAGTTGAATTTCCTAGAATTATCGAGTTTTTCATCGCAAATTTTCGAATTTTGTGGTTTTGGCCAAGAAGTTACAAGAATGGGTGGTTCGCAATGAAAAACAATGAAAATCAAGCTCATTTTGGTCAAATTGACTATTCCTTGGTTTCAAATTCCTTTTTCCATCCATTTTTAGCAATAAAATTCAAAAAAATCAATTCAGAATCAAGGAAAAACCCAAAAAACTGATTTCGTTGTGAGACCCGCCAAATGTCACTTTGTGTGACCGTAGCGTAGACTCCATCAAGTTTCCATAACTCCCAGCTATGCAGAGAACTTTAGAAGTATAAGAAAATGCAAAAATGTTTGAAACTGAGACAATGCTCGGTTATACGGCCGCCGCGGACAAACGGCACGAAACCGGGTAATGAACGGAACCAAAAGGGAAATTCAATTTACCGCCATTGCCGCGCAGATTTTCAATATTTCCTTTTCCTTCTCATATTTTGTTCAAAACGGCAGCAAAACCGAGCAAAAAACGCGGAGAAAACGCGGAAAAACGGAACTGGAAGCTGAGCTAAAAGTGTATATTCCTAGCTGTCTAGGGCTGATATGCGTGACTTGGTGTCGTTAATTAGGAAAGGTGTTCTAAATGAATTCAACACAGAGAAACGAGCAAATTATTAGTATTTCACTATTATTGTGTTGGTTGACGTAGGAGGAATACATGAGGAGGGAAAAGTGCACTGCTTTTGGTCGAAGGAAAACACAAAAGACACTGTGTGAAGTGGGGGAAGAGCACTTGAAGAGGGAAGAGTGGAGAATGGAAGGGAAAGGACCAAGAACTTTTTGATTAGTATAGAGAGAAGTAATTTAGGATTGGAGAAAGGGACCAATGGTTCAAGGGAACTAGGAGTTCTAGAAAAAGGTCTTGATGGCCAGAGTCTTGTTTTTTGCAGCTAGCTACATAGATTCATTGAGAATTCCTTCTAACCTTCTAACGTCCTGTCATTAGCTCTTCTTCACTGTTATTTGATTCTCGCGCCGCCAAACTTTCATGCGATTACAGGTATGCGCCTTTAAAGTCGGGGTACTGTAGTTTCGTCGATTTTTCGATGATTTTCTCGTTTTTTCGGCGAAGTTTCAGCGGAATTTTGACTTAAATTGTTGATTATTGATATGAATAACTAAAACATGTTACTTTTCCAGCAATTTCTCGGAAAAATCGCCAGAAAAAACGATAAAACCATCGAAAAACCGACGAAACTACAGTACCCCAACTTTAAAGACGCATGCCTGAAATCGCATGAAAGTTTGGCGGCGCGATTCGCATTTCAAACTGGATAGAAAATACCGGCTCATTGAAAACGTTTCCCCTATCACCCAAGTAGGTCAAAAAAGTCCCTGACTTCCTCGTAAAAAGAGAGAGCGTCAGAGCTCAAGATTGATTCGATTGTCTACGTTGCTCTTGTTTTGCACTATTCTTGCAGAATCAGAGGATTCAGGGGGTCAAAAATAGAAAAGACTATCAGAACTATAAGGTTCAGAGTATAAACTACAAACTACAAAGCAAAATTTCCTAATTAAGTCAAAGAAAACACAGAAAAGAGCCAATGGGAAATGCGCTACATCGATAGACTGATAGTCGCGGTTCAGAGGACGTTTACAAAGTTGTATAGTCACTTTTTGAATGTTTTTATCAGAAACGGAAACCCCCAAACACACTAGATTAGCTGTCTCTGTATTCTGAGCTGCTTTCAGCAAATCCATTCCAATTTTCATTTCGAGAAAGACACTCACGTTTATACGGCAAGTTTCCCTGATATCCATTGCCATTCCCTTCCTCATAAACCCGTTCTCCACCCATTCCTCCATGACCTTGAACTTGAATTACTGACAGGACCAACTGCAGGACGATGAGTTGACGGATCGTGTTTCTTCTACAGCTGCTGGTGTGCTTGTGATCGGCAACCAATAACATCTACTCATCAGGAGATCGCCACTTCTGGAAGCAGTCAATTGGAGGTGATAACACATACACAAAAAAGAGAGAAAGAACGAGAAAGAGGAAGAAAAAAGGCATGAGAAAGCCTAAAAACGAATCCATCAAAGGTTTCGTTTGGGTGGGTGTGTAAGTGTTTCGAAGCAAGGCTCGGGTCTCTTGGTTTGGTTCTCGTTTTCGGGGAGGTTTTCCGAGTCAAGAGGAGGAGAAAAGAGAAACGAGAAAAGTCTCAAAGTGCGAAAAGGAAGGCGAGGAAAGAAGAAGGAGAGGGGTGTGCACGCAGCATGGTTTTGTTCGAAATTTGATTTCGAGTCATTGAAGACAATTGTCAAGTGTAACGGGAGGGAAGGAGGGCGATACTAGAAAGGGGCTTTTTTACTAATAGGAATGCCCAGATCCTCTAGACTCAACCCTGAAGCTTCTGCCTACCCCATTCCCCCAGATCCTCTGGCTCCAAAACCCACTTAACATTTTTATCGCCTTGTCTTCACTATTCGTGCAAAAAGACGACACGAGCAGATGATGAGCGCCCTCTTGCATCCCCCTTGATTTATCTGCTTCACACTGCCCTGCCCCCTACAGCCGTTCTTTTCCTTCTCATTCATTTCTAGTGAAAGAGTGTGATAGAACGGGGGGACAAATGGGTTTTTTGAAGGGGAATGGAAGATGGAAGTGGAGGGGCTTATGGCTTACGATGATAAATGGATGGGCAAAGGTATTAGACAAAGAATGGGGAAAAGTTAGAGGAGTTCAAGAGGAGAGGAACACTTTCGGGTGACGTGGTGTTGTTTAGACGAAAACGAAGCGGAAAGGAGGAAGGAAAAGGAGAGGAGAGGTCAACATGCTTAGCTTAGTAAGCAAGAGTGTTTTTGAGAACAGACTAAGGAAGGTCAGATGGATTCAGTTTCCTGGTGATCCTGAAGGATCCTGGATAGATTTAGATGGTTTTGAAGAACTCTAAGATTCAGAATCTTGCACTTTTGCATGATTTGAACATTCGGGAAGTTTTAGGTAACCCAATTGGTTCTGACGTTTGGAGGATTCAAAAGGGATAGAAGGTTCAGAGAACCTTATTCTTTATGTTCTGAAGGTCCTGAAGCTCCAGAACCTCAATTACCATGAACTAGAGATTTCGATTCATAACTAGAATCAAGCTCAAAGTTTCAACACCTCCTGAACATCTGGATCCCGATCCCGGAAACCAAACGCACATGTCACTCCCGAAGAAAACAAGAAAAAACAAGGCAAAAGACGAAGAATGATGATCCAAAACAGCACGCAAAACAATTACCTCTCTTCCTCGTTTTTCCCAGCTTCTACTCCACCTTGTCTCAATGTCGCATCATTCTGATGAGACATGCCCATCAGCATCAGAAACCACATATTGACAAGGCGGAAAAGAAGAAGAAGGTAGAGGCATGTTTTTCTCTCCTCGGCTCAGGATCCGGATCCTGGAGCATGAGAGGCCGAGCAAATTTGATGTGGTGTTGTCTCGATTGAAATGACAAGAAGAAGAAGAAGAGGGGGCCTATTACACTATGTGGCAAAGGGGGAAAACAGAAATGGGGCGGGGTTTGATGAAAAAGTTAATGAAAAACTAGGAAAGGAGAGGGAAGAAGTTTTAATCAAGTTTTCCAGTTTGGACACTTCTCTAAGAAGGGACTCCCAGGAGATTTCCAAGTGGTTACTTAGGCTTAATCAAATGTATACAGTACCCCTAAAACAAGGCGCCTAATGGATAGAATGCTTTTGTCTTAATGAAGTTTCGGACCATCTCTTTCTCTCTTGGAATCGAAGGGACTAAAGTAAACAAAGCAACGGGGCCTTCTCTCTCTCTCTCTAGGCGAAACTAATTCAATTGACACACACATACAAAGTTTCCGAAAACCGGGAAACTTTGGCTCGGGAAGAAGAGCCGAAACGATAAATCCGTTGGGAGAAAAGGAAAAGGAAAACGGAACCGAAAATTAGTTAAAAGCACACGCCTTCCACACAAGACCCCGACCCCCAGAAGGGCGCATGAGGGATGAGTGAAAAAGATTTGCATATTTTTGGGCAACGCCGCGGGTAAACAGAGAAGACCCTTGGGGGGCCTCCCCAAGGTGCTGGTTCAATTCATTGTCGGCGATTGATGACATGCGGCAAAAAGGGAAAAGGGAGAAGACGTCAAACTTCGCCTTTTTACGGTTTTGGAGAGAGCTGGGGATTGTGAGGTTTCTTCAGTGAAATTTTGACATAGATTGTTATTTATCGGTATGAATAACTGAATAATGTGTTTCTTTCTACGATTTCTCGGAGAAATCACCAAAAAATACGATGAAATCGGCGAAAAATCGACCGGTGCGCCGCCAAACTTTCATGCGATTTCAGTCATGCGCCTTTAAAGTCGGGGTACTGTAGTTTCGTCGATTTTTCGATGATTTTACCTGTTTTTCGGCACATTTTCAGCGGGATTTCAACTCAAATTGTTATTCATCAGTATCAACAACATAAAAATGTCCTAATTTTCAACAATTACCCGGAGAAATCACTGAAAAAAACAATGAAATCATCAAAAACCCGACGAAACTACAGTACCCCGACTTTAAAGGCGCATGCCTAAAATCGCTTGAAAGTTTCGCCGGCGCGCTGCGATCATTTCGCAAGAGAAATGGGAACAAGAGAAAGAACATGATGCGGAGAGCTCAATGGATGTCACTCGGACACGATAATTAATGATAAGAGGAAGGGATTGGTGACAAATGAACTGGAGTGAAAGAAAGACAGAGAAAGAAAGATAGAAGAGAGGAAAAGAGAATGATCGGAGAAAGAGCGACATATCAAAATGAGAAGGGAGATGGGAAAGAGTAGGAGGATTTGAAAGAAAAGTGCAGAAATGCAGAAAGCAAACAAAATGAGAAGGGAGAGAAAAATTTTTCGAATTCGGTTTTTTTTTGCGATTTCCTAAATTTTTGTTGTGGAATTTGATGAAAAAGAGGATTTGGAGCCCAATCCGATCGAAATTATTGAGTTTTTCATTGCGAATTTTCAGATTCCGTGTTTTTTGCAGAAAAATTACAAAATTCCCAGTCAAATTTCGCCTTGCGTCTTTCGTTCGAGGGGTGTACTGTATTTTAGCAAAAAAATTCGGGTTTTTTGCGTTTTTCTCATTTCTGGACCGATTTTCTTAAAATTTTCGAGTAAATTCTGATAGAAAAGAAAATTTGGATCCTAGAAATAGTAAATTCGCCCAAAATTTTTGAGTTTTTTGTGAAAAATTCTCAGATTTCGTGTTTTTGAGAGAAAAGTTACAAAAATGGGCAAATTTTGTTCAATCTGACTATTTCTAGATCACAAATACTCTTTTCTTTCAGTTTTTTACAAGAAAAATAGAGAAAATCAGTCCGAAAATGAAAAAATAGCAAAAAACCGATTTCGTGGCGAGACCCGCCGACACAAAAAGTGACTAGACCCTTATTTACCATTTTCCTACTTTTTGGCGTGTCGGAATTCAGAATTTTATGTCAAACTTCAAGTAAACGTTCTCTCCCCCCAACTCATTCCATTCCTCCAACTAAACACCAGAATCGCTAATGAAAATGACAAAATTCGACATGAGGAAAGCTTTGGCGAAAAGAGGGTTCCTTTTCCCAATTCCCACATATAAGTCGAAATAAATAAACAAATGTGTTCATGACACTTGGAGGGAAGAGAAAATAGGGAAGATACGAAAAGAAGTTATTAGTATTTATTTATTAGACATCATCGGGGATTTGGGGATTTTGGAGACTTGCAGGATTTAGAAAGAAAATTAGGCTTAGTTAGAGATTCCTAAGGATTCTAGAGCTTCCAGAAGATCCAAGAAGTGCACCCTCCACGCCCAAAAAAAGGCCATGTCCCTCCTAGGAGTGAGAAAGTTGGCGGTCGTGGAGGCAGTGGTTTCCGGTAGAATGTGTGTAGTGTAAGTAGGAGGGCCCGCTGACGACTAAAAAGGGTAATTGGAAGCGGAGCGAAATCGCCGAAGGGAGCAGAAGATGACGAAGAAGGCAGAGAATTCAGTGGAGCAGATGGAACTGAACGGAAATTGAAAGGAGTGAGAAAGGGGGCCAAGTTTCATGGTGATGATGAGGTTTGTTTGTTCAATTCTGATTTTTGATATGCTATGGGGTTTTGGACTGATTTTTTGGAGATTTTCTGGTAAAACTTGATAGAAAAGAGGATCTGAAACATAGAAATAGGTAATTTGACCAAGATTGGTGAATTTTGCATTGCAAATCACCAAAATCACGAAATTGAAAATTTGCTATGAAAAACTCGATAGTTTTGGTCGAATTGACTGTTTCTAGGCTTTGAATCCTCTTTTCTTTTAATTTTTACCAGAAAAATGTGAGAAAATCGGCCCGGAAATGAGAAAAGAGCAAAAAACCCGATGGTTTTGGTAAAATACAGTATACCTTTCGAGCGAAAGAAATTTGAAACGGAATTTTTCGAAAAAACCAATTTTTTTTCGCTTTTCCTTAGCAAAAAGTTTATAATTTAGTAACAATGAGCTGCGAATCAGTTTTTTCTCTCTTTTTTCATCAAAACTTCTGATTTTTTCGGCGGAAAAGTGCTGTTTTTCGCGAAATATTCATTTCAAATTTTGCCCTGCGCCTTTAACTCGAAGGGTATACTGTATTTTACGAAAAATCGCATGCGGATTTGGTTTTTTGATGTTTTCTTGTTTTTCGGCCGCTTTTCTTGAGTTTTTTCGTGAACATCAGATAGAAAACACAATTTTAAACCTAAAAACAGTAAATTTTACCAAAATTGCTGTGATTTTCAAAGCAAATTTTCAGATTTCGTGTTTCTGTCCGAAAAATTACAAAAATAGGTAATTCGCTATGAAAAACTCTATAATTCTTGTCAAATCGACTTGTTTCAGGTTTCAAAACCTGTTTTCTATCAGATTTTCACAAAAATTTTCGAGAAAATCGGACTAAAAACGGGAAAACACCGAAACACCGATTTCGTGGCGAGACTCGCCCCAGTTCGCGTAGAAGGATTCCTAAAGCTCGCAAAGCATTTCTAACCCTTCAGAAACCTCCGAAAACCCAGGAAAGCCTTTAAAAAACTCCGAAAACTCTTCTGAAAGCACCTAAACGACTACACGAAAAAACGCCGACGCATCGCAAGTCAGTCCCGATTAACGACTTCTCTGCGGAAGCGCCATTATCTGATGCACACATGTCCTACACGTCTACTTCTGACTCTGAATTATTTAGTCGGAGAAGCACAGAATCGGAATACGAAGAAAAGAAAAGGAATCGGCGGGGGAAAGAAAGCAGAGCAAAACGAATGATTCTTGTGCTCCTGGAGCCGAGAGCACAACATGTACATTGTTGTTATTACTGGCCGTGTCGGCGACGTCGGCCAGTAATCCATCCAATCTCTTCTGCTGCTTGTACCATTGGCGTGGGAAGAAGGCGATCGAAATTCGAGACGCATTGTTTGCTGAATGATGAGAAGGGTTGGGAGACGAGGGGAAAGAAGGAAAATGAAGAGATTGTTCTGGATACCAGATCACCTCGCCTCCCTAAATTGCGAATGTCCCAAAAGGGGCGTGGTTTAGCCAAATGACACGAAAACACGTCAAACGTGTCACGTTTTGCGTAACCATTTTGTGTTATGCTTTTGTTTGCGTCAATAACTCTTTGGGTTTCCACCAAAATTGGAAAAAAGCAAGCTCAAGTAGTCAAAAAATATTGCAGTTTCCAAAACTGTGCTCAAATTTTCATGAGGACGCCTGTGAGCAAAGTTATGCTCAATTTCTCGAGGGTACGTCAAAATTTATGGAACAAATAGCGGGCCTGCATGCAAAGCGAAACATCGCCGTCCTTTCTCGGTGTCGGCCGCATGTTTTTGTCTTGAATAACGTTGCCGGTTCAATTACCCAATTAGGAAAAATCAAAATGTAGTATCGATTCTTATCGTATTAACCTACGGTTTGCACTCGAATGAGTGTAATAAAGGTGATACGTTCAAGAAGTCCTAAATGGACCCTTTTTCATCCTTTTTGACAATTCATGGTATCAATCGATAGCTCTCAATCTTTTTATCCCGAAAACATACATAACTAAACTAAAAACTCCCAGCCGGGGGCGCAGCCCCTACACTTATCAGCCCGCGCCCTTCACCGGACCTGTTTCACCAATCAAGGTTTGAATTGCCAAATTTTAATGTTTTTTTTGATTCTACATATCAGTCGATAGCTCTCATTCTCCTCATTCCAGAAACACACATAACTAAGCAGAATTTACCCGGCCGGGGGCGCAGCCCCTACACTTATCAAGCCAGCACCCGCCACCGAATCGGTTTTACTTTTTTGACTCTAACTGAACTGAGAGTGGTTCGTTTCGAAAAGGGGACTATATCCTACCAAAAAGGCCCCGAAGGGGCCGGGGAGCGTCAGCTACCTAACCCGCGGAGCGGATGTCTTCACTACAGTTTGAGTGAAGATTTTTCTTCTACTGAAGCATAATTTGGGGAGAAGCACCTACCCTACTGCCGAAGGCCTTGGGAAGGAACTTCCCTAGTTTACATATTACAAATAGGAATAGTGAACTAGAATTAGATTCGGAAGGGTTGCGAGGTGGGTTGGGGTGGGGGTTTACAATTAAACTGTACAAATACAAAAATTCAGGTTTGAAATGCGAAATGTGCTGGAATACACGACGAACAAGGCTCCGACACTGTAGTTTTGTCATTTTTTCGTTGCTTTTTTACTTAAAAATTGATGGTTTTTATCAAATTCCGAAGAAAATCGCTGAAAAATGATGAAATCATCGAAAAATCGACGAAAATACAGTACCCCGAGTTTAAAGGCGCATCGCTTGAAAGTTTTGCGACGCGTTGATGCATGCGCCTTTAAAGTCGGGGTACTGTATTTTCGTTCATTTTTTGACGATTTTGTCGTTTTTTTTGGGGTTTTTTGCTGGAAATTGATGAAAAATTCAACTTTTTAGTTAGTCTTATCAATGAATGACATTGCAAGTCGAAATTCCACTTAGAATTTGGCGAAAAAACCATGAAATTATCAAAAAAAGTGACCCGGGGCGCCGTTTGCAGTTTAGTTTAGCAAATTTCGCATTTCAAATTTCAAACTGGTAAAATAATAAAATGATGATCAAATCTGAGTCAGTCGTCCATTCTCGAGCACTGGGTTGTCTTTGGTAGCCGAATAGAAGTCCAGAACGAGATGACACGACTTGTCGACAGCCTCCATTGGCCAGTTGCTGATGTCCGCCGACCACCAACACGGATCCATGTCTTGTTGCACTGGTTGCATTCCCTTGACAGTGAAGGCGAGGTGAAGAAGGGCGATGGCGATCATTTGGGGTTCACAGGAGATGCAGAGGGTTGTGTAGAAACTGTCGTTGAGGAACGTCCATGCTATTTGGACGGCTTCAGTGATCTGAAAAAAGGATTTTTGATAAGATTTCAGTGATTGGAGCTTCGAAACTAACCTTTTCCTTGCTCAAAACCGGGAACAACTTCCCGTACTCCAACAACGCGTCATAGGGCAAATCGACTTGTAGATCGAACTTCAAACTGTGCAACAACACTCTCTCCATTCCCATTACATCGTCCTGAACGAATCATACGTTTTTGAAAGGGAAAACTTTAAAAAATTACCACAAGATTCAAATACTTCTGATAAATATCCGGGAAACGCTGAGCGGCCGCCGAGCACACGTCCTTGCACTTTTTCGGGAAATCCTCGACTTTTCCGGCTAAGAATAGACAACTTAGAGCGGTAACCTCTCTCGGAAACGCTTTGAACGTGTTGATCATGTAGAATCTGTGGAAATACACACATGCCACAGAGATCGTCGGCGTCACTTTGCTGAAAACCCAAATTTCAGTATTTTTCCGAGAATTTTCTGCACAAACTTTGAAAAACTAGTTGAAAACTCACCATTTCATGTGTGTTCCTACTTCCGAAATGATTTTAATGCCTTCTCGACGCAAAAGTAGCTCCAAATTTTGACTCATTCCGTCTTTCACCATCGATGGCGTGGCTTTGAGAGCTTCTATTGACCAAATCCATTCGGACATTTTGGGAGGAGCTGTAAATCAGTGGCTTAGTTGATTTTAAAGTAACAATTAAAAAAAAATTGAGAAAAATCGACGAAAAACGAAGAAAATTGAGCGAGAAAATTGAGGAATCGATAGAAAAAATGTCCGCATGGAATTAAATTGCGGGGTACGGTACGCAAAAGTCCGCAATTGCGTACCGTAGTCACGCAAATAATTCGTTTTTGCATTCATTTTTCAAACAAATTTCGTTGTTTTTCATCAATTTTCCACCATTTTTGCTCATTTTTATTGCTTTTTCTTGTAAAATTTGTTGAAAATATTTATTTTCATTCTATTCCGCAACAAAATACATCGGTTTCTTGCTTCAGATGGCCCAAAAACGTCCATACCGTCGTGGAGGCGCTCGCGGTGGGTATCGAGGCACAAACCCGAAAACAAACGTCTTCAACGGAGGTTTCGGATTTGCAGCACCGCCCGTACGAGTGATTTATGACTATGCTCTTGATAAAAACAATCTGGATGGCACCAAAAACAATCTTGACACAGTTTTCGGAAAGGTTTGTCAAATTTTGAGAAATCGGAAATTATTGATTTTTTCTCATTCAGGAAATTCTAGACCGTGCTGCAAATCTAACACCATCTGCCGATGTCCAAAAACAAATAGAAATCTACACGAAGAAAATACTGAAAGCCCTGGAAAAAGAGAAGAAGGAGCGGACGTTAGGCGAATTCGCAATTGAGCAGGTCATGCTCGTCGGATCTTATGTCACGGATACTTGCACGCATTCCAGTGACAAGAGTGATATCACGGTGCAGCTCAACGTTCTTCCATCTTGTAAGTCTCCAAAAATTCTAAAATTTTATCGAATTTCACGAAAAACTCCCATTTTCCAGTCGAAACCGTTTCGTCAGTCGGCGATAAGATTGTGGAGATAATCAAGAGAGCAGAGCCCAAAGAAATCGCCATGTCGCTCCCGCAAGACTACGGATGTGTGATTATAGGGCATTCCTGTCAAGTTCGGATCCTTGTGACGATTAACCCCGAAGAAGCGAACAAATTAGAGCCAGGATTGCATTGTGAGTTGATTCTAGTTATAAGTACACTTTCAACAGAGCCGTTTTGCAGTGGAATCCCATCAACTGATGCTAAACTACTTCGCAGTCCGTCACGTCAACTGGTGGCAGGAACTCGAGAGATCCATGCCCGCCGACTTCACCGAGGAATACCGAGCCTTGATCAGAGTTCTCAAAGACGCCCGTACCCGATTCCATGGCCTCGGGCCACTCTCCGTCTGGGCCATCCAGTACCTCGCCTTCTACTGCTTATCCAATGGCCCGAACCGCAACAGAACCTCTTTAGGCACCGCTTTCCGACGCTTCTTTGAAATAATCGCCGCTGGAGTGTTCCTCCCGAAAGCTCCGACTCTCCTGGATCCAACTACTCCACTCTACCGAATCGGCTTCGACCTGACACTCCCACAAATGGATTCTCTTTGCATGGCAGCTCAAACCATCGTCCGCACCTTTGCCATTGGAAATGACGGCTTTCGAGCTGTACTCGGAACTCATGGATCGGCAGCTGACCTCACACTGAACAGCACCTTCTACAATGGACAGGAGATCTTCCCGAGTGCTCCGGTGTTCTATGAAGGATGCATGAATGTTGGATTGAGTGCTCCAGAGGATTTGCAACAAGAGCTACAACAAGATCTACAACAGCAAGAACACGTCGAATTGGCTACGGAAGGCATGACGATGGCTCCAGAAAGCGTCGTACAAGCGTGAAGATCTCTTTCTCTCTCTCGTTTTCTCTATGTTTTATCATTTTCACTGTAACTTGATTGAATCCGAAATGCAATTTATCTAATAGAAATCAAAAAGATACCAAATTCTCCGAAACGGAAAGTATAGGTTAGCTGGCTGTTTTTCTATACGTCGAGTTATCAAGATCCTGCTGAAGACTCCACTGGAGTGCTCCTAGTGAACATCTCCACAGTTGTCCCAGAAGTTTCTGCCTTCTTTCTCCTTTGCAACATAGAAATGACCACCTTCCGGTAGGGTTGATGGATCAAAATCATAGAAGACGTGCTGATCATGCCGTGGAAAGAGGTCACCATGATTGCCAGGTTGTTGAATGCTAGATTGAAGTAACCTGTGGAAACTGCAAACACCGCTGAAGTCACTGGCAGGAGTAAATAGACAAATGGAACCCCGGTTTGAAGGATCAATGCTTTCAGCAGGTTCCTTTGAAGGCGTCGGGTGGTGGAAGACAGATTGTTAGCTCCGAAGTTATTGGATAGTTGGTGGGAAAGGATGATGGTGAAGATGAAAAGTTGACCAAAGACCACAACTGAGAACAGAATAGATGTGTAGATGAAGACATACCCGTCGAGAGTGGGAACTACCAATTCAATGGTTAGAAGGAAGTTGGGGACGCAGGGAAGGTCCTGGAAGTTTTATTAGAAAAGAGGAAGGGAGCCTTGATCTCACATTCAACACAATCTTTGTAGCCATCTCTTGATCCGGAAGTTGTACCATCATCGGAATCACGAAAACCAGGCAGAACACAAAGTTGCCCATGATCCAAAATGGTCTGCACATCTTCCACTTGGTTTTCTGAGAGACTAGAAGGTAGAATCGATTCTCGAAGATCATTGTGGTAGCGACAGAAACAACTGAAACCTCGACTACCCGACTTGCCGACCCGGCTACTTACAACTGAGCGCTTCAGCGATAATCCATGTTTGCACAGTCGCTGGAACCCCAATTGCACTGAAAACACCTAACATGTACCCAGCCACTTTCGGAAGCAATGGACATGGAATCACAAGGACATTCATGAGCAAATCCGTCAAAGTGTTCCAGAAATGGAGGTTTAGAATTGTCCATTTCACAGATGACATGGTAGACGGGGAATGTTTCAGGATACAGTAGGCACCGAGGAGATGCAATGGGAACACGACGGCTGTCATAAAGTAGGAGAAGATTCGGACGAGTTCCGGGTGATTGTACCAGGATTCAGAGGATGATGGGCAGGGAATCATGTTGACGAAGTGGAGGAAGGAATGGAGAAGAGGAAGTGTTGTTTTTTACTAGTCATTTTGAGTCTAATTGCAAGCCATGTGATTCTTCTAAAGTATATGTTAGCTGTCTGTTTTTCTAGACGTTGAGTTGTCAAAATCCCGCTGAAGACTCTACTGGAGTGGTTCTAGTGAACAACTGCCCAATGGTTCCAGACGATTCCGGTTTCTTTTCCCTTTTGAGCATTGAAACCACTGCTTTCCGATAAGGTTGATGGATCAGAATCATGGATAATGTGCTGACGAGGCCGTGAAATGAAGCCAACACGATAATCAAGTTGTTGAGGGCTGAAAATTAGATTGAAAGTCTCTAAATGTCTGACCCACTTACTCAAACTGAAATAATCATTGAACACCGCGAAAAGTGACAAAACTACTGGAAGTAGCAAATAGAGAAATGGTGTACCGGTTTGAAGAATCAACGCCTTGATTAGAGCCCGTTGGAGCTTTCTGGTGGTCTCTGATAAAGTGTTAGCTCCAAAGTTATTAGATAACTGGTAGGAAATGATGACAGTGAAGATGATGAGCTGACCGAAGACAACGGTGCAGAAGGGAATGATCGTGTAGAGAAAGATGTGGTTATCGAGAGTGGGAGTCATCACATCAGTAGTTAGCAAGAAGTCTGGGACGCAGGGAAGAGCATTGAGAACAACTTGCTTTGCGGTATCTTGATTCGGAAGTTTAATGATCATTGGAATCATGAAAACCACGCAGAAGACATGGTTCCCCAGCAACCAAAACGGTCGTAACCGCTTCCAAATTGTATTTTGAGCGACTAGGAGGTAGAATCGGTTCTCGAAGATCATTGTGCTAGCCATGCAAACGACTAACAGGCGAAGAAAACCACGTTCATTATCTATTTACTTGTGACACTTACAGCTTAGCGATGTAGCCAGAACCCAGCACTGCACAGTTGAACGGATTCCAAAAGTATTGAATAGCCCCAAAAAGTACCCGGAGATTGCGGGAAGTAGTGGACAAGGAACTACTAGCACATTGAGAACAGCATCCACCAGAATGTTCCAGAAATGTAGATTCAGAATAGTCCACTTGACAGATGACATTGCGGGTGTGGAGTGTTTCAAGATACAAAATGCGCCGAGAAAGTGTAAGGGGTACACGATGGCTGTCATAAAGTAGGAGAAGATGAGGAGGAGTTTTGGGTGATTGTACCAGGTTTCGAAGGATGGTGGACACGGAATCATATGGACAGAAAGAGAATTGAAAGTGTTCGCTTGCTGGTTTTCTTTCACTCGCCTAGAGATGTGATTCCTTCAAATTAGAGGTTAGCGTTTTGGTTTTTTAGACGCTTGTTGTGTTTTCGGAAAAATAAAACAATCTTTATCAGTTTCATAACACAAAACAAGAAGTTTAGGGCACCGCTGATGAGTTAGTTCTCTTGGAAAACATTCTTGCTCCTGACTCTTGCGCTTTCTTTCGTTTGAACATCGACAGCACAAACTTCTGGTATGGTTTATGTATCAAAATCATTGATAATGTGCTGACCAATCCATGCAGGGAAGTTAGCACGACTACCAGGTTGTTGAAAGCTGAAAATTAGAGTGATAAGGGCTTCAAAACTGTTCACCAACCAAGATTATGGAAACCTGTGGACACTGCAAGCATGGCAAAGCTTATTGGAAGTAACAAGTAGACAAATGGGATCATAGTTTGAATGATCAATGACTTGAAAACCCTCCTTTCCAGTGGTTGGGTTAACCCTGAATCCGCTCTAGCCATAGGTTCATATCTCAACGCAATGATCACAAAGATAGTAAAGATGAGAATTTGACCAAAAATCGCTCCGGCAAAGGTAAGAACGGTCTCAATGAACACAGTGTTATCGAGAGTTGGAACAATGATCACGGCGGTTTCCAGAAATGCTGGGATGCAGGGGAGGGCATTGAAAACAGATTGTTTCGCCGTTTCTTGATCCGGGACGTTTCTGATGATTGGAAGCAAGATTACCAAGCAAAGCACAACGTGTACAAATCGCCAAGCATGTCTTACATATTCCCAATTTTCAATGACTTTTTTGTGGTAAATTACAAGGTTGGAATATCGGTCTTCAAAGAGCAGCAGAGTGGAGAGACAAACAACTAAAACTTTGGTTTCTTATTGTGTTAAGAAAATGGAAAACTCACAACTGAACGCGGTAGCCAGAATCCAACACTGAACAGTTGCAGGGATCCCAAACACATTGAAAACACCCAGTACATACCAGGAAACCGTGGGAAACAATGGGCACGGGATGATAAAGACATTCATGAGACAATCCACCACAATGTTCCAGAAATGGAGATTCAGAATAGACCATTTGATAGGTTGCATTATTCGTGGGGTCTTGTTTATGATACTGTTGCGTGTACGTGAACTCAAGATACCACACGTGACCCGAGGATCGACACGAACGTGACCACTACGTGGATGTACCGCCCAAGTGACTTTCCCCCTTGAGATTTTCCCCCCGTTAGTTAGTTCGAGTTTCCTCCAGTGACTACGCTTCCCCCCAACTGCTATCAATAAAGAGTGATTCATACGCCGTCGTCCAGAACTACAACATTGGCGATCAGGTTCGAACTTATTTCACGTGAGTTCTGCGGCGCGCGCGCGGGCATCGAGCAAAAATGTCAAAAACGTCGCAAGATGACTTAACCAG